>WAAB01006861.1:20502-81753 GCA_013389865.1 Piaya cayana
AGGTAGAACATACAGTCCCTATTGGACACAGAAAGAACAACAGCGACAGGGGATGAGGAAAAGGCTGAGGTACTTAATGCTTCTTTGCCTCAGTCTTTAATTGTAAAGATAGTTGTTCCCCCTGTGTACAAACCCCAAAACTCGAGGAGCAAAATGAGGCTCCCATGATCCAAGAGGAGGTGGTCAGAGCCTTGCTTGCCCAACTAGACACCCACAAGTCTATGGGGCCAGACAGGATTCACCCAAGGGTACCAAAGAACCTAAGAGGAGGTTGTAGAGTGGAGGGAGCTGGCCTCTTCTTCCAAGGGACAAGGGGCAGACAGGAAAAGAGGGAGTGGCCTCAAGCTCTGCCAAGGGAGGTTCAGGCTGGACATTGGGAAAAAAAATTTCACAGAAAGCTTCTTTTTGCACTGGAAAAGGCTGCTCAGGGAGGTGGTTGAGTCACCTTCTCTGGAGGTGCTTAAAAGGCAGGTAGATGAGGTGCTGAGGGGCCTGGTTTAGTGTTTGATAGGAATGGTTGGACTCGATGATACTGTGGGTCTTTTCCAACATAGTGATTCTGTGATCTTGTGTTGTACACTCTTAAGTGACTTCTAGGAGAAATTGCCAAAGGCTGTACGTATCTGGGATCACCAGTGATAAGCTGCTGTGAGCTACTTCTGCTTTGCTTTAGCCACAGAAGCTGCCCAGCAAATTCCTGTGCCCCCAGTGCTGTGCACTGGCTGCTGCAGCCACAGTTTTAAAGTCTGATGACTAAGATTAAATTGATCACTGGCTCCACTCCCCCTGTACCTTTTTGAAATCACATTTTTTGTTGGAATTTTTTTTTCTGACAGGCTCTGTTATGTGAACAAGTACATTGAGCTTACCATAAGGAGATAATGCACTGAACCCTTGTTCTCACCTGGAGTTAGCAAAAAGCACCATGTTTACACCTTCAGGAATTAGAGATTGGGTGTGTTCCACTCCCCTGGGCCTACAGGAATAGGCATCCTCACAAGAAAGAAGGAGGAAGCATGAATTTTAGAAGAGTGAAGCAAGCTGAAACCAGGTCCAGGTCATGACCAGGTATTTCTTTTAGAGTTAAATTAGAATGAGGTAAGCAACCCATCGTAGTCATGTGTCCTCATCACAAGGAGTTCCTCCTGACTGTGACCACTCCAATGAATCCTCTAGGCTCTGAAGAGGAAAGAACACCCTTATAGAGTCTAAATAAATAAATAAAATCCCCCAGTCAATACATACCCTTTCACTGGGATAGTCTCAAGAAGTATCGATACCATGACTGAAGTCAAGACGAGTGTGTAGAGAGCAACAGAGAAAAGAATGTCTCCATTTTTCCCTCTTATCATTAGGTTTCCCTCATTCAGTGATGTCACAATATTATTTATTTGAAAGTGAATTCCCTTCCTAAACACAAGGTACAAAATTCCTGCTAAGACCTTCTCAAAAATCCATATCAAGTGTGTGACTTTGAGTACTTCTCTCTGTGAATCACAGTATCACTTGTCAGCCACTGTGTGTGGTCTGTCAATGCATCTCTTGCACCTCTAATGCCTATAGGAATATTTCAAGGGGGAAAAGTGAAGCATGTGTCAGAAGAGTTGCTCATACATACTCATACTCTAGAAACTGCTTCATCTCAAGTTCCCCAATATTTCTTCCTTTTTTTCAGAGGCCCAGCTCTCCCCAAGAAATAATGTCCTGGGACTGTTGTGGGACCTCCCAACTTTAGCTGCTTTCCACAAAGAAGCAACAGTCAATGGGGTCAGTATTTCCACAGCAGAGCAACACCAGCTTCTGGGCTAACACATCTGGTCCCATGTTTGTGGTAGTGGTATATGTTTCCAGAGAAGTTGCTTTCATCGTTCCAAAGCTTTTCATCCATGTATCATAATAGATGTGTCTCTGTTGCAAGGCAGATGTTTTTCCTGCTTTGTGTTGCAATCCTAGTCATCCAGACCAGCAGTGTGGGAGACAGCACATTTCCTTCCTTTCTCAGATATATGGGGTTTCCTCCAAGAGAAGGATGAGGCCTTGCTAGTCCACATTACAGCATGCATGTCACCAGGGTGTGACTAGGGCATGCAGCTGCACCTGGACCTGTGAGTTCAGGTCTAGTTTGAAAAGTTCCATGCTATTTCCTTGAGCCTAGAAGCAATGGCAGCTGGGAATGTCTCAAGCACACTCAGTTCTGCAAACTAAAGAGACAGACAGGCAGAGAAATTTCACAATGACAGTTGTTCCTGAGGAACAGCAAATCCCCATGCAACAGTATGACCCATAAAGCAATATGTTATATTGCAGAGTGTATTGCATCTAATGTTGCCATGGAAGTCTCTGGGATATGCAAATGTCTTTTAGTCCTACTTCAGTTAATTAGCCCATCGTGAAGATCCACACTGTTGACAAATATATATCCTGACAGCTCAGTGGTAATGGCATCAACATTTTCTTTACAAAATAATGAAATATAAATGTATTTTAATTACCCAAGTTCTTGAATCTCACTGTCTTGAACCTCTGGGAAAGTTGGGTGTATCTTCCCAGATTTCTTTAAGCTGAGATGGAAAAGTTTCTCAGCCTTTTCTGTGTTAACTCTATCCTAGAGCCAGATGCAGATTTAGCCCATGCTCTGACCCAAAGCTGTCCCATTTATATTGCTACAAAATATCAGCAGCCATCTACCAGTGGGGTGTTACCAGAGTAGGATGTGCACAAGCTGTGCTTTCCTTCTGGGGCAGTGGGAGCAAGCAGTGGTGAAGGTGTGTCTGGAAACCAGGATGGATGTTTACGTGGCACAACACAGCACTGAGCAGATAGTCAGATGAGCTCCTGCTCTTATAAACTTAAACAAATACCAGCAGTGGATAGCTTCAGAAAGCAATCGCTTATTCTTTTGAAAGTACCCAGCCAACTTGTTTTAATTGTAAGGAAATAATCAGAGGGAACAAGTTTGAGAGAGTAAGTCTATTAATCATTTATTGTGTTATTTTTATATGGTATTGTGTTGCTGCTATGATATGTTAAATATTGCAGCTTGATGTGTGGTCCCCAGGCCCAAGGAGTCCTATAAATTAGATGAATTTTTCTAAAATCCTCTCAGTGAGAAAAGTTCCAGAAAAAGTGAGAATAGCTCCATATTGTTCTGTCTCCTTAGATACAAAATAACCCCAGTCGAATGAGTATTATCCTAACTAACTACATAGGAGAACTAATGACTATTGCGAAGTACAGCATCAAAATATAAGGAAATTTTCTCAGGCCACTGTAAAGAACTTTTAAGCCAGAGCAAAAACTAACTTTGCCTTTCCCAGAGAGAAATCTGAGAAAGGCAAGCAATGTTCTTGGCATCAACCTTCCTTATTAATAACTTGGAGTAAGTGTCAGACTCTTTCTCCTACCGAGCATGTAGAGGTATAATCATCTGTTCACCCAAATGAGTCAGAAACTGTGCTCCAAACTTGTGTGCAGTCCAGACGTCATGTCACTGACCCCCAACCCTGCCCCTGCTTTTATAAAGTTCATTAAAGTCTGACCTGAGGTATGGGATTCTATCTCCAGACAAAGTCACAAGAGATTGGGTCTCTTCCTATCCAGTCTGGAGACCAATTTCATCCCAAGAAAGTCATTCTCCTTGCAAAATTATTATGTCACTCTCCAGACAGCAGCAAATGCAGCTGTACACGTGAAACAGCTGCTCTTGAAGTAGGGTGAGAAATAGGTTTGTAATTTGCTGAGAAACAGAGCTCTCCTTATGCCTTTTTTCTCTGTAGTTTTCATCCAGAACAACATCAGGTCCCAATGTATTAACAAATCAAAGCTAACTGCACTCAGCACCTCTCAGGAAAGCCCCAAGATACAGGAAACACCCTTGGACGGGATGTCAGAATTACCAAGCCTCATATGAAGTACTAACACTGGAACTTGTGGGAAGATTAGCAAAAATCAATTTCCGTATGCAAAAATAAACCTGCTTTGGTCCAGACTCTGTGAAAGAAAATGTACACGGAACTCCATATATTTGTAGGGTTTTCTTCCTATAAATCAGTAATATCGTTTTTCTTAAGAAAACTGGGCTTGCAGTCTTTATGCCAGTTTTCCATCCATACAATCTGAAGAACCAGGATTTGAAAGTATATAATGAAATTTAATTTGGTGCAATAAATTATCAGTATTGAAAATACCATGAGAAATTGCCACTACAAATAACATCACAGAGATGGGATAATTCCAATGGCTCTTTCTCTGGTAAAACTCTCTGTTGATTTACAGTGAAAGTTTTGCCTTAAAGTGTACCAAGAGGAGACTGCAAGATTTTGATCGTTTTTTTTTTTAATTTTGTGGAAAAAAATATTAATATGATCCAACTTTCATTGAAGTGAACGGAAAACTCCTATTTGAGAAGCAGGCTTACTGTGGCCAAATAGTAAACCCTAAATTCCATCAGTACAATCATTCTTCTGGGTTCTTCAACCAGGCTGAGTAGATGTAACTTGGGACTAAATTTGGCTATTATTCTCTACAGAAGTGTGTTAAGTTTTTATTACTCAAACTTTCAAGATGTCCATAGTGATTTTTTTTGGCTAAGACCAAAAAGTGCCTTTCAGTCACTTGAACCCATCCAGTGATGTTTGTTAAGGTCTGAACTGGAGAACCCCAACAAAGAACATTCTGCATTGCTTCCTGATTGTTCCTCAGAAAATGTATTTTAAAAACCAAACAAAACAGCAAAAAAGCAACTAGATTGATGTGAAGGCATGATCCTAACTGGAGAGTTGCTACACCGATTACTATCCCTGATAGTGTGACCTGTGTATATGGCAGAAGCTGCCTCACTTGAGTTCCCCTGCCTCCCCTTCAGACTGATAGGATGCTTCCAAGTTCCATCTAGACACTGCACAGCCCCATGAGTTCAGCATGGCACTCCCACTAATGTTTCCTGCCTCTCCATGGGGCTTAATGCACTACACATGAGGCAGATGTAGAGGCTGCCTGAGTTCTGGCAGTAAGCAGGGCATGACATATATTTTAACTTAAAGGGTAACTTCTGGGGCAGGCAGAACATACGGCCTCCCACGACAAGCTACTTCTATCAACTCAGAGCATGGGTAGAACAATCACAGGTCTAGCAGCGTTAATTAGGCTGCAGGGCCAGGCCTATATAGGTGTGAGGATTAAGGCTGTCTGAGCTTCTCCTTGAATGCAAGTGTTGCCTTATTAAGTCAGCTAAAAGAAGGGACTGTTGTAAAGCTGCATACCTACTCAGATTTTCTTAGGTGTCTTAAGGTGGCTCTATTTGATGCTGGCTGGTGAAAAAAGTTAATTACTAACTAAAGACAGGATTGTCAAAGACTTACTCATTTCAGTCCTTCTTCCTCCTGCCGCCCATGTGCTCCTCACACTTGGAGGAACAAAGAATGTTTCCAGCCGATGCTGGAAATACGCCTCTCCTTTCATGTAGAGGGGTGAGGTCATATTTTGGTTTTATCGGTTCCCTTTGGTAGCTAGAAGCTTCATCTTCAGTAAGAAATTAAAGGATACCAGGGAGAACTCCTGGATACCTCAATTCTGGCACTGCTGCTGTTTCTCTGCTGGAATAGTCCTTGGCATGGATACAGGCTGGGACAAGGAGTATTTTCCCAGGCCATTCCCAGGCACACTCTGGAGAGATCAGGGATCGGGAGCCACTCTCCATCCACAGTTTGCATACAGCCTTCCTGTTCTGGAGGCTGAGAGGTCAATGACATAGGCAAAACCCCTTTGTACCAGCTAACATAAAAGAACAGTGCCAGACCTGTTTCATTTACTGTTGTTCTGGTAGCCACCACATCCACATGAAGTAAGAAATCTATTGTTGTAATGGTATTATTATGCAGAAGTGAAATGAGGCTAGAAAATGGAGGTCTGCTTTCAAATAGTTACCACTACTGTTTACTTTTGGCATTGCAATTACAGTAGCCTCTCAAGTTGAAAGAGAGGTGATGTTCAGGTGTCTCCCCTCCAGCTCAGGCAAACTGTAGTGTCCATGCAGGCAAGGGAAAGAAACCTGGTTTGGAGCTGTCTGGACATGGCAATAGATGCCTTGGGCAAGGTGAAACACAAGGTCTGCAATAAATCTGAAGGAACATGAACTCAGATCTTTAAAGACCTTCTTTCTTTACCTCTAGTACTCAACGAACAGTGCCAACCACCTGAGACCTCAAATTCTCAGAGTAACCCCATGTCTGTCTGCAGGTTTTATTGACTTCACCTGGCTTTGTGAAAAATCAGACTTCAATGCTTTACATGGAATACCCAGAAAATAGTGAAGAAAATATTAGCAGCTACTTTCAAACATTTGAGAGGACTCTTATATGAGGCTTCCCACAGGAACTTTATGACAGAACTAGAGAAAAAAACTACTTGTAGATCACAGCCAATTACTTTAACCACATGACTACCCCACTTCTTCCTACTTCATACGTGACTTAGGCCTACTTCATTCTCTATCCATCACAGATACACTGGAATAACCAGGAGTCCTGTGGAAAAATGCAGTAAGATGAAATAAATAGAGTGCCACATCCTGTATGCACTAAAAGTTGGGCAGTGAAAGGTCTGTAGGCAATATGTCAGCTTTGTCCAGTCTAGAAGGAAAGCAATGTTTAGGTTATATTTAACTAACATGAGCTAATTGAGGTGAAGACAATATGTCCTACATTCACCCCAAGAGAAGGGATGTCTTTAAGTCCAGCTCACTTCGTTCATGTTAATCACAGCATGACCACTTCTCTAGTCCGGGCAAGATTCCTGTTCCCTGCAAAGCACACGATGAATGGTTTTCTGCCTCTTGGTGCACAAACCACTTTCAATTTAGTCCAAATATAAATCTGCATTATTAGAATACAGTATTAGTACTGCTTCAGCAAAGCACAGTTGTCAGTTCTCCAGCAGTACTCGTATTGATGCTCATGCTGATGGAAACGGAGGCAATATTACAGACAATGAAAAAGGAAAAACAGTAGCAAAGTAAAATACATGGGGATTATTGAATTTTCTTTGACTTCAGGTACACCTGGAGATAAAAAATTATGCCAGTGCCGTTGTTACAGTTACTACAATGATGGAAGACCAGTGTCACCAAAAGGCTCTGTTAAAAATATCGCTATCCCAAGGTAAATGCAACTTCTTGTACCTGAAATAAAATCTGAGCTGGGTCACTCAGCATCTTAAACTGCCTGTAATTCGTTGTAGGGGGGTTAGTCAGCCGGGTCCTGCCAGCAGACTTGGGGTCAGTTCTGCCTACAGGACATGCCACTACTTGTTTTAAGAGGGGTGCTTTGTTGAGAACACACAACTGGCAGCTGTGGTCCCCCTAAAATGTTGTGCCCAGTCAGGTCCTCATGCCATCCATTGCTGTACCAAGAGAACTCAGGAGCAAGGGCTTTGACTTTCACATTTTCTATAAAAAGATATAGAAGTGTCAATTATTTTACATTACTGAATGATCTCCATGCTGTAGCTGGGACCTTAGCTAGATTCTAGAAGCTTCTCCCCAGAAACAAATGTGCATCTGAGGGCGTAATAGTTATTAGAGTATGTATATACATCAACTGACAGACAGACATTTGCCCACGTGTGAATGGCTTGCTACATCTGAACAACAGGCACTGGGGAGCCAAACTGTTTATACCAGAAATGTTTCCATTGAACATGACTCCAGCTACTCTGTAGTGTAGACAACACAACCTTCCAGGCCAGGACCTCTCTGGACCTTAACTTTAGCATCCTAGATAGATAAGGACTTGCAACATTTCATAACACAATTTCAAGAAGCAGTATGGTCTTTTTTCAAGATCATACTTAGTTTCTTATCTTATTTTGCATGAACAATTGGAAAGACTTGGAAGAAAGACTGTTTCAGACTGATTTGTCAACCACCCAAAGTCCAAAAATCTAGTTATCTCTTGTATTAAAATGCTCTGTCGTTCCCTAGGGAAGAATTTTGATAAGGCTCTTGTCAAATAAAAATTGCCATTGAGGGTAAGTCTTTGAAAAAATATGTTTTATTGATTAATTATTTTCTTTTATAACCTCTCTAAAGAGAATTGAAGGGCAAAGATCTATATTATGGAACCTCAACTTTTCACTCTCTAACAGAAGTGAAAATGTTTTTCTATATCATGTTTTCTTTACTACACTAAACCAGTCTTTATCTTTGAGGAAACTAACTCACGGAAGGTACTGCGTCTCAAAACTGTATTTTTCCAGAAGAATTTTCCGTATTTATCTCATTAAAGCACTGTAATGCCTACCCCACGATTCACATTAAGTTCATTTTAGAATAATTTGCATTTACATATGTTTTCACTAGATTGAAAATTAAAAACCCACATTTTATGTAATTCCAGAAATAAACAATAGAAAGAGTCACATATATCTCCCGGGTTTTGTTCAGCAGGCTTATCCTAGTTCCTTGTGCCTCGGAAAGTGATATGTTTTCAATGTTGAAGGGTTAAAAGAGGATACCAAACTATCTTCTGGAAATCATTAACTTACAAAGCCCCAAGAAGATAAAAGTTTCCATTTTCTAAAATGTAAATCTAAAACATATTCATTAGTATTGCAAAACAAACATGCAAATCTTCACCACTTGAAAAGCTCAGCTAAATATGTACAAGGGCAATACCCAAAAATACATCTGGTCCTCGGTTAGAAAACTTGCCTTTTTGGTTTTATCTGAAGAGCTTGTCGGTCTTCCATGGTTGGCTTCTTGGATTATTGCAATTCATAATAAGCCTTTTAGCTAAGGATGAAATAAACAAAGATAAAGTCTACATCCTAGTTTTAAATGGTCCAGATGGGATGACTTTTCCATATGTTTTGCACACCAAATGTTTATTGATCATTACTAGCAGAACTCGGAAAATTGCAACAGCTTATTAAGGAGGGCAGGGGGATAAAATTTACAGTTTGTGTCATTTCTGCCCACCTTCTAAATCCTTCACTGACACAGGATTTCATTTTGTACTAACTCAGGTCTAGAGTGTGTGTGAGCGTGTGTGTGTGTGAGTGCAGTTGTTATTACAAGGCAGGGAATTTCAGTTAACTGATCAAGAGAAGGTTTTGTGCCCTAATTTGGATACAATATCAGTCATGAGGAATGTGTTACATCATAACAATGACAGTGTGGGTAAAACTGGCAGTACTTGACTCGTTCCTAGTCAGAGTGATTTACTTAGTGTCTGGCAATCTGTTTTTCACATGATGTTTGTTTCCCATAAACAGTTTCAACATGGGAGAGTATGGTGTCAAGATAACAGTCATATCATCAGTCACTGCAGAACATCTACGTGGGTTGCCAAGAAAATGAAACTCTTTTATCACTGGCTCCTCTAAGTGCTTGTGTTTTAGTGATAGTTTCTCATAACGTGCTTGATGGTTTTCTGAAACCTGACCATCATCATCTCTGTTATGCTGTCACCTCAACCCCAGTGAGTTGAAGGCTGTGAAGGAAGCAGGACTGCTGGAGGGGATGAGGAATAAGGCTGTAGAGGGAACATCTTCCAGAGGCACTAGGGAAATGGTGCTTGGAAAGCAGCATAACAATAGAGAGGCTGGAATTTCAACCACGGGCAAACTTGAGGAATCTGTCAGAGGTGCATTGCACCACACTGTTTTTCTGTGACCTTTCAAATCAAAAGGTTTTTGGTATTAGTCAGATAGGATGTGAAATTTTCCATCGCATTATGTGTGCCTTGCACTTAAAAACATTCTACATTTTGTAAGAAGCAGGATGACTATGACTTCAGATAGCAAGCAGGCAGCTAATGACTGAATCACAAGTCATGTTTTGATGAAACATAGCCATAACTTGAACCATAAACAACAGAAAATAAGAACACAATCCTATTATTTTATTGGCATAACTCACCATTTTATTGGATATAATTTACAGGAGCTTTGAGGTAGATTTATCTCATCCAAACACAACTGACTTATAGCTAAGTGTATAGGAGGCAATGAATATCTCTAGTTTTAAAGAAAGTTTTTTTAAGTCCTGCACATTGCTGCAAAAAAATCCCCCCAAAACAGAGAGATGTCAATAGTCTCAACACCTGATGAACAATAGTTTGTTCTCTGCTTCCAGAGTAAAAAGGAGAACTGATGACTGAAAAATGGAGTTTCACTGCTTCTGAGGACATTATCTCATGAGGACAACACAGTCACAGTGGTTTAAGGCAGGAGATACACTGAGTCACCTCACATTCCTTCCAGCTCTTTTTCTCTAAGATTCTGTGAGTTCCTCTGGACTTCTCTGGAGCAGCTATGGGAGCTTGGCCGGCATGTCATTTATAAGAAAGAGTAAGCCTTTAAAGAATCCAGTCATGTCCTGGCACCTGCAGGAGAGTTGGCTGGATAAGAATCTCTGAGAGGATCTTAATCTTGGCAAAAGAAAAAAACAAACCTTTGGACAAAACCAGTGCAACTCTGGTACAAAATCTCTACCCCATATGCCAGATGAAACAGAAATTGCTCAGGATGGCCTATTCATAAGTGTCTGCTCAGGCTCAAGGAAAGCAGCAGCTGCAGTTGTCCAAAAGAGAAGCTTTTGGCTTTGCTTCAAATTCACTTCTATAGCCTCTACTTCTGGGGCTTACAAATATCTTGGCATCTTGTGGCTTCTCAAAATCCAAAAAGAACAAGACCTAATTTCCTATCCCAAAACACAGAATTGCTGATGCAAAAGTTAAGAAAAAATTACTATCATCTCTGGCACTGAAGCCAGTGATGAAATTCCCATCAGCAAACAAAAGTGTGGCCTGAATCAAGTTTTCCTCCAGGCTACTATGTAACTATTGTGTCCAAATTATCACATATAAAAACTACACTTGCCTTGCAAAGCCCAGTGCTCTTTGACCTGTAGGGCCAATCCATATTGGCTCTAAAGAGCATGGCCCTTCAGCGAGTGTCCCAAGTTAAGATGCTGTAACCAAAGGCAGAACCATGAAGGATGCAAGCAGAGAAGTCTGAGAGCTCTTATATAGGCCTGGCTCCTTATTCTAACAGTGCCTGGTGGCAGTGCATTGTCACTTGGTGCACAGAAGCACATCATGTGTGCCCATGGCAAGCATTCAACACACCTTTGCCAGTCATTTCCCAGTTTATATCTCCTACAGCAGAGCTGGCCTAGGATGCAAGGGCAGCATACTTTGCTACTCCTTCAGACCTTCTCCTCTGCATTCAGATCACCCATCATCCCATGCTCTCCTCACCCCAACTTCTCCGCCTGTCTTTTTAGGAGTCCCACCTCCACCTGCATTTTAGTTGCTCCTCCCATCTTCACTCCCAAAAGCTTTGGATTTTAATTTTCCTTTCTCCATCCCATCACTTTCCAACCCAGCTCTTGCACCAGCCCCTTCACTCAGTGTTCATATTTCTGTCAGAGGCTCAGCACTGCTCCACATGGTATTAGAGACAGGCCATTTTCAATCCTTCCCTTCCATATTACCTCAGTGTCAGCAGTGGGAAGAGTGGGAGCCCAAGAGAGACCATCTCCATGTTTTAAGTTCCATAAATCACAGTAGCCCCTGGAGATAAGAGAAATAATTGCTTGGAAAGTCCTACTCCATCCAGGAATGGAATAGGCCCAGTACTTAATTTACATAGTGAAACAATCCTAGTTTGAAATTTCATTATCATCTACAAGGCCAAGTGCAACAACATTTGCAAAGAAGCCAAGTTTCAAGTGAAACTGGACCAATTTACCATCTGGGGTGGAAAATGTCATTCTTTCTGCTGAGTTTTGCTTTGCATCATGGGATTCATTTGAAGCCAAAACAGAAGGTAAACTCATATGATAAGGAACTTCAACAGCTGAAACATAAGAAAAGTTTATATGATTCTATACACATTATCTATAGCTCAATGTCTTTCTCCATTTCCAGAAAATTTTTGCAGGTGAAGACAGAATAGGTCAAAGCAGAAGAATGAATTCATTCTTATGTGTGTTACAAGGGATTTAAACATAGGATGCCGCAAACCCACCACTGAATAACATATGTGTGCACGATTTTCATTAATAAAAGCAAAATGTTACAAAGGAACAGAATACCCAATCATTTGGGGATTTTGTCATCCCTTCCTGTGATTCTCTGTAACAGCATGTTACAATTATTTGCCAAGACCTCCTAATTTTTCCCAGAGACAAAACCTCTGAGCTTTGGGCAAGTCTTGGCATTGCAGAAACGCAGAGATCCACCAGGCCTTTGGACATGGTTGCCTCCTTTTAAGTTCACCTGGATTTTGGCAGAGAACCCACTACTGCTCTGCCGTCAGCTGTGAGGGAAAAAAAAAAGTTGGAGGAGCTGCAGAGCCATCTTCCCCTCCACACACTTATCCTAGACTGAAATAGCTGCTTCCAGTGTAACACGAAGAATTATCTCCAGCTGTTTTTGGTGAACAGCTATCTCAAAGTAGTGATTTCGTAAGGCCCATTTCCAGTCTCTGTTACGTAATGTTGCTAATACCATCGGACTGAATGCTTAAAAATATTCAGTGAGGGCTTCTCAAAATCACAGTATGAAAATCCCCACACTTTTAATTCCTTTTATGTTCCTGATGATTTTTGCCAGTGCAGGTGTGGTACTTTCTCTTCAGATTCCCAAGCATTTCTCCACACAAGGACTAGGATAAGCCCTGCACCACAGGTTGCGGAACAGAGACACAGATGATGGGGTTGTAGCACAGGACTTGACACAAATTATCTCATCTCTGCTGTCCTTCAGTTCCTGATATAACTCAGGTACTTTCACTAATGTGACATATTTTGTCTTGGATGAAAATAATTTCATTTCCTGGAACACTCCCTGGATATCAAAAATCTTGCGTTTGCTC
This sequence comes from Piaya cayana, assembly GCA_013389865.1. Classification (NCBI taxonomy): domain Eukaryota; kingdom Metazoa; phylum Chordata; class Aves; order Cuculiformes; family Coccyzidae; genus Piaya; species Piaya cayana. Next base: position 33,382 of record WAAB01006861.1, read on the forward strand.
AGAAGACCCTCTGCTTTCTCAGGATCTAGTTGTGTCTTTTTCCTAGTCCTAGCTAGGATCCTAATATTGTCATCAACTGGGCTATGTCCCTTTTGATGCTCAAGTTAATAGCAAGGCTCTGTCCATATCTCTGAGTTTGATATAGCGTGCTGTAGGTTTTGGTACCAAAACAAAGTAGAAAGAGGGAAAGGAGAATGTTAGTGTCTTTTTTTTTTATAGTAGCTGTCTAATTCACATATCTGGGTCTACATCCAGCCCTTCAGGCAAAAACCTTCAAACTCACACCCTATCCTCTCCCCAGCGAACAGTCCACACAGCAGACTAAGGACTAGTTGGCATCAGGTGTCTTGCAGCTCCACTACTGACATTGCAGTGTTTCACTAACTGGTGCCTGAATCTAGTGGTTAAGCCATTCCCTTGGGCTGGGAGAGAAACAAATGTTATCCCTTGGCCCAAGATACTTCTATGGAGATGACAAGAATCATCAAATGTACCTTTTCATCCTTTATTTCCAATACTTTAAAGAACAAACATGCTCAGATTGAGATCTTAGGTGCACAGAGAAACAGAACCAGCTCAGGTTGTTCTTACTTGAGACATGCTATCTTACATGTGTTGAAGTGTTACTTTTTAATCAAGACATAGAACATATTCCCACACTGGGAGAGATTTCACATAGCCAAACCATACTCCTTCTGCCTCAGACTCACAACATACAAAAAATACATTGCTGAAATGGAGGAATGACTAATACAGGGATGTAAGTAATTTGTGTGCAAATAGCATGCAAAGAGTAGGACTGAGACTGTATTTGAAGCCAAGTGTTCCATAAGTCAAGTCATACAGAGTGGGAAGTGATAAAGGGTGTGACCCATGAGAGCAAAGTCTAAACTAATTAGGAGGATCTCCTGCTGAATGACATATTGGAGACCTGACATTTAAAAAACAGGAATGATCTGTTTAAAGCATCACTACCATGTGAGGGGTGCTTGCAGCGTGTTTGCTCCAAATACACTTTTTAAAATACCCACACCAGATCAATTCCTGCTTTGATCATTTTTACAGAAACACTCTTTTGCTTTATATCAAATATGGAAATTGACAGTTTTGGCCTTCATTTCCTGGTATGAGTCTCCTGACACCAGATATCATCATGGCAACACCCTGTCTTAATGCTCCTAGGGGTGTGACTAATGAAACAGAGGATCGTAACAGACTTTTAGGCCAAATAAATTATTAAGATTACCTACCCTGACCTCCTCTGTGCTGCATGCCACGGAGTCCAAAGCAGAGACAGCATCCAGCATAAGAAAGTCTCTTTAGAAAGGACATATGAGAAGTGAGCCTCCATCGGAGAGGTGCTTCAGCATCTGGCCACAGAGGCACTGGCAATGTTTCCTTTCCTCCAGCAGCCTGAAGCACTTGGTGGGCAGGAGGAGGGAGCGGCTGCAAAGAGCAATGGCAAAACACGCATATAAGCAGACAACACACACACACACACACACACACACACACACACTTGCACTGATCAGGTTGTTTTGGATGCAGTTGTTATCAGACAACAAAGTCTTTAGTGAAAGGTCAGATGTTGTGGCTCTGTGGGACAGATGTCTTCCAAATGGCACATCCACGTCAGAAATGCACCTCGGGGAAGAACAAGTCTGTGATCCTTGAAATCTAAAAATGGTGTGTTGAAAGCCCAGAGTTGTTCTGTGCCAGCAATGGGGGCTGACAAGAAAAACCTGAACTCAGTAGTCCCTTGATGGGGAGAGAGACCCTTCCTTGCTTACATTAATCCAAGCTACGAGATGACTTTTTCATTTGTCAGCCTCCAGAGAGATTTTTAGGAGATAGACCATAAAGAGAAAATTCAAGCCGTCCATGCTGCAGTGGCTCTCACAGTTTTTTTCATTGACATTGTTCTAGAAGGACTGACATTTATGCAGAAAAAAAGTGGTATAGAAGTATAAGAACTTGTTGGTGTTTCCAGTCATATCTGATCTAGTTGCTGAGAGCAGACTGACTGAGCAGCCCTCAGCACTGACAGGAGGTTGGATCTTTAGGGGCGGGTGAAGATCTGCTTCTGACACTGACTCTGGATTGCTGCATATTATGCTGGGTAGGGTATAAATCAGGATGCTGTAGGTGAGCTAGACTGTGGTCTTTGCCAAAGAGACCAGATCTGGATTTCAGGAAACCATTACCATCATTTTCGTTAAAAGGAAAAAAAACAGTAAATACAAAAGGCTGTTTAAAACCCCACCCATTACCAGAATAGAAACACAATCTTTAAAATTACAAATATGTACATAATTGCACAGACCTGATTATACATTTCTATGTTTGCCTGGCTACCGATCTGACAACTTTGGGAGACACTGGGCACTCAGATTGCTTTTTTTTAATCAAATCACCAAGTTAAATGTCTACATATAAACTCCTTGGAGACTAAGTTTAGTGATCTATTTTTGAAAATCTTGGTCTATTTGCACCCAAGCAAAATTACCATCAGTACAACACAAAAGGCTGTTATAGCTGGCCTGAAGACAGACAAAAATCCTGAATTCTCATCATAGCTACTCAGTGATGATTAACCCCCAAGCTGAGCAGCCTGTAGAAGTTGCCATTCTGAATTTACAGTGCAAATATTTCCTCCATTTTTTTACTTATCAGCTAATGCTACACTATGTCCCATAACTGTGACCTGTCTCTCATCCTTTGTGTGGCACCCACCATCACACTTTACCTTTGGCTACCACCAGCCTGAGAGCATCCTAAGGCGAGGCAGGATCTTCACCTTCTGCCTTTGGATAAAAGCTCCTGCCTGATGGTGAAGAGGACCCTAGAGGCTTTCAGAGTTTTGGGCAGTTAATTACACAATTTTCTCTCTACCCTATCCAGACTTCTCTGCCCTGCTTTTGCCAGCAGGGACCTGGTGGCACATCCAGAGGGCCAATGTGAAGCCAGCAGAGCTGATGTCCACAGCCTTCCCAACCGCCTAAAGTCCAGGGGTCCACAAACTATTTCCACTTAATCCTCACTGAAAGGGAAAGAACAATTTTAGTGCATAATAAAGCATTTGTTTAATTCCTCTTAGGTGCATGGTGCATTTTAATGAATAAAATATTGGATTACTTCATATAAACAAAGTTTAACACAATCATGAATCAAGGCCTGAGAATGCTCTCTGCAAGCACTGAAATTGCCTTTGGGAAACTGGCAATGTTTGGCATTTCCTGACTGTATATATTTTATGGAGTATATTATTCACAAACATAAAATGTGCATTAAATAAATGTAAAACTGTGTCCAAAGCAGTGGGGTCAATAAAGATCCCATGGCACTTTATACTTATTGTGGGTGTTAGCCCTGGTCTTCTGGCCAAAATCAATTTGGCAATTACAGGCTGTTTGCCTAAATTCCCAAGCAGTTTCAGTCAGATGCCATATTCCTTGCTTCCTCCTGAGACTATTGAGTAGCAGCATTGTGTGCTGCTCAACAGTTTCTGTGTTTCATCTTTTAAATGGCTGTAGTGGCCATGTCAGGAATGGGAAAAGCTAGAATATGTAAGTGAACATAAAGTAAGGCTCTATTTGTTTTCGGAGGAACTTTCGGGAGGGAGGGAAGGGATTGTGTGTTGTTGTTGGTTTGGTTTGGTTTGTTGTAATTATTATTTAGTTAGTTTAAAAGTAAAACCAAAGAGAACGAAGACGTTCTCAAAATAAGGTTCCAGCTAATCTGCAGCCACATTGGAAAAATACAATTACAAAATATTCTTCAGTCCTGACCCAGTTACAACCTGAATTTTATTTGCTGCCTACATTGCCCATGGCTGTAATGCATCTCAAGAGCACGTTATTCACATGACAAGGTCCAATCCAACACCAATTCTTTTCTGTGAGAGTCAGGCTGCTTCTGCTGATAGAGATGGCATAATTCTCTCCTCGTCGTTATGGTTGCTATCATGTGCCAGAGTTTACATTTTTCCCTTTAGGCACATGCTTTTAAAGAAAGAGTTTACTGTGCACTTCAGTGGAATTTGGAGCTGAAGCACAGAAGCCATATGTCAGAGGCTAGCTGGTTTTATTTGGAGGTCTGCCATAGTTACAGCTGTAGATAATTATCACAAATAATAATGACTAACATTTATGTAACAGTTTTCTCCAAGCATCTCAAATCACTCAGTAAGCCTTATATATTGATTACAAATCCTGAGTCAGATTCTGCTTTATTCATATATGCACAACACTAACAGAAGTCTCCACTGAATTTTATGCATGTAGCTGAGGGCAGAAGTTGGTCCTGTGCATACATGTATGTACATGTGCAACATATATACACACACTCAAGTGAGTGTATGGAGACTGATTCACTTATTAGCTGAAAACTGGAGCCATGATAATTTTTGAGCAGGTTTCAGTAACAGGAAAATCAAGTTTGGTTTAATAAACATTTCCACAGAACAGTTTTCTTTGGAAAATTGAGCTTTGTTTTAATCAAAAAAATTAATTTGGGCAAATAAGCTGATCTCCAAAGAAATCAGAGAGAAAAAAGTCAGTCTTTCTTCTTGTTTCATTTCTGAAAAGCTAAACATCTCTAGCACATCAAAACAAAATATTTCCGTATTACCAAAACAAAATTTGTTTTCCAAAATGAAAGTAAAATAATGTGACTTTTCCTAATTATTCTTCTTTTTAAATTTTTTCCTTTTAACAAATAGTCTGTGAGAAAACGGAGAACTGACTTTCTCATTGACAACACAAACAAACCTGGAAGAGTCAAATTTCCTGTGAAAAATTCTATTTTCCAATCAGATATACTCAGTGAAGAGATTAGGACAAAGATAATGATCCTGGAGCATTTGTTCTCTAATATTTACATAAGCCAGGAGAAATGGACAGAGGATACTTTGCATCATCTTTGAACTTCCCACCTCCTCTAAGCTTGATTTAGCAAAGTTTGCACCTGTGGGTTGTTCCACTACCCGCATGTTGGTAAAGGAGAGGAAAGACAACTGTTTTTAAATTAAGCTCCTATACAGGAGAAATTTGGATGAGCTGAGCATAATCACCATAATTACAAGTAAATCAAGAAGCTGAAATAAGCAATCCATCTCCTGAGAAAAGGCCAGCAGAGAAAAAAAATTCTAGCATTACAGAGGCTTCTGGTTCCAGGCTAAATCAAGGAAAGGAGAGTCAGGAGCTGAATATATGACAACATTTCCTACTGCATATGGTTTTAGAGACTTCCTATACGTGTACTGAGCAGGTTCAAGTCTGCTGATCTAATGGAAAAGAAAGGATGAGTGCTTGAGGCGACATGGTAGCAGACAAGCATAAAAAATCTCAAGATTCTGGGCAGCTTCAGAAACCAAAACCAAACAACACAAATCAGAGAGACAAAAAGTGCAAAGTATTTACTCTGATGCAGTGATAAGAACATTTGGATTCCAAAACAACAGTCGCTTTCTGCAGTATCTGTTAAAATGAACAACACTGAAGAATTTATTCTAGAAATTAGAAAACATCCTAGTGAATTATTCATCTCTCTCTGTGACTTGAGAGGAGATGGTATGGCACAGCATTGCTTATTGTAATACGCAGGCAGCATTTTGATTTGCAGATTTAAAGAATTCACATTGCTTAGAGATACATGAGGCTCCATGGTGGTATGTAACATAATTGCTCACACAGTCTACCCATTGGAACAACTCTTGCCTTAGAGGAGGTAAGTGGTAATGTGAAACATGTTGGTTCCTATTGTGAATTTTAAAGAAATACATTAACTGCAGATACTTAGACTTTTCCCTTCATTAATATTCTAGTTAAATATACGCTACTAATGGGCAGCTCTGGGACAACTCAGACAGCGTGGCTGATACATAATAAAAACAAGGACCCTTGCTAGATCATGCATTGAAGTTTTTCAGCAGAATAATTCCACTGATTTCAGAAGAAATTTTCCTTATTTACTGAGGTACATCTGACAAGAGAATCAGGCTCGAAGCAATTGTATTGACAGTTTGAAAAGCCTCACTTTAATCTCCACAGAGAAACATAATAGTTCAGATTTCCATTTAAAACATATCTGTTTTGATGAAACATAAAAGAATATGCTTTAACAAGCTGCTGTACCATTTTCAATCAGCACAAAAGCACAGATCACATTTTAGAGAGGCATTGTGAAGTATTTTTAATGAAACTTGCACAAAAGTCCACCCTCTGAGAAAACTCAGCCTACCAGACTAATAGATCAATAGAAAAAGAAAATGAGACATGAAAACAAACTCTAGTTAGATGACGATAGGAAATGTTAGCTAGAGTAGAGGAAAGGCAAGACTTGGAATTTAATGCAGAATTTAACTCTTCCTTAGACATACACAATTGCTAATGCTTCTTTGGTTGCTAAATCTACATACATAAAGGCTATTTGTTAAGGAGTTGGATGTAAAATTAATTATTCTGGGAAAACTCTCACATGTTTGGCAGGCATGAAAAAACAAATCGGTTATTAAGGACAATAAACATAGGTCTATCTCCATTTTGGACTTTTTTCCTTGATCTCAAAACAACCATGCAAAAATGCATCTTCTTCCTGTAGCCTCTTTGTGGCCCTTTTTCTTTTCTGGCTGCGTAAATCACCAAAACAAAGAGTTTTTTTAATTCTCCAGCTAATGGCAAGGCCATCAACTGCACTTGTGAAAGGAGAATAAATTACAGGATCTTTATTTTACCTTGTCCTCATTTGATCTTGATCATAAAAGGAGTTTATCATAGGAAGGCATAAGGTAGGAACAGTTCAGAGGGTTCAGGCCTTGTACTGATCACCTTGAAGGGCAGCTCGGGGGCTGATCCTGCTAAAGATCGGAAGTGGTACATGCTGGGGATAGAAAACCTTCCCTTATTATTGGCCCAGGCCTGTTCTACCAGTTTTGATAAAAAATATACAGAGGGAATTGATTCCTACTGGATATCTGAGCTATGCTTCATGCAATGAGGTCCCCAGTCTCCAGTGGTGCCTCTTGTAATACAAATAAACTATAGTGATAACTGTCTCTTAAGGAATAAGTTTCTCTCAGACAATGGAGCTCTGAGCAGCCCCCTTAGGCCAGTTCACCCTTTCATGCTTAGCATTTAAAACCCATTTTACAAGCTAGTTATGTGCTTATAATGTTTAATCTTTGCCTAATACTTTTTATGGGATCCTTGTGGATGAAGGGTACACGTCAGGTTATGAGAAAACTACCTATAGCAAGAGCTGGGAAGACTGGTTAGCTGAGAATTGGGGAATAAACCTGTAGGTCCTTAACACTAGAACTTGAAAATAATGGAAGTAAGGTCCCTTCCTACTATTCTGCAATTTTTTTCCAGCTCCTGTTTCGAGCCATGAATGTTTCCCTGTAGCTAAGGTAGACACACTAATGGCTGGAATGGCCCATTCTGTTATTGTATTGTCTCATGATAAAATCAACATCAACTTGTCTTATCAAAGCCTTAACAGGCTGCAATGAGCCCTTAAAACTCTAACAGACTTTTGTTGGAGGCAAGCACACAGAAGGTTGACTTTTGGTCCTGTTGCATCATTTGCAAGGTAACTCTTCTTACCTCCTTTTGTAGTAACTGGTCCTCATAGGAAGTATCTCTATAACATTTGCAGGCTATGAAACACCACTAGTTTTAGTTCAAAGTTTGTGATTTCTGCACAATATGCTTTCCTTACATATGACCTACAGTAGCATCACTCCACTCATCTGTGCAAAGATCTTTTCTTCCTCCCTCGTCCCATCCTTTCTTGACCTCCTCTCTAAGTGTCTGATAGCACCAGCTGTCCCAGAGCTCAGATACTAGCAAAAAGAAGTCCCTACTGACTTGAAGAGACTTTGGGTCATGGCTTCTGCACTCCTCCCACCTTTCACTTCTGTGTGCTGATCTCTGTGCGTGAAAACATTTGTTCACCCAGACTAGATGGTATATAGCACACACACCCATGGACATTTTCTATCCACCTTCACAGAAAAACAGTCTTGTACTGCTTACTACACCCACACAAGCTTCTTCCTGCAACACCACCTCTTCGCAGAGCTTTGTAAACACTAACAAACCCACGTGGTAGGGAGGTTCTGCCAACCCACCAAAAGACTCAGGATTCACAAAACAGAGCTCTGTGAGACAATCCTTCTCAGAGGGCTCCAAACCTTCCACAAATCCACTATCACAATCCAGGAAAAACCCTGGTATTACCCTGGGCTAATATCTGAGCTGGTCCTCCCAGCCAATTCTCTCACATGCAGGGAGTACTGAGGCATTTGGCCACATGAACCCCAACCCATTGTGTACTGGGACTCGCTTCTCAGAACTGCTAGTTCTGGTGATCATGCAAGATCCTCCCTGCTGTTCTACCCAGGAACAGACCACTGTCATTAAAAAAGATCTACTTTTGGAAAAATGAACTGAACCAGGCTCTCTTTTAAGGAAAACAACACATTATTTCAACTAGTTCCTCTACAGAACAGGTGCCTCTGGCTCTTCATGTATCAAGCTCAGCTAATGTTTTGATTGCAAATGAATAAGTGCCTTGCTTCTAACTGACTTACACTGACTGTTCCCCATAGGCTTTAGAGACACAATGTGGTGTGAAATTGCCCATGTGAACTGGAATACTTAACTCTTACTCTTGTTAGTCTCACTCAAGATTGGAGGCTCTTACCCCACACCAACGGGATACCTGTAGTGGACAAAAACATGATGTACAGATAAAGACCTAACACAGTGGCGGAGCAGAAAGACCCTGAATACTCATTCAAGATGTCTAGCTGGGTGAAAATAAACAAGAATTATTTGGACGATGATTCAGATCAAACACTGCAAAAAATACAGAGATTATTTACCCTGCAAAGGAAAACTTTGGCTCACACAGTACTTTTAAGAAATTTTCCTTATACTTTAGTCACAGGGTTGCCATAGATAGTAATTATTCCAGTCTTTAATACAGTATTCTACCCCTCTTCTTTTACTCCTTCCTCAGAGAAAAAAAAATTAAAGGTAATTTTCCTTCATTGGCCAACACATGGCTATGTGTGAAGAATACTCTGGATATCCAGCAGGATGTAGTCTTTGATGGATGGAAACAAAAGATCATTCTCTGCAAGCTGGAGCTGAAATGTTAGCCTTTGAGAGCAAAGGTTATTTTATCAGGAAATAAATCAGAGCCCTCTTTCATTAGTGTTTTTTTCTGAGCTCATCTCAGTGATGACTAGGGTGTGTGTTCAGACCACAGGAATCTGAAGAACCACCCAGTCGCTTCATCAGTCCTAGAAGACGACAGGGCCCAGAATCAAAGCAGCACCATCCTGGTTCTTTTTTTTTTATTTCCTTCCCCCCACCCTTTTTTTTTTTTTTNCCTTTTTTTTTTTTTTGCATTTGGTCTTATTTCTGTTTGTTTGTTTGGATGTTCTTATTTATAGGCTAGTGGTTATGGTTCATTCCATCAACTGTGAGCCAAGGCTGTGTTTTACTCATAGCAGCCCCATCCCCTGTTGTGCCACGCTGCGAGATGCCATCCCGCAGTTCTTCTTGATCCATCCTGGGGAGGTGCCTTCCCATAGGGTGTGGGGAGGGTCTGAGGCCCTTCTGCTGATCAATATAATGGCTGTTCAGTGCTCTTCTTCAAGGGAAAGGCTTTACCCTTCCATTGGACACATCTCCCCTCTGCTCGCAGCTTACTATAAGTTCACATGTGGCACAGAGATATTGTGCCAGCCACAGAGGCAGCTGCCCTGCTGGCAGTGGTGCTAAGAGATGTGGTTATGGAGCCTTCAGGCCCTCACAGTGGGAAGGGACACTTTATTAGGTCTTTCCTAAGGAGACATGCAGGGGGGGATTGTGCTTTACCTGCAGGAGCAAAGCCAGGGGAAGTGGCGAGTGAGTAGAGAAGGAGGAAAGGGTTTGGGGAGACAAAAGGTAGCACCCCCGTTTGGAAATGACAAAGGCACAAGACACAGGGGCAAACCAGCACATGTATCAGCAATCCCTGAGGGTGGATAGCATGGGATACCAGCAGAGTGAAACAGCGAGTGGCCATGGAGAAGCAGATTCTGAGTATGTGAGCAAGTGAGGAGGGTAAATATGGGGCTTGCCAGGCTGTGATATGTCTGCAGCCCATGGCTTGTAGCATTTCCCTACCTCAAAACCTGAAATAAACTTGGACACCACACCTTCAAGAAAAGATACAGCTATTTACAAGCATTCCAGCTATGCCTTTGATGCTATTTCAAAACCCTAAGATGTAATTTAGTGTTTTTTTAAAAAAAAAAGAGAGTATGAGAGAAGAAAAAATGTTTAAAAACAGAAATAAAGGCCTTCCATCACGTTTCCCTGTTGAGCTACAAGCCTGCACAGCTCATCCTGCCCCTGCCTTCTCTACAATCAGATTTTTTAATTCACTGATATATCACTGACTTTTTATATAAGTACATGTGCATTTTTTCCAAATATAAATTTTATATTTATCAGCTGCTAAACATGCAAACCCCATAGCCCTTCAGGAAACAGAACAGATATCACCATTTTACACATGGGAAAACTAAGACATCAATGTACTAGATGACAGGTCAAGTTTGCCAAGCCAAGCCTATGTCAGAAATAAGATGAGCGGATGACCACTTCATTTTAAGTTCTGGTGCTAAATGTCAAGCTTTTCTCTTTGGTCTGTTTTTCTGCAACCTGGCAAAGATCGCAAATCTGACTGGAGAAATAAGACCTTCAAAATGAATGTTCCTCTGTGATCTCACTGTGACTCTTATATTTATTTTACACCAATGTCCTGACAGAGATGGAATTTTCACCTGTTCTTGACAAGACTGGCTTAACTATTAAACATATCCCCATCTTTTTGGAGGTCTCCTCATTATATTACCAAAATCATGAAGGAGTTGTAAGAGGCAAGCTTTAGAAATGTCATTAATCAAGATCCATGCAATGATATTTATTTGGATAAAACATGCAGAATTTATGCTGCTGCAAGTGGATCATCACATCAGGACCTCTTCTGCTCACCCATACTTTTCAGAGCTTGTAGTCAGTGACTGCCTTGCAAGGTCTCTGACTAGGTTTTACCTGGGCAGCAAACCTCTTTGGGACAGATCTTGCTTAGCCTCCTTGAATCAGATGAGAGAAGAACATGCAGTAGTGTCTCATCATCCTAAGGAAGCAAACCAAATCTGATACATTTTAGAAGGCAGCATTTTAATCATGGCTTTGACCTTTTCTGGTCCTGGCCTTGTACCCACTATATCAATCACATGCTATGAGAACAGCAGCTGAGTTTATCATAGTATACACGTTCCTCTATCTAATTACTCTCCTCCAACCTAAATTAACTGTACAGCTTTGTTTGAAGTCTATAATGCACGCTTTGAACACCCCTTAAACTTGCCTCTAGTCTTGAAAAATCTTCCCCTGATTGCTCCAGAAGGTTTCTAGGGCACCCACTATGCTGAGCAGGAAGCAACAAAATCAGCATCTTCAGGGAAGTGTAAGATACAGAAGCTAAAATGCTAAAATTCATCAACTCTGTCTATGGGATGTGTACTGCACTACATTACATTTATATCCATTCACTGCAGAAGTGTAGTCTAAATTCTTCTCCTCCTTTAAGGTTTCTTAATACCAATCAGCTGATACAAAAAAAAAAGGTAAAAAAATGCTTTAAGGCATCAGAGCCTTTCTTCTAGGAAATATCATCTGTGTAAAACACATTGCCAGCTGGCCTGGAAATGGTGTAATGACTTTGATCCTTTCAAGGCAGTGGCCTTAGAAGGAAGGGAGTGGAGTAATGGAAAGGTCAGGGCAGAGGACCGTGGGAGAGGCACATATGAAGAGGGCAGTGTGGAGAGCAGGAGGTTGCCTAGAAGCCCTGGCAGAGCCCAAAAGATGCTGCTCCAGAAACCAGGTAGAGCCCTGGAGGTGCCCAGGAACACTGTGAAATGCAGCCTCAATGCCCAGACCTCCCAGATGTCTGTGCTCAGTACTGTGCTCTTGCACGGGACTCTGTACATGCCTGCCAAGCTTAACATTTATGATAGCCTGAGCGCATTACTGAAGACACTATAGTTAACCGTGAGGTGGGGGGGGAAGGTACCAAAAAATACTGTGAATAGATTTTTCTTAAATACCAATTTAAAAATGCCTCGAGGATTATTCACCTCACTTCAGATGCATACTGTATTTTAAACCTGCTTAAATACATCTTTAACTGAAGACTGGACAAGTTCCAACAAAGTCATCCATGTAGTTGAGGTAAATGATACACAATTTATGACCATATGCTATTTTATTAAACAAATAGTTAAATAAAGAAACCAACAAAAACTGTCATTACCAAAGGAAAAAGGATATCTTCCCAGAAGAAAACATGTATTTACCTAATATTATGGCTGCGATGCAAGCTTAGAGAAGCCAAGAGATTCAAAGTCAAGGCTGCCCTTTATGCTTTTACCCAGCAGCTATGTGAGGTAAGAGCCAAATTCCAGCCATAACCTGCATCTCTTGTCCAGTGCTGGTTTAATGTACCAATTTGTACATTATGGAAACAGGCTTCATCTGTTCCATCAAACCCTATCCTGCTTTTGCAGTGCCCACAATAAGCACCTAGCAGTATCCTTTCCTGACTCTTTTATCATCTGTCTTTTTTAAGCAAATCCCTGCCCAGTGCCACTGGCGGAGTTGTGGGGCTGAACTCTCCCAAACCCTTTGGTGACGAGGTAGTATCCAACAGCACAGCTCCCAACTTTGTTGGGAGAGGTAAAGCTCCAGAAGACAGTGTGATGGAGCAGTCAGCAGCCAGCTGAGATGGGGGGATGGTGTGTCCTTGCACAGGGATCACCCCGGGCTGCAGGGCTCCTCAGCAGCCCCTACCCAGGTGAAGAAGGCAGGGGGGTGTGCTTCGAAATCCTGCAGGTCCAGACACCGGCTCTACCCCACCAGCATCTCTGATCTCAGATCCCTGGACTCAGCTACCTTCTCAGCACATTCTCCAGGCCCTAGAGGTACCAACATGAAGCTGATCCCTGTCCTGTAGCAATGGTCAAACAGGCTTCCCCAGACACTTTACTTGGGACCCAGCAGGAGTGAGAGCAGTACCAGTGTCAACACAATTACCTTTTTTTCTGCTTTCTCTAATTTCTCTCTTTCCCCATAATTCAGGAGCACTTAGGAGAAGCTCAGGCTTTCACAGCTCCTGCCCAATGTTGTCATAAGTTGTCCAGAACCAAGAGGAGCTGAGCACTTGCCACAGTAGCAGCAGCTTATGAGTTTCAGTCTTCAAACTCCATTATTATTTACCATGTATATTGCATTAAACTAAACACCTGAGCCATGGACCAAGACTCCACTGTGGTGTGGACACCACTGTGTCAGCTGCTGTGCAGCCTCAGAACTGAGGGATGATCCCCACTTCGACAAATATGTTGGGAGGAAACCCTGAGAGTGCTGTTGCAAATAAGCACTGTTCATTGCTCTGAACCAGCATCACAGCATACTAGCAAATCACACTTAGCAAATATATATTTTCTAGGAATACCCTGTACACAGTATCTGCTCTCACAGCAGCACAAGAGGAAGTGAGAAGGGTATGTGCAGGAGATGTCTGGGAGAGCAGAGGTGTCCCCAGTTAAGAGTTTGTGGGATGAATGGCTTGCACTTGAATTCAGTGCATGCTGGCTGACAGGCTAGAGGATTAAAGGGTTGCATACCAAGTGGAATTAAGAAGTGCTAGTTTTCCTAGCTCCTATAATTTGCAAAGGACGGAAAGAAAAAACTTCTCGTGGAATTAATCTATTTCTTATGCTCATTCCAGCTGTGTTTAATTTGCCCTGTTATTTCTCCCCTCTGATCGAGGAATGCTGTATCCTTACATTCATATTTCCCCTTAAAATCCCCGCGTCAAACAGAGCTTTTCTTAATTGCTTTAATATGCTGTGTTCTGGGACAGGAAAGGCTGATCCAGAGTGACAACTGCTCACTCTCTGCTGGCACAGCCATGGCCCTACTCCCCAGTCTCACCCACTGGCATGGGGGTCCTTCACCCACCCGGTGGCCCCCTACTCACTGCTGGCTTTCTGCAGGGGCTGTGGTCCAAGCAGGCTCTGGCTGCAGCCCACACTGGCCTGTTTGACTCAACCCTGCACATGCATATTAAAAAAAACTACATTATGCGTTTGACACAGTCACACTAAGGATCCTGCAGTAGAGCCAGAATATTCCCCTCCTCCCATCTCACTTTCATTCATGGATTAAAAGGCAGGCAAGAAGCCTTGAGGCAGCTGGCCAGAGCCAGACATCCTGGCAAGCCTGACCACCAGTGATTTAGCAGCCAATGGGCCACATGGACCAAGTCTAGAAGAGCAGGGATATGGGCAATGTCAAGCCAACAAGGCAAGGGGATTATGAAAGGGAGAAATCAGGGAAAAGGACCAGAAATTCAGAGGACTTTTCAGTTCTGTGTGCATGTGTTTGCCTTGACTCACTTTGCAGTAGGTTTCCATCAGGAGTCCCTCAGGTGACCTGAGCTCTGCTATGAGCACGCTCTTGCATATCAGAAGGGCTGCTAGACAGGGGACCCATGCTGCAGGCAGCCTGAAGATTTGCCACCAGCTCTAACATGACAAGGAGACCACGCTGCAGGCAGAACAAGACCCTTCCATCATCAGGCAGCATTGGCTGTACAAATATCACATGTATCTTAGCCCAGATCCAGAGCAAGGACACATCCTCCACCACCTTCATCTGCCAGTTGCCTACTAACACACTTCAAAGACGGGACATTGCAAAATGGCAGTGCAGTACTAGCTACCAAACCAGAGCCCTCTGCTCTGCAACTGAACCAAGATTTTCCATGAGCTGTCACCTATGTTTTCATTTTCCTTGTGGGCCAAACATTTATCCATGTAACAGGATCCCATACCTCAGCTAACATGTTTTTCAGTTCAGCAGGAGGGGAGTGTTCATGCAGGGGGTACAGACCTCTCCTGAGGATGAGCTACGGAGGGAAAGTGTATCTAGCCCTTTCCATAATGACCAGACTGAACATAACACAGTTCTTTGCCAAAATAATCAACCCCATGTAGGCCACTCTCTTATGCTCTGTGTAAGTCATTAGGCCTAACTTATGTGGCAGAACTGCTCAGCAAAATACAAATTACATAGAAATTTATGGGGGCTAGGATGCATATTCTGTCCAATAACTCCATCCTCATGGAAATTTCCCTGTAGGTATCTCTTCCCCAGGCCTGTCCTCCCTTGGTCAATGCTTTTACCCCTGTTCAGCCTTACTCTAATGCCCCTTGCTAGGAGTTTGCAGAGATGGGCTCCTCTCCACAGCCTTCAGGATTCATTGCTCTCCCCTTTAACAGCTACTCCAGGGAACCTTGGGATGGATTATGTGGCAAGAGTCTTATTTAATTTTTCCCCTTAGTTTCCCATTCTAGCCTTTCCAGAGACAGCTGAACACCGTAAATAGACCAAACTCTTGGAAGGGAGGAAAAATAAAGAAGAAAGACAGGCAAATAAAATGATGACATGAAGCTGTGCAGCTGACAAAGAGGTAAATTATGTGTCCTTTTGCAGGGATGGCTAACAGCAGTGTGCACACAGCACCCTGCCTTCAGCTTTGAAATGGTCATCAAGCAAGAGACCCATCTTCTGCGAGGAGCCGGGCTGAGTGTCCTTGATGCCAGGGGACACTGACGCCACAATGCCCACTAACAGGCCAACCTGGGGTTTCCCTCCCTTGTGGCCACAGGTATGTTTCACCACCGTCTGGCTGGCTGCTGCTATTTATTCCACGATTTGCTAAAAATGTGCCTCAACCTAGAAGCCCAGACGATTGCCAACCTCCTTCTTTAATAAAAGTAACAACAGCAAGGTATTGAAAATCACAAGGCATTTAGAAATATACAGACTCCTTTATGGGTGAAATAATCTAATAGACAAGCTGTTGTTAATTTACAGCCTCAATTTTCAGACACACTTCTTGAGTCAAAAGTACTTCCTGCTCCATAATTCCTACAGGGACACAGGTGGCCCAAATTGCAGTATACATCTACTGTACATTAAAATGTATTTCGGACTTAGCTTAAACATTTCTGAAATCTCAAGTTTATGTCTAGACTATTTTAATCAGCTAAATGTCATAATAAGCCATATGTTGGGCTTGATAGGTTACATATACCAGCCCTGCTCATAAAGTATCAAAAGGTGTTTTTAAAAAGGAGTCTGTGTTTGTTTTACCAGGAAAATGGTGCTTTTAGTCAGTCGTATCAAACCTACTGGCAAAGTGCACAGGCTCTGACGCAACTACTGGGAAAGAGGGAGGCCAGGGTGGCCGCAGCACGGGGGAACAGAGATAGCTCAGTCTGTCCCACAGCCCTGCACCAGCTCTCCTGGCAAGGAGCCACTTTCCTCCTGCTCCCCGCTCGGGGCAGATGTTTACAGCCCTGATGTGAGTGGCCACTGGCACAACCGCCTGTGTGCTCCACAACCTGCTTCTCATTGTGTTATATTCCTGGGCTGAAGCAGATGGATGTTTTCTGCTGGACCCCTCTGTGCAAGAGTGGAACGCACAGACTGAATTCTGAGCAGCCCTTCACCCAGTTCTTACCCACAGCTTGCAATGTGGACAGGTCCTCTGAGTCACACTAGAAAAAGAAGGCTTTCACAAATAAACTTCTGCCATTATCAAATTAAATTAATTAAGTGTAACAACACAAAGTCAACAGTCCCTTCTCCAGTACTTTTGCTAGTAAAAACCAGGGGAAAAAATCAAAGTCTCTTTCCTGAGCATTGTTAAGCCTAAATATCCAGCTTGGGAAATGACCCATGACCCTCAGATGCCTCATGCCAGGAGGACAGTTCCCCACCACATAGGCTGAAAGGGATCTTCTGTTTGCTCTGAGCCACAGAGGGCCTATGGCACACAGACACGTAGCTTGGACTGCCTCCAGCAGTGAGTGAGGACATACATGCACACAAATTCATCACACTGTCATATGAGATTATTTCCTTATGCGAAGTTGGCTCCTTCTGGATACAGAAACTCCCCTTCCACTTCTAGCCACTACCACAGGGAGGTCTTACAGCCCCTCCTCGGGCACTCTGACCACCAGAAAGACTCAGCAGCTACAGGCCACACCATGCCCACAATCCCCACAGAGCAGTGTGACTGTCCCACTCATCCCATCCCCCTGACAGCCCAGGCTCAAATAATTTTTACCGGAAAAAGACACATATGGCCCTGGAAAAAATACGTGTGTGTGACCAGTGAAGGATATCCCATGAGCTTTACGGTCAGACACTTGCCTCTGGAGGTTCCCCAAGGACTCAAGGTACATACAGGAAAGCTTAAAAAGTATTTTAATTACAGACTTTCCTTGGGAAAAACAGTTCACTCAGTGCACAGGTATCCCCAGGAGCAACACCTGAGTTGTGACTAAAAGTAGAGTACCCTTCAGGTTACCCCATTGTAGCTCCATGGGATAAGCGATTTGGGATACTAGCTAAAGTAACCCACAAACTGTACTTTAAACACCCCCACACACACATTTTTTGGGTCCTGGGTAATTTAACCAGTCACTTTCCAGGTGCACTTATTCTTCCACCTTTTAACAAGCCTCCAGGGCACAGGATGAGAGAAGTTGTCATGCTCTCATTCTGTAAAGAAAGTCTACTACTTCTGCAGAGTATGTGAAATATAGTCCAGTGAGGCGAAATCATGAAGAATCAGGGCCTGTCCACAGCATCAGGTAAGAATATAGGCTTTTAAAAAATATATATATTTTACTGTCAGTGTCTCCACCACAAAACATAAATCCTTACGTGATCCTTTTTTTTTCAGGATCCCCCTGTTTGCCAACAGTAAACATCTGAGAGCTGTTTTTATTCCCACAGCAGTTTATTGCTGTGCAAATACCGTAATTTTCAGTCTCTACAAACAGAGAGAGATCCTCATCCACCCAGTTTGCTACTATACTTGCCGGGCAGAGGCATGTAGTAAAAATCATGATTCCCCTCGATGTCCAAAGTGGAACTATGCTTTTTAACTCTTTCCCTGCCAATGGAGACTTAGGGTTATTCTCTCTAAAGCAGACTAACCATAATGAAATCTGGTCTGAAAATCCATCCCACTTTCTCCTTCCCATGTTGACCATCTGTGGAGGAAGGAACAGTCATGTATTTATAGTAGTTCTAAAATCACAATTAGTCTGTGGTCATTAACTAGAGTTGGTCATTCCATTTTCTTGTCTCCCATTTTTGGTTGCATAAATCCAACTCCCTGTATCACTGCAGCATAAGTGAGCTCAGAATCCTCCAGTCTGTCTCTACATACCAGGCCATGAGGAGCAAGCTTGCTTGCTTAACAAACATCCATGGTATGTACCACTGCAGAAATGGGCAAGTCCAGCTGGGTCTAGGTGGCCTCTCAGGCTATTACCGGTGTAGATGGATCAGCAGCTCCTGTAACAGAGGTCACACAGGCGAATGTTGTAATTCTGCAATTGTAGATGGCTGGTTCATTTTCTGGGTGACCAGGACCCAAGAAGGGAAAACAGGAGGCAAGTAAGAAAAAGCTGGAAAGAGCAGACAGTATCAACGTGTATGGTTTTCTCATACACATGGTTCATTTGGGCTGGGAACATCTAGTTTTCCTAGGAAGCAATCGGTGATATCAGATCAAGGACAAGGAATGGAATATGCATCAAAAAGCCATAATTTCATGAAGAAATACAAGCCAAATTCTGTTGTTAAATCAGCATGTATATTGAGTTGTGCCATTGTAATCATTAGGATTATGCATGACTTTTCAGTCCCTTCTACCCAATAATGCTCTTTCCTGCTTAAACATTTCACAGCAGCTCTGGGATGAAGATTGGTCCAAGTGGGATAAAATCCATGTAATTAAGGCTCCTCTAATTCTTAAAGCAATGGTTCTGCTAATTCCTTATATATTTATTATGGAAATTAAGTGCCTTCAGAGATGTCCAAGTGTGAGTCCTGGCTATATCTATAAAGGGGGCCTAGGAAGTGCTTCCAGGTCCTAGGTCCAGAGGCATAACTCAGTCACAACTGTTTCTCTTGGAAAGATGTCCAAGTGTGTAATTTTGAAGGGAGCTAGTGGTGTCCTCTCTCATGTGGCTGAATGGAAAACTGGAGCTGTGTGGCATCTGCTCTTCCTGTCTAAATTCAACTCTATGGGGATATCATCCACTTTTTTAAGGAGACCTAGATCCCATTAGCAAATACATTCGTCTTTCCTGTCCATTAGACGGACGACTTTGCTCCCAGATAAAGGGAGCTGAGTACAGCTGTTACCTTGAAGATCAGACTTGGAGTTGAGTTTTGCACCAGAACGGGCAAAGGACACCTCTTGATACAATCCTGCAATTACACTGAGACATCTTCATCTAAACATTTTAATGCACTTTCTTGACAGAAAACATTTTCATAAGTACGTGCTTTTTTTTATCATTGAGTTGCTCTACGTGAGTTATTTGAGTTTTTTTCCATTTGAATCCTTGTGTAAAGTGTTCCCATTTTTAATCTCTTTCTCATTAAAAGGTTTTTTTAAAAGTACCTTTGCTTTCATTTTTAATGGTCTTTTGAGATTTCCGTTTTTAATCTTTCAACAAAGATAATATTTTTTAACAAGCAGTAATTATAAAACACAATACCTGATAGCTTCTCAGACAGATGGATCACAAGAGTGTGTAATTGGAGGTGGGTAGGAAATTACACCCCTACCATTCACAGATGTCTCTGTTCCTTAGACAGAGACATGTCTTCTGATCCTTGAGAGCTCTTTAATCTAACAAGCACACAGGGAAGAAAATATCCTGCTTATTTCTGTGTTGAAAGTTGTTGACTACAACTCTGTCAATCAGTGCAACCCATTTCAATTAGGCTTTAGACAGTAGCTTTTGACAAATCACTCTCTGTTAGAACAAAGTTGCTATTGGAACAAGTTGTTAAATGGTGTGATGCATTTTCCATCATTTATCCACTCCTGACTCGAAGTCTCTATCTTTTTAAAATATGTGCTGCAGATCCACCATAAATTGTTATATTGGGAGCAGTTTTCATAGTTTAAAATCTATTACTTGGGCTTTTCTAGTCAAAATAGGAGTAAATATTACAGAGGAAAAACCTCAGCCCCCTGTTTGGAAGTAACTTGGGATCACAAACGGCAACAATTTTTTAATGAATTTTATGTTCCTAAGTATCAAGGAAGGACATGAAGCTACTAAGTCAGTCAGGTATCTCTGAACATGTCTAAGTTGTGGTTGACCTAGGGGTAATCTCTAGTGTTTTTAGGCAAATTCTTGTTCCAGAAATAACCTGTTAAGTTATATGATAAAAGTCTCATCTCCACACACTCAGAAGAGCACAGGCAGTGGGGAAGCCTCAGTGTCCCAGTCAGAAACACAAAATTGTCTTCCAGTGCCCCCTGAGCTGTCCCAGAGGAGAGCATCAACCCCATGGGTTGGGTGGGACCCAGCACCACCAGTCCCTGGAGGTAAATCTGAGACACTGCACAGACTTGGGGGGCCCTGGTCCTGTAGGATAGGACTTGTTATGGGAGGTGGAGGAAGAGTATTCTGGAATTGTGTGAGACATATTGAGGGATGTTTAAGGAAGGAGTCAAAGGCTGGGAAAGGGGAGGGGGGCAACTAATGAGGTTTGAGGGGTGAAGAAATGTGGGAAAATAGATGGCAAAAGACATAAAAGAGGCCAGCTGCACATAAAAAGTTATCTGGTCAATATGTTTGTCTGACCATGCAGCAGTCTGCCCTATCTTCTTAAACAACTCCATTTCTAACTCTTTTCTTGGAGTGCAGCTCTCTTGTGTGCATATGAGGGTGTAAATGCAGCAACCAGAGTGGGACTGTGGCCTTGGGACCTTATTTGTGTGGGTACCAGCAACTGGGGAGAGAGAAAACCAGTCCAAGCCCAGCTGCTGGAGGGATCCACCTTGTAGATATAAACATCTATACGTTCCTACTAATTGACCTCCATCCTGTTGAGATAGAGAACAGGATTAGGTTATTTGTGCCATCTGTGTTTGTGTATTTCTATCTACTTTAGTTTGTGTCACTCTCATGACGTACACATAGGTGCACACTCTGTATGGGTGGGCACACACGTTCCTACTGGGAACACGTGCTCGGTCTCGCTGCTGTCTGGGCACAGGAGCGTGGCAGCAATTTCCCCTCTATGCGGCTATGAGTTTGGCAACTCCTAACATAAGCCTTATGAATATTTTCAGGCAAAGTTTTAAATTAAGCGTTCATTATTCTTAAATGAATTTTCAAATGTCAGACTGAAATAAAACATGAGCTGCAATGGCCATTAGAATAGAAACCATGGGGAATGTAAATAACAGTACCAGATCCTCTTAATACAGCTACAGTATCTCCATTTTCAGCTCAGTCTTGAGCTCTTCTGGCAGAGAAAGAGACCATTGCAGAATGGAAAATGATGGAGGAAAAGACATCCTGGGAGGGGACATCCTGGGAGGTCTGAAGGCTGTCAGCTCTGCAAGGGAAGAGGACAATTAGACCAATGTAAGGCATATTTGTAGGTGTATCCTGACCAAGCACATCAGCTTTATGAGGACCTGGACCCCTCCAAAGCAGATGACATCTGCTGACCTGGAACACACGCAACCAGGGAGTCGCGCAGCACAGTCAGCAAGCAAAAAACAAGCACTGAAAAACAAAACCAAGCCCAGAGTGGATCAGATGGTGGCATTTCTCCTGATGTCTCCCATCACCACCAACAAACACAACCAAGAACAAGCATTTATAAATATATCTTTCACAAAATTAGAAGACGAGGAGGAGGAACAGAGCGAGTATTGACAACATCAGTGTGACAGACAGACATCTACAGCACTGCCAGCCCTGATGAGAAACCAAGCCAGATGGTCTTTATTTGCTGGTTTGGTTAGCTTGTTTGTTTGTCTTCATAATAGTATCCTGTGGGTTTCTTCTTGTTCACCTCTTGTGTTTTGAGTCATAGTTTCTCTCTCAAGTTTTTCTTCAACAAACTTAGAACATTGCTTAGAAAATTACCTTCCTCTAATACAAAATAAAACCTGAGATTCTCCTGCATCCACAGGAAATGACATTTAAAGAAAATAATCGTCATCAAGACCCACACAAGAAAATTGCTGCACCATCCCTTTTCCAAGTGAACAGAGAGTCCGCATTCCTAGAAGTCAGGTGAGGAGGTTTCCCCTCCCCATCCTCTCCACTGGCCAAAAAAAAGTCATAATTGTTCATTTGTGAGGGAAGATTTAGTTTTCCTTATTTACAGACAGGAAGGGTATGAGGAGAACTTGCACCAACTCTGCTGCAAGTCATGTACCTGGCAGGGCAGAATAATATTGGTCTGTGAGTAGATCTGATCTGCTGTTGCTATAACCAGGAATGGGTTGCAAGGGGCCTGAGGCAAGATAGCAGGGTACCTCCATTTTAAGGAATGTGTATGTACACCGGATATATAAACCAGTTCTGATATCCAAAGCAGAAAACAAAATTAAAAGAAAATTAAAAGAATGGTATTTATGACTGAAAAAAATATCACCTTAAATTTAGGAACAAGCAAAAGAGAGTCAAAGAACTATATTATCCTGTTGCCTTGTTTCTTCCAGTGTTCCAGCAACAAAACCAGCCATTACATCAATGTTTAAAATGCAACATATAACCCAAATATTTTTACAGTGTCTGTTCACAAGCAGGGCTAAGCTTTACTGCAGTGTAACTGAATTTATCAGTTCAGCTAGTTACCTGCAGAACGAGATATATGTACATGAGAGATCAAGTATTACAGCCTATCAGGCACTCCTGAAAAAACTGGCCTGAGCAAACAGATTAAAAGCTTGGCTGCTAAGTGGTAACCTGCTCATTAATTATCCTTGTCACGCATAATAATGTATTTACTTTTTCATTATCATTACCACATTATTACCCAGCTTTCCTAGCCTACCTGCACCTCCTCTTCTCTTGGGACTGGTCCACATGGAGATGGATGTGAGGAGCGGGAACCCATCACTGCTACAAGACCACCAGGTCTTAGCATGAAGCCGCAAGCAGTGCATTAGACAAGGGCACGCAACGCATTTTTGAGGAAAGAGCAGCTTTTTCTTAGTGTTTGCCCGAGGCCTTGGTCACAGAAGTTAGTGGTGGTGGATGCAGTGATGTAAATTAGGCAATTCTCATGCTCTGTCCCAGGCATGCATTCTCCTGCCAGATCCCCAGCGCATTTGCTGACTTCTCCTCAAGGGAAGATGGGATTTTCAGTTTTAGTTGGTGACAAGCAGCTAACAACTACTGACTCAAGTGTCCACGGGCTCTCACTGATTTGACACAACAGAAACCAACTTCCCCCAGAAGGACTCCAGTTAATGAGGGTACAGAGCAACAGTAGCACACAGCTCTCCGCAGGACAAAGTCACACAGAGATGCTTGCCAGTCTCCTGCCAGAGTTTCATCCATCCCCACGAGGGACCTCATGTTCCCTGTGAAGCAGCAAGCTCAGCAAACCAAGACCACACTCAGCTGGCCTTGAAGTCCAGCTCCTGTGAAACCTTATTTTTATGTTCAGATGGGCTAAAAAGAGAGCATCTACCTTCCAGTTTCCTGTCTGCAGCCACTCTGAATGTGGCTTATATTATTTAAGTACTTTTTTCCAATGTTAAATTAAAAATACCCTTCATTTAATACAGAAAAATTATTACAGATGCCAGGAGGCTTCTAAAGTTTCACCTGAAATGCACAGATTAGATTAAACCCTTGGATGCAATGTCTGAATTAATGTAGGTCATTGCAAAGAAATAATTGCTACATTTAAGCCAATACGAGGAAACCAGTAAAGCTGGGTAATTACGAAACAAGGTGTGTAGGACTAGAAAGGAACCACAGATTCAACTTCAGCCACTTATCAGTATTAAAGTACTTGAGACAGAGGTGATTATTTCAGGGAATGTATGTAACAGCACACAATTCATTCATCTAGGTGCCTCCAGTGCAGCCTAAGTTCATAAGTAATAGTCATCTAGATCAGCGTTGCTCCATGGGGCCCATGGGCAACCCAAAATCCATAAGGCACCAGAAGGTGGCCTGTGAACTGATTGCAGAAAAATAATTAAGAAACTAAACCAAAACACATATACATCATCCCACGCAGTTGGCAGGCGCTTATGTCAGTGCCTGCCCACAGGCACCATTTGCTCTCTGGCTGCTGGTGCTCAGATCAAAAAAGCTTGTAGATCCTTTGATTCTAAAAGATTGAGAAACACTCGTTTAGCTTTTGTGCAATAGGGCAGAGATGTGACTTTAGCTCCCACAGCCTGCACCTTCTTCCACTGCAGTCAAGAATGTGCCACCTCCTCCCCACTGTCTCTCCATCACCCAGAAATTACCAACAGGATTTTCCCCAGCCAGCAGCTGAAATAGGTCCAGCCTGCAAATCTTTAGTCACATTTCCCCAAAGTTCTTCCCCACCTTGCTTCCCAGCTCCCTGGTCAGTACCATTAGTGGGAGCAAGACTGGATTCCACATTGCTGCTCCAGTAGTGATGCTGCTTCACGTACTCAAGTCGCCCATGGTCACCTGGCTAGGAGTAGGGCAAAGGATGCCTTATTGCGTATGCATGTTTAGCTGATTGATGGATTTTATTAATAAAGCAGAATTTTCCATTTCAAGAGACATTCCATTCTCCGGCTAGAGATATGAGAATGTTGTTTCTCCCCAGTAAAGAAACCAGAATCTTATAATTGCTCAGAAAGAAGAAAAATGTAGTTCTGGGGGTTTTGTTGTTTTTTTAAATTTTTTTTTTAAATGACCATTCATTTAAATAAAAGATGTGCTTGTGCATGTTTTTTCTCCACCATTTGTGTGCAAGCCCCCTGTTTCTCCTTGTTTGGGGCTAACATCAAAAAATTGCCTGACAGTTTTTCTAAAAGCCAAGAAAGTCAGCTAGTAATCATGTGGGGTTGTGTGGCCAAAGGTACATAAACTGACTTCACATGGGACCAGCAGTGGATCAGATTGCATTGGGCGGAATGAAATAAAAAATCCCAGAAGTCTAGTTTCTTTGGAAATGTACCAAAACTGTCTCACTATACCAACCTGGCACATCATATGTAAAAAAGTGACTATTTCCTACTACAGTATATGGGGTGTTTTATAGAAGTCAAAAAATCAGAATGGCCTTAGTTTGACATCGTAAACACAATATACTGTAATGTCATTTAGAGAGTACTTGTTAACCTACTTGTCCCAAGATTAAATGTTGAAATTGAACACGCAGACCTACCTACAGTTTGCCTCTGAGCACAGTCATGCCGGAAAACTCTCTTTGCCGTACAACTTAGAAATGATTACAATAACTATGTATAGTAGAAACCACTTCTGTTTAATTCACTGGTATTATTTACGTCAGCCCAGAGAGTTTACAGCACTGGAAAGTGAGTACATGAGAATGACATGTACCTGTGCAGCAAATCATCTCCCTGTCTGCATCTACAGCTCTTTTCCTGCTTGCTTCAAAATCATGGTGCTGTTTGTAGGTTCTCCCTGGGACTCACTACGTGTAAGGGTCCTGGGGCAGTCCAGTGGTGACAGGAGTTGCCACTGCCAGGGTAGGGCAGCCAGTTCTGCAATAAGGCATCTTTTCAGTGTGGGCTGGCATATCTGATGCCATCCAGGATCTGTTATTTTGCCTTATTCAAGATCAGGCCTGCAATAGAAAGTTTGTAAGTAAAAGTGTTGCAAAGGATTAACAGGTGTCTCTATGCAGCTGATACAGTTTTAGCTTCTGGTGATAATGAGCTGTAGTGATCCACTGTGCTTTGGATGAAGTTGTAGGCTTGGCAACAGGGCAGGAGGGAGAGAGCTGTCACTGAAGCCCATGAGCCTGGAGTCAAAGACTTCATTTGTTAGAATTACTATATTCTTAATGTGTTCATATATTTAGCAAGGTAAGATTATATTTTTTCAGGGGCTGCACCATGCATTCGAGTTTGTTCATTATTCGTGCTGAATAAAAAATATTGTCTCCAACGTAATTTTCAGATCACCAGCAGCCTGGAAGCAGGAATTATTCCACTTCTAAGAATAAGGAACAATGGTAATTAGAAGATGTCACAGACAAAGAGCTAATATGATTTTAGGCAATCCAGTTTGGTGTATTTGTAAACATTATTTTCTCATAGATTAGTTTGTGAACTCCAAAAGAGAAACACGATGCCTTTACCTCATAGGAGATGCCTGGCTTTTTAGAGCTATAAAATATAAAATGAACAGCAGCAGTTTAATCTGATGCTTACTTTAACTCCAGTTTCTGCCCACAGCTCCAGCACACCCATCTCTCAAAGCAATTCTCTGTAGCTGTACCTGGGTGAGTGCAAATCAGTCGTACCTGTGGGAAAGTTGTTCCCACAGTTAATGGTTAATAGATGTAAGTAATGAAGGTGGCCTTCATTATAGAAGAGATCCAAGCAGCCAAGAGTACAAATTCTGCTTATGACACTTGGTCCTAAAGTCCAGAGCTATTTCCAAAAACGAAAATAGGACATAAAAATACACATGCTTTTTTTTTTTTTTTTTTGCCTTGCATGATTATCAACATGTAGCAATTAACTCTACCATGTTCTCATTACTGCTGACTGTCCCCAATGAGCGTCACTGGGTCTAACGGTTTGCTCTCATTGCTACATTCCTCAGCTGCACCAGATGTCAGTTCCTTCCTTTCGGAAGGGCTGAAAACTCATTCCAAGAGAGAGAAAGTCCACAGCCCTTTTTAACCTCTCTACATCTGTCTTGGGTCTTTTTTTTTACCTTCTCTTCTCATGAAAGGACCGAATGCTGATGAGCATAACTCAGTACAAGGTCATTCAAGTTATCTGCTTGCCATTAGGTATCACTGTGCAGCACTGAATTATTTATTCCAGCTTCCTAGGCAGGTGTGTGGCAAATTTCCATAGAGCTTTAATGGGAATCAGATTTCCAGCTTCAAACCCAAATTCTTCATCTGCACCACAGCATGACTGTGAAGTGTTGCTGAGCAAGGGCGGGGTGAACAGCTATGTAGGAATAGACCGCACAGTCACAGCTGGAAAAAGTATGTGGGTCTCACTTAATAAAACTTGATAGAAAATATTTGTAGCTATACAAAGATACCCACAAAGTCATCAACATGATACACTACACTATTCTCTCCCTAGGATGGTCACGTACCGTATTTCAAAGCTTGATTATCAGTGGGGGCTCAATTTTCAGAGCATGCAGGAGCGCATATGCAAAGCACCTGCTGGTAGATGTAGCTGAGGGTGGCACAGATCAGTGAGGACGCTCCTCATATGCAGACTCTTTCTATTTGCATTTCCAGGTGGAAATTCAGAGCAGCACACACCCAAGATGAAGGGATGAGTCTACACAGAAAGGGCATATGGAAGATATCAATGAGCAAAGACAAACCAGGTGGGACCCTCAACCTTAACATGATCTCTTTGGAGGTTCTAGAGGCTGTATTCATTTGACTGACAGTCTGTGAACTTAAGCAGGTAACCCTATGCCTCCTCTGCAGTCAGCACAGCTCAGGTCACAAACGCCTCATTCAAAAGTAGGTGCTGATGCCTGCTGACCACCACACACTGCACTGAGAAGGGCCCAGACAACGAGGTCCAACATAGGCAGCAGAAGCCACCTGAGAGGGATCACACTAAGGGATTGCGATTCACAGGAGCCTTTTGTACATGATAGTCTTCAGATGAAAGCCAGCTTGTGTGGCCTCATCAAAGGGCTTGTCCAGGCCAGCAACCAGCAACCCAGGTGGCATGGTAGCCAGGATCTTGGTGGTTCAACTACTACTAGATCTGATTGAGGAGTAGGTGATAGGGTACTCCCTGGGTGGTTGCTCCTGGTAGCACTTTGTCTGCCAAGTCCATTGCTAAACCTTTATCCTGCCCAGTCCACAATTAGGAAAGTTTCATGAGGAACTATGGGATATGCTTTCTGCAGAGCACGGTACACACCTAAATGCTCAGAAAAAACCTACATCTTTTCACAAAGAAACAATAAAGTTTCTTTATTTATTCCCTGCCAGTGTCAAACATGACTCAAAGCCAGATGTTAAAATAATATGGCCTGATTTTTACTGCCACTGCTTTGTGCAGATTGGGTAAAAAATAAAAACCCTTAAAACCAACAAAAAAACTGAACAGCTCTAGAACAACAAACAAAATCGGTGCAGAAGAAAAAAAAGTTAGTACAAACTGACTGTGTCTGTATTTGTTTCTTGTAATAGATAAATGTCTGTAATTATCACAAAAGGGGTAGAGCCAGCAGATTCACTGAAGAGTCCTTGACCGAAGGCTCCTCGCTCTCTCCCTGCTATTGCACAAATAAATGACGGCAAGGCCAGCATAACTACTTGCCTTGCCAGCAGGGCACCAAGGGATGGCTGAGAAGAGATGGTATCAGTTGTGGTTGGGGAGAGGGAGAGCTGTGCCTGGACAACAACTGAGTTTTTGATGTCATAGCTTGAACATGTGCCAATGGCAGGTATACTTTTATCGCAGTGGAGCAGAGAAAGTTAATCAGTACACTTGAAATCTCAGAGCTATCTCAAATAACCAAGTCTTTAAATGAATTTAAAGCACCTCTAAGTTGGCTTCCATAAGTCCAGTTGCCCAGGGTACCATATACCCTCAGGTGAATCAGGTACTTGGGGACAACCTGCCTCTTAATTACTCACTTAAATGAATAAGAGAATAAAGTACAAATGGAAAGAACAAGGTAAAGTTCTGTTTTGTTTTTTATTTCTATGCACAACACAGAATTCAATACCTGTTGCTGTTTCATCTGGATCCATTTCCAAATAAGGTGCTTCAAACCATAACTATCCTTGTAAATTAACTCAGTGGGTTGCATATTGAAAACTGAGTGCAGAAGTGAAGTGGAAGCTCTGCAATGCCATAAAAGCTTATTCAGAAAGAGACATACACACGAACAGAATCAGCAACCACTGGACACCCCAGGATAGTGCCGGGGGATGCAATAAACACGGGGTCCTTGGTGAAAGGATTGGGCACTACTCTTGCAGATCTAACTGCAAAGGACTCCAGTCGTCCAAGAGAAAGCGTCATCTGCAAACTAAATTACTAAAACCTAGGAAAAAGTTTCCTATTCCACCATTTTCATTGCCATTTAGCATTGTCTCTGCTCAAACCTCTACTTTCTCTTCCCAGCTCACCAACATTGTCCAACTAGTTGCAGCAGATTGCTTGTCTCTGGCTCCAGTCTGTTCACATTTCTGATTTTTCTGCCTAGTTTCAGCTTCATGCATGTAGCACTTCTCCCACTCAACAATATGAAAAATCCACATTTCCATCTGTCTTCCTCACACACGGGCATTTCTTCAAGTCAGCTGATTTCCTAGGGTAAGTAAATAACTCTGTACCTTTTTCATTCCTCTGCTTCCTTCTCCTCCTCCAAAACACTCTCCTAAATGATGGACCCTTTACTTATCCTCTGAATTATCATTTCCTACCTGTTTGGGGGTTTTTTGAAACATAATTCATTTCCAAGCTGGGCCCTGCACTCCTATCTTTGCTGCCCCTCAACATACTAGGCTGGCCAAAGCACAGACACTTGCTTCCTCCACCGCTCTCCCTGTAGCCTCTGTGTCCCCTTGTTAAAAGCACAACACTTCTGAAAATCCAGATCTAGAAGCATGGACCTAAAGCAGGTTTTCCAACCCTTCCATGCCAGAAATACCAATATTCTTAAATAAACATTAAACTTGCTATATGCCCTTTCAATTTTTTCAGATTTCACTTAATGTCAAAACAGACTTTTTAAGACAACCTGTGATGGGCACTCAAGTTTATAAACCATTGTTCAAAGTCTTGGCTCAGAGGTGGCAAAGCTTTCCATGACCCGTACAGACAAAATCACCCTTGCTGAAAAAAAAAAAAAGTTCAAAACAAAGGCCATTAGAATAAAGCATTCTTGTTTTCTTATCATTTGCTATTTGTGATGGATTTGAAAAGGTCCTGTTATCCCTTTACATGTCACCCTTTAGAGACAAGCAGGATTAAGGGCTGAAAGGACCACAAGAAAGCAGATCAAGGTATCCATCTCCATAGGATGCATAGAAGAGACGAGATATTTGTTACAAGTTTGCTGCCCCATGAGACTGGAGCAGACATCTCCTCTGCCTGGTGCCATCAACACACTCCATCCCTTCAAAAACCACTCTCTTTTGTAAATTGCCGACTTGAGTGCACTTTTCATACTTGGGGAAGCCCAGTTTTTCTCTCCCACAAGTTGTTGGGACTTGTTCTTCAGGAAAGTGAGCATAGTGCTGAGAAATGGCATAACCTAGCAGTACCTTCCAGCGTTCATAATGAAAACCAACACAGTAATTGGTGAGGCCGAAAAGATTTTAAAATTACCGATTTCTCTCTCTCAGGATCCCAATAACTCTTGTGAGATGGGTCTTGGCCTTTTTTTGTCATGCTAAGCAATAGAGATGGAGAAAAGTATGAGTGGTCATCTCAGGGCACAGCCCAAAAGAGGCAGTTGTGATCTTGAGATGAGGAGACTTCATTCAAAGGGACAAATGAATAAATGAATTAAGGTATCCTGGTGGCAAAAGGGCTATTACACATGAAATAAACAACTTTAATGAGGTTGTAACCCTAGATTTATAGTCTCATCTCCATGCACAGGACTTCAGGTATGTAACTCCATTAGCACTAATGTGTTGTGCACCATTTAAGTCCCGCACCAAGATGAGAGGTTGCTATTAAAATCAGCCACAAACAAGATTCAGTGAGGTTCTCCCATTTAGCTCAGTAGAGACTCCAAAATAGAGATGCTCATTTGTACCTGATCTGATCACTTTGCAGGATGGTTAAGCATGAGCACTCTCCACAAATTCTCTGTACATTGGATGTGAGTGTGTGGATAATGTGTCTTTTGGGGGTTGGATGTTACTCCTGTCCCTGCACGTTTTCTGGAGGACAGCTCTCCTTTGCTGGGAATAAGTTCCTGCTCTCCAGGTATGGCCAGTAAAATTCTTGACTTCAGTCACCACCACCTCTCACTTTCAAATTGCAGAGGAAGAGGCACAGACTTCCCACTCCAGGTGTATTGAAACCTCTCGCCTCCCACTCTGTGCCCAGGCATCTTGTGGGGAAAAAAGCACAGGCTGAGCAGAGCAGCTCAACTCACAGACATGCTGCATTTTGCCTGCAGGATCTCAGACTGAACGCTGCCTATGCTACACGCAAGAGAGCAGTGTGAAAATACTCCAGCCAGCTGGGGTATCACAGCAGTGCAGCAAGGTGTGTTGTCTCAAACAAAGACTCATCCTATAGAACTACTTGCTCCCAAAGCCAGCTCTACTCTGGTCTATGCCCTGGTACAGCAGTATTTACACAAAACCAACATGAAACATCATTGAAGATAATCTAGACTTTCATGGGGACACAAAAACATGCCTAGCACATAAAAACCACAGGACAAAACAGCTCAGTACTTTAAATCTGTAAACATCTCACCTGTAGCCAGGAGTACAGTGCATATTAATAAGTCTGAGCAGCAATATGCCAGCTGAGACCCTGGGATGCTGCTTGTTTACCTGCTATTAGATAGCAGCACCAGGCTGCGATCCCCAGTTGAAAAGGGCAGCAGCTTATACTATCATGTTTGTTAACAAGCAATGCAGACAATATTCTTGGAATGGCTTTCTTGCCAGTGAGTGGTAAAAGCTGTTTAAATCTAAATAACACACAGCATATCTGCGGCTTATGGAATAAGGTGCAGAGGCTTCTAGCAGAACTACAATGATAAAACATTAAGTACCAATATGAACTTCGATATTATATTATGCTCTCCTGAGAGTTGTAATCCTTTATATAAATGAAGCACTTAGAAAAATGGAATTGAACCCTTCACCACATGATTTTTTTTTCTACAATATTAAAAATGCAATTTTACCAGAAGCTATGGGGACTCCTATGTTCTTAATATACTTAAAACTATTTTTAAAGCTAATGTTGAAACTAACTGAAATGCCATACAAATTTACGTTCACACTTAAGTCTGGTCTGAAAGCCATTCACTTCAGTTTTGTCTTGTAATGGCTGTAAGTCTTGTATTTTTAATGCTCACAGATTTCAACAGTACAAAATTCCTGAAAAGTCCATGTTCACACAGAATCAAACAGTTCTACCACCAGCTTTAGTGGCAGCAGGCTTAAAGCCCACAAGTATTAACTCTGATAGATGTTAAAGATGGAGAAAATTTACTGTTTAATCTAATTTAGCGAGCAAAGAACATTCTCTACAAGGCCAAGGTTATTAATGGCAGCACAAGTAGCCACACTTACGCGGAGGCCACTTAATATTTTCCATTGTAACAGTCTGCTTCAGGATGGCTTTGAACAATTCAGGCTAAATGTTCCTGATGTTAGCTGTCTGACTAATAGGATCTTTTTTAGGAAGCTTTTGCTCAAGGGATTCAACTATTTCCAAGACTGAGGTTACAGAAAACAAACAAAAAAAAATAGAAAAGCTACAGTTTCACATGAAAAGCTCTGGTACTTCCATAAGTAAAACAAGAGTTTTGATTATCATCCTGCTTAAAATTCAAAGAATAACCAAGTAGGAAGACTGAAAGATTTTGGCTGGAATAATTCTGTAATTAGCTCATCACGTTAAGAGACATAAGAAACTAAAAGCAGGAGCTAAGAAGAAATTGCACAAAGCAACCTTGTCTGGTGGGTAGGGTTATAAGGCTAGGAGTATTCATCACATCTTTGGTGTTTGGCAAGTAGAAAAGAAACCCATGAACATCTCTCTGTGTTAGGTACGCATAGCAGGGAGTTGCATTGTGCTACTGATTTCCACACTCTAGCTCCAAGAGAGGATATCTGAGTTCCCCATACAGCTTGAAAATACAGCCAGCACAGCAGTCTATATGAATTCATATGATAAAATCTGCTTTACTAAACTTCGGAAATTTGAGCTCTCAAGAGATAGTAAAAACTCCAATTGTCAGTGCAATCTTAATCCAGTTGCTTAGTACACAAACTTTTAATGGCTAATCATGTACTATTTTCTCCATAAGATATAATATTCAGGCAATTACACTTAGATGCTCCAAATGATATCAAGGACCTGCTGAGCACACAAAGCACTTAAACACGACAGACATAGCATCTGTCTTAAGGAGATTGCACTCTGAAGATACAGGAGAGACAGAATTGCTGCTTATTGCACCAGAAGAGTGAAGCGCAAGGATTTAAGGATCTGCTCAAAACATTTATCCAGTTCTACTGAATCCTGGTTTAGACACAGGATTCTCTCCTAGGTTTATGTCTACCTTGCCAGGCAGTTGTGAATGATGCAGCAGCTGATGTTTCCTGTCAAGAAGAGCTGCCATCTACATGGGGAAACATCATCACTCACTTCTAGTAAGAGGAGTGGCAAGTTCACTGCTATTGCCTGGTTGGCAGGCAGCAAGGGTGACAAGAAAAGCTCGTGGATAGTAGGATGCAGACAGGGATCAGCTTCTCTACAAGCATGGTGGTTTCCTCCTTTGGGACTGCTCAGTGCATAGCCCAAGGCCCTTTTGCCACCTCCAATGAGGAAAACCCTCCCACGTTTCATAGGAGAAAGGCAAAGCTTCATTTGTCACAAGAGAGTAAGCAGCAGCTGCCGACGAAGGGGATGAGAAATTTCAGATAGATGCCTGATTTGTCCCACTTTAGCCTTTTAAGATAGTTGAAAAATACCATAGTTTCTTGCAATAATGTTGGGATTTAATGAGAATTTTTATGACTTAAGCAATATTCAAACCAACAAATATTGTAGGACTTTACAGACAGTCACAATCCAGTCCCTTTGTTCTTTTGCTCTTTTCTTCTCATAGTTCACTTTACATCCCTTCTACAGATACATTAATTGAAATGCCTGGGTATCCTTCCAAAATAGACAATTTTCCTTCCAAAGTAATGATTTCATTGAAGTCTCATTAAAATCAATTAGCAAACAGGTGAGTTTTAAATTTGCAAGTACCTTGTTTGACTGCAATCTGTGTTATCCATCCTAGGATGGATGTTGATGGCCAGCGGAAACCCTGATCTGCACAACTTCCTCCTCACACACACACACTGCTATGTATATCTGTTGATATCAGTGTAAGTAAAGGGTTATGTTGAACTTTTCTAGGGAAATGGGGCTCACACAGTTACACTGTTGCTTAAACTTCACTCTGATAACTTCTAAACTCATCAGCCAAGTTCACAGAATCTCTAGGTTGGAAAAGACCCACAGGATCATCTAGTCAAATCATTGCTATCAAACACTACACCATGTCCCTCAGCACCTCATCCAGTCATCCTTTAAACACCTCCAGGGAAGGCGACTCAACTACCTCCCTGGGTAGCCTGTTCCAGTACCCTTTCCATAAAATTTTTTTCCTGATGTGAAGCCTGAACCTCCCCTGGTGAAGCTTGAGGCCATTCCCTCTTGTCCTGTCCCCTGTCACCTGGGAGAAGAGGCCAGCTCCCTCCTCTCTACAACCTCCCCTCAGGTAGTTGTAGAGAGCAATAAGGTCTCCCCTCAGCCTCCAAGTTCAATGTGATCTGACAGATCTGTGGACCGAGCTGCTGAGGTCCCTGCATGACACACGGACCAAGAGAGGCCAGGAAGAGGCAGCACTGGGAAGCCTCTCGCATGGCCTGTCAGGAACCAGGCTGCTGAGGTGCAGCAGTGAGCCAGCTGCCTTTGAAAGAGAGAGAGTAAGAAACTCCTGGAAGGAGCTGAAAATATAATGCAGCAGTTACACGTAGGAGTCATTGTGAATAGCTATTTGTGGTTGAACTAAAAAGACCAAAAAGCCACAAAAACCCAAGTCCATGGTTACTCGTGCTCACATATATGTAACTGTAGAAAGCGCTTTTCTATAAAGTGGAAGTTGCTGGTTTTTACCCCAGATTGAAAGCCTAATTGTACCAGAAAACTAGATAGTCCTAGAAAATGACTTCAGTAGTCACACTAAAAATTATTAAATTGAATATGACCTTATAGTTGACGTAAAGATATTGTTTAACACAGGTGAAGCTGGTATTTACTAATTCCTTTGGAAACTAGTTTTTTTCATAGCTAGTAACAAAAGATATTCCTGACTACAGTGTTAAGTTAAATGCTACATCAATTAATGTGACTGTACTTTTTGTTTAAGGTAAACTTAAAAAAAATATATATCTTGTGTAGAAGCCACACATTTGGTCCAAAGCAGAAATTGTTCTAGTGTTACAATCTGTCGTAAGGCAGACTAGCTTTATCATCACATTTCTTACTTCTAAAATAGATAAACGGGTCATTATTAGTTGGACTTCATTTTCAGGCATATTTATTACCATATCTTGAAATAGGCAAGTCCATTGCACCTGGTGCGTTCCTGTTATATAACATGTTTTCCTGCCTAAGATGCAATCTGCAAGATAATAATTAAATTTGCAAACGTTACAGAAGGCAAGTGAAAGATTTGGGAACAACAACAACAAAAAACCCTAATACTGTGACAGGTAAAAACTACTTTAAATCCTTTGATTCGTTTCCAAACATCAGTATATCCAAGCAAGCAAATATCACACTTGGAACGAGACCCCTGAATCTTCCAATCAGCTTTCAACTCTCTAACCTCTTGGATATGATTCTCTGACAGTTTCACTGAAATATGAGGCAAAAACCACACATCTCCTGTTTTAATCACTCGGTATTTTTGCATATCAGCCTAAATTTGTATTGCCCAAATCCAGAGGAAAAAATAAGATCAAAAGCTTGATGTATCCTATGATATTTAAGGAACACCACCCTCCCTCGGTAATCGTGAAAGATTAATAAATCGATCATTTAAACCAGAATGGAAATCCTTGTTGCACACATTCTTTTCATCTTGTAGAGCTTTGAAGTCTTTAGCTGCATTTCTGCTGGATAAATACATCACTACTCTTTCTTGTTTGTTTTATTGACACCCAAATGCCTTTTAATTTAATTGTAAAACAGATCCAGCCATTTTTCCTTACATGTAAGTGGTTGCTTTAATTGAAATACAACATTAACTTTTCTCTCTGCTATGGAAACTGTCAGCCTCTGGCCTGGACATGTGCACACACTCCTGGGTGGAAAACTGGTTGGATGGCCAGGCCCAGAGACTGGTGGTAAATGGTGTTAAATCCAGCTGGAGGCCAGTTACAAGTGGGGTTCCCCAGGGCTCACTGCTGGGTCCAGCCCTGCTCAATGTCTTCATCAATGACCTGGATGAAGGCATTGAGTGTACCCTTAGCAAGCTTGTGTATCTGCTGGAGGTTACGGGGGCTCTGCAAAGGGATCTGAACAGGCTGGATCGCTGGGCTGAGACCAATGGCATGAGATTTAACAAGGTCAAATGCCGGGTCCTGCACTAGGGGCACAACAACCCTATGCAGAGCTACAGACTGGGAGAAGTCTGTCTGGAGAGCTGCCAGGAGGAGAGGGACCTGGGGGTGTTGGTTGACGGCCAGTGGCATCCTGGCTTGTATCAGAAACGGTGTGACCAGCAGGTCCAGGGAGGTTATTCTCTCTCTGTGTGTTTTTCACACAAAGGGCCATTGGGCACTGGAAGAGCCTGCCCAGGGAGGTGGTTGATTCACTTTCCCTGGAGGTGTTTAAGGCACGGGTGGACAGGGTCCTGAGGGACATGGTTTAGCGTTTGATAGGAATGGTTGGACTCGATGATCCGGTGGGTCTCTTCCAATCTGGTTGTTCTATGATTCTATGATTCTCTCACCAAGGAGTCTTTTGCCAAAGCTGTTGTTTTTAAAGACATTCCTGTGTAGCTCTGTGCAATTTGCTGTCACCCAGCATTTGATGAGTTATCATAGAATGGTTTGGGTTGGAGGGGACCTTAAAGACCATTTAGTTTCAACACCCCTGCCATCGACACAGTCACCTCCCACTATGTCAGGCTGGTCAAGGCCCCATCCAACCTGGCCTTGAACCAGTTGGGGATGGGGCATCCACAACTTCCCTCGGCAACCTGTTCCAGGGTCTCACCACTCTCATGGTGAAGAAATACCTGCTCCTGTCTATTCTAAACCTGCCCCTCTCCAGTTTATAGCCATTTCCCTAGTCATACCACTACATGTAAAAAGTCCTTCCCCAGCTTTCCTATAGCCCCTTCAGGTACTGGAAGGTTGTTATAAGGTCTCCTTGGAGCCTTATCCAGGCTGAACAAGGCCGACTCTCTAAGCCTGTCCTCATAGCAGAGGTGCTCCAGCTCTCTGATCATACTTGTAGCGCTCCTCTGGACCCATTCCAACAGTACCATATCCTTCTTATATTGAGGATTCCAGAACTGAATATAGTATTCCAGATAAGATCTCACAATAGAGGAATAGAGGGGCAGAGTCACCTCCCTCAATCTGCTGGCCATGCTTCTTTTGATGCAGCACCAGGATTTGTCTGGCCTTCTACGCTGGGCTCCCTTGACCTGTTGGCTATATTCTTCTTGATGAACCCCAGGATACCACTGGCATTCTTGCCCACAAAGGCACATTGTTATCACATTGTTATCTTGCCCACAAAGGCACATCAACTTGTTATCTACCAGGACTTCTTGGCAGAGTTGCTTTCCAGCTAGTCAAACTGCTAACCTGTACCGGTGTATGGCATTTTTCCTCCTGAGGTACAGAACTCTACACCTGCCTTTGTTGAACTTCATTAAGTTCATCTCAACCCAACTTTCCATCCTGTCCACATCTCACTGAATGCCAGCATAGGTTTCCAGTGTTATCAGCCACTCCTTCTAGCTCTGTACCATCAGCAAACTTGCTGAGGGTACACTGTTCCCTCATCTGGGTCATTGATGAATATATTGAAAAAGACTGGACTGAGTACCAATCCCTGGGCTACACTATTGATCACAGGCTTCTAGCTAGACTCTGCACCACTGATCACTATGCTCTGAACTCTGCCATCCAGCCAGTTCTCTGTCATCTGTATGTCTAAGCCACCTAAGCTTAACTATGAGCACGTTGTGAGAGGGTGTCAAGTGTCTTGCTAAAGTAGAGGTAGACAACATCCACTGCTCGCCCCTAATCTACGCAGCCAGTCATAGTATCATAGAAGACTATCAGATCGGTCAGGACCACACCTGACACCTGAGCAACTGGAACTTCCACTGTGAATTTGATGTTCAAAACTTGCAAAATTTAAAGTATCTTTCTGGTTGCAGATAAAGTTTTCCAGATTAATTCATAGAAAAGGAAAACACATAATGAAAGAAGGCATTGGCTTAGAGCAGCATGCTCTTTCTGCTTAAAAACCAACAAGCTGTGGGCAAAGTCTGAAGAAAATTTAAAGGAAGCATTAAATCCAGGGAGAGAAAATGCACAGGCATGGAAAATCACGAGGGACATATCTTTCACCCTAAGGCTGGCAAACTGGATGAGAAGGAGTTCTACAGAGAGCAATTTGATTCCTCTTACTGCACACATTGCTCATATTTCAGCTGGTGATATTATTTGCATCACCAGCTCGTAACGACTTCTTATCAGAATATCAGGAGTCCTTCAACTACAAGTGAGAAACACTTAATAGTGCTTGCTTCTTTAAGATGTCTCAGATTGTCACCAGTAATTTTTCATATCAGAGATTCATCATGGAGAAGAAAAATCAGGCAATACTGACCAACAAGTTTAACGAATTACTCTGTGCTCAGAAATCTGTGAAGCATAAAAGGCATAAATACAAAGATGGCAGATGTTCTTCACAAGTACTACTGGTTGCCACTGCTAAACCTAACCAAATTCTTCGTTAGCAACCAAAAAGATCATCTGTAGCCTCACCCAGACCTTCTCTACTTTGTATTCTGTGCACGTGTTGACATCTACACAAATGTTGCCCATTCTTACCTGGCAGTACCTTATACTCACACTGTTCAGATCTGCACAGAAGTCCAGACTTTGACAGGATGCAGTATTTAAGTATTTGGGGGATCATCATGTGGATCCAAGAAGAAAAAGCACATGATAACCTCAGTAGGTGGTAGGAAATCACTCCAGGTTACCTCCGTGCAGGCAGTCAGCAGCAGAATGCTTGCAGTTTAGTCTGATCCAATGTTGAGAACCCCAAAAAAGAATGGAAATTGTATCCTGATGTGGAGATAAGGGCACATCAAGTATGTCTGGATTACTGAAAAGCTTTCCCATTTAGTTTCATTTTCCTTAAAGTTAAGGATTAGTCTCTGACTACAGCTGTGGCACTACCTACAGGTGAAAACAGACAGGCAGAGAACCACAACCTCCCATAACAAGGCAGTCATGGCCCCATGGCCAAGCTAGTGCTACGATTTAGGGTGACGGCATTTCACATCCCACACAGACTCAAATTATCCATACAATTAGAGCATTTTACAAGTAGCATTTGAAGAGATGCAAAAATGTCACAGGAAAATTGGACCTATACTGGTGAAGAGCCCAAGTATCAACCAACTAGAAGAAATGCTGGTTTCAAAACTAAAATAATCATTCTCTTTTTTTCTCCTTTCAAACCTCACTTTTGAAAGACTTGCACAACATTTAGCTTAGAAGTTTTGCCTGTATGATTCTTTCCAATCAGAGCTGGATTCCAAAGTAACATTTTCTTATACAGATTATAGTTCTACACAAACAAAACACAATTACAAAACAGTTACCTCAACAGAGATTTGCAAGGTCAGGACCATGACAGGAGAGTTGGTGGCTAGATATGGACTATGTGTATAACTAATGACTACAGAGATTTTCCCTTAGGTTCACATTTTGTCTCCTGCGTGCACATGCATTAACCTGTGGACACACGATGGAGGTGGAACTATGGAACAAACGTCTTGCTTGTCTCTGCAACGACAATAATCTTGCTGACAGAAAAGAAGTTCTAACATCTTTAGAGGCAATTTTTATAGACACCAAAGTCACTACATTTTTATTAATGTACAGAAAAGCCTTTCACAGCCAAGGAAGGAGAAAAAAAAGAGGTAGTGCTATGATACTTGGAAATGTAAAGGACATTTCTTGTGGTGAATGAACTGCCAGCT
Source organism: Piaya cayana (assembly GCA_013389865.1). NCBI lineage: Eukaryota > Metazoa > Chordata > Aves > Cuculiformes > Coccyzidae > Piaya > Piaya cayana. The sequence goes on from WAAB01006861.1 coordinate 73,571, forward strand.
CAATAACATTAGGAAGAGAACATGTAAAAGTGAAGTTCCAGCAATGCAGAGATAGTGGGAAAGCTAATGCCAAGCCCAGCATGGAGACACAGATCCATTCCTTTTAATTCCTCATGTCCACAGCTGTTGATTCTCATTTATGGGCCAACAGCTTTAACTGACTCCACCTCCCTTCCTCAGGGAGGCTTCCTCTAATTACTTCCACCATCTCAGAACCCAAAGTGTGATTCATATTAGAATAGTCAAATCATCTCCAAAGATTACTTACGCCTCACCTACTTCTGTATCTCATTCCACTGTCTGACTCAGATCCATGCCTTTAGAAGTCAGAAATTTCTACTGAATTTCACACTTCTTCATGGATGTTAACTTCCATTTAAATATCTAGCTATATAAAATTATCCGATTCTGTTATGCTCCTGCACAGTAGAATTTACTGCTCTTTCTCACACTTACATCCTAAAAGAACTAATTCCAAACACACAGTTTGTTTTTAACCTATTCCAAGTACTTATTTTTCTAACACCTCCTTTGCAGATCTTCTAGCATGTATGCTACTGCTGCTTCCTTCTATACACAGTCACTGTAGAGTCAGTATTGTATTCCCACTTATCCAGAAGATCTTTTTTCTCTCTCAAATATCTCATCTTAGTGTAATTATCTGTTCCTGCTTCTGTTCCCTGGTGGTTATTTTGGTCCTTCAGAGAGCTAGAAAATTAACACGGTTTAATATTATTTGCCTAGGAAATCAAACTCAAACCTTTGGCACTGTAGTGGGATACTTAATTGGTCTTTGATTTCAGAGAAGTTCACTGTACAAAAGCTAACACAAAGGTGCCTGAAGATTCCAAGACAAAACATCAGCCTGGTAATTTGCCAGATGTGCAAGTGCTGAACAAAATTTGCATGCATATTTACATCAATCCTACAATCACCATAGTCTACCTTGGAAAAAATAAGTTCTTGGTGTAAACCCAAGTTTTCATACACTTATGAGTGTCCAAAACATTCATCTTAGAGGCTGAAATATTCCATGCTAGGTCTATATTGAGAAGATGTTATTTATTTTAAAACACCAAAACACTCCTTCAGCCATTTTAGGCTTTCAGAACTCACTGCACAGTACCATGCAATGAAACTCAAGGGAAAGAGAAATTAATGACAATAACATGTGAATTGCCACGTATTAAACCTATAAATTAACATTCTTTATAAAAAGATACATTTAGCCTGAGTTCAGGAATAAAGGCACATCCAGATGGCAAAGTTAATGCAGAGTAGGTATAGTATCCATTTACACTACACCAGCTACTCCCGGCTAGTTACTTCTACAGTTTGTCACAAAGACTTCAGCAGCATCACTGGACTTCAGTCCAGTTGGTAATGGTAACAGAAAATGGGAACACAGCTTAGCAAGACACTATGGGCATCAGTCTCCACATAAGATTGATTTTGTATATTTTGAATGTGAAGCCTACAAAATATATGTGATATGGAAGGCCCATCCCATCAGATTAACCAAACAGATTAAGATAAAAATGAGTAACTGCTCTAAGTGAATAGCACATTACAGTTATAAGTTCTCAAACAAAACTGGGAAATTTTAACTTTCTTCTGTGAAGTCAGCTAAACTGAACACTTACAATAATTTGTTTTTAATAAAGTTAAATAAAATCTGAATTATTTGCTATGACTAAACATGAATAACTGCCAAACACTCAGAAAGCCTGAGTGACCACAGAAAATTCCAGTCCAATCGCGCCAACAAATAAGGAAACACTACAATATCATTAAAATTTGCCTTTATTTTTCTTACAGGAGAATTCTACACAAACCAAGATAGCTCTGTTTTACAATACTCTTTTCCCAATATACTAGATTTTCAAGAGGATAATGAACAGTATAAAACTGTAAATAACTTTTTCCTGTGGAGAACTACAGCAAAGTTTCTTCAATTGTTGTAATCTTGGAGAGCCTGAGCCATGAAAAGCTTGCCCAGGTTCTGTGCATTGAACTCCTTAATATTCTGGCAGTAGGTATTAATTTGACCTGTCAATAAGAAAGAAGAGTAAACCCTTGTCAGTTTTGAAACTCAGAAAGACATCCTAAACCAACATTTTTAAAAGCCAAATGTGTATGAATCATTCATGTTTTATACAGAGAAGCAACCAAAACAGATCAACTACTCTACACTTTGGAATTTTAAATTTTCAGTATTCCCAAACAGAAGAAACTGAATTAGCATAACAGGTAAACTGGTATGCTCAAAACCCCTTAATATTCCTACAACTGTATTATGTACAATTTCAGAAAAGACACATGACAATAAAAAGAATAAACAATTCTTGCTGCTGTATTGGAAGCTTGTTCGCATTAATTCTTCAGTTTAGTTTCTAAAAATACTACAAGACTGAATTTCAGTTCTATTCTCATGGTTTTGCTGTCCCTATTAAAATACTTGTAACAAAAACTTTTCAGTAGCAGATTGAGAATTGCATGACTCCTGTTTGACATCTTGCTAGCCTTTTTTTCCAACTAATATTTCACTTTATTAGCTATTTCAAAAATCATCAGGGTACGAAGACTTATCAGTGTTTTACAAATCAAATGTGCCCATTAAAACAGTTTTATACATGTACTGATACAAGTTACTTCCCTTATAGACTAGGAACAGCAAAACATGAAGTCAGTTTAATCAAAATTAAGGCTGTTTAGAAGGCAAATAAACTCTCAATTTAATGCTCTAGTTGAAAAGTTTTTAAATGCCTCAGAGACAAAAAAGCTAAATTTTATTCTTTATCTACAAACTACTTCATCTAAGTTGAAGGGGATGCTTTCAATTCTTCCCCTGACTATGGTAAAAGAACAAAGAGTGCTTTGGCTGAAAACTGTTTTTTTTTTCCTTTAAGTATAATAGTTTTCAATTCCTCCTCTTTAGATGAACCATACTAAGCTATCACTTCCATAAAACTTACGCGTACACGCATTCGCTTCCGCTGCATTTTTTAACTATGCTAAAGCTGAGTGTTTAAATAATTTATTGCTGCTAGGATTCATTAACTGGTAAAAACTATTAAAACAATAGGCTTTTTTAAAGGCTCTGGAAGGAATAATAAATCAAGAACATTATTTCTTCTAAAAGCAGCACTTATTAGCAGTGTGAAACATTAATATTAAAACAATAAACTCTTGGTTACTCCAAAATTTAACAGTGGGAGTTCAAATTCACTGTTTTTTTAATGTCTAAACACTCTTTTTCTGTATACTAAATTACCAGAACTCTGGTTCAATTTCCTCAGTACAAAACAAGGTGACAGCTAACTGATCAAAAAAACTTGCTATAGTTAAACAATTTGCTTTCTCATGACACTTTCCAAATTCAGATCACTTAGCAGGGAGGGCATCTAGGTGTTCTGCTCTCTGTTGCCATTGTGAAGGTCCCAGACATTTTTTGCCTTCCAGGAGGCACAGGACACGCACTGGCTTTTGTCCAGAACCATGGCTACATACTGCAGCATACCAGTAAACTAAAGAAACTTGGTGTGTGGGATCTAAACATGTGATTTGTTCCCATTTACATTTTCATTCACCTTAGGGTGCAGGGAGATGGGGTCAGTTTCCCTAAAACTCTGGTTGTAGTAATCAAAGAAATTACCCCAATTCTTTGTAAAATTAAAGGTAAAATCGACTCTGCTGTAACAACCAACTCAACACCCATGGATGTTATCGGTAACTTCAGGCTGCAGACAACTACTCTGCTCTGAATCAGTACTGCATGCTCAAACAGCTTATTTCTACCTCTTGTCTGGACAGTCCCTTAACTTCTGGAGTTGAGGGAGGAACTGGGATATAAGTGCAAGGAACAGGTTATCAACTACAGTAATCACTACACCCATTTGCACAGAAAGCCTGCTCTGTAAAGCATTTCTCCAGCTCTCCTTTAAAATCCCATTTCACCCTCTCAGAATGGCACAAGGAAGGGGTTCTGATTGCTGTTCCTACCTTTTTGCATCAACCCAAGAGGCATAGATGGTCAAGCACAACCCTGACCATGGCAAAATATGAATCAAAGTCTTCATCCATCAAGTTTAAAGCATCATGCAGCCATCCTGGTTAAACACAGTGGCTTGCTTTAAAAAAAAATATTTATGTTTATATCTACATGGGTAACATGTCTCTTACTTACCTAGATGCCTAAAAATTCTTCTATATATGGAAGCCTGCTTTCTAACAGAAGCGCAAACTGCCTACTAGCAATAAAGTTGTTTTTCTTAGCTACCATTTTGTTGTTGCTGTTGTTTTGGGGTTGTTTTCTTAATACTTCAGACACTGGGCCTGTAGATCACAGGTTGAAACCACTGCCTTTGACCAAATGAATTTGGAATACTATCAACAAAAGAACATCACAGCACAATGGCAAAGGCAGTAAAAAATGAAGATGCTTTCTAAGGTAACAACTGCACTATTTCCCAAACTAACATTCAGATTTGAAAAACTGAAGTGAAGAACCTTACCTGCAATCAGGAGTGACTCCATCCTTGGAGGTGGCTGGGGTGGTTTAAAAAGTTTATTGATGTCCTCCTCAGGAAGAGGGGGTTCTCCTCGGCTTTGACGTTGTATATTTTCTTGCTGACGTCTCTGCTGGTACTAAAACCAAAGCAGAAACAAAGTGGAACAGGACTTCCAAAGCAGCAGAAAGATTTTCTTTTCAGTTGCTCTTTACCTAACTCATAAGTATGTTTTAAAAATTATACTTATTCAATGGAATTCAGTTTATTTCAAATAATGCAAATGCATTTCACAGTTTATTTCACTGTGTAACAAGTATTTCAGTTCATGGATAACAAGCATTTCCCCAAACCCCTCAAGCTGGCATCTTAAATAAGTGAGAAACTGGAAAATTATGTGGTACTGGGATGGTGGGGATAGTTTTTAATTTTACTTTTTTTTTCCCCAGAGATAAATACAGTATCTGAGGGAAAGAATCTAGCAAGGTAGATAAAGCCACCACATCCCATGCAAAAAAAGGAAAACATGGTTGGAATATGTAGGTATAAGAAGACACTACTTCAAAGAGTTATACAAACTATAAATATTCCATTTTATGCAAGTTAAAGGTCAAAACAATATTAATGTGAGAGTGGAAGAGAATGTGATTAAACAAGGTATTTTAAGCCAAAAATTATTAACTCTAAACTGAGAACAAAGTGGCAGCTGAAGAAAAAAGCATATAGGTTCATTTCTCCATTCCAGTTACTTAGATATTCTGCTACTTTGACACTGTTTCTTTGTGGGTTACCAGAGGATTTACTAGAGTAGTTGTTTGCAGAAATTATTCTGCTAGGAAAAAAATTAAAAATCAGATGTGTTTTCAGTGCTTCCCTTTACTGTGCAGATTACTCAAACTTTATAAAAATAAAGGCAGACCATTTCTTCAGCTATTGGATAAACACTTGTTCTTGTAGAAGCACATACAGTCAAAAACATGTATGTGATATTCCATACTATATGTCACAGCCAGAAACTAGTTCTAAGGTTTGTCTATCAAAGTCTTCGTATTTCACACACACAAAAAAATCTTTAAAGAAAAAACTGCCCAAAGATTACAGCCTGTTTTCTCTTACTTAGTTAAATGTATCTGTGCGTAACAGTCTGAAAACAGTTCATGTTTGGTGGTATACTCAAATGAAGTAATTTATTTTCCAGTAGTAGTGACAAATACATGTTTTTGGAGAACGTTAAAAATAAAATCTTAAATGTCCATATTTGTATGTGAATTGCATCTAGCTTTTTCTTTTTTGCAGTACCCATTCACTTCTCAGCAGTCTGCCTATTATTTTCTATTGAAACGGCTTGCTCTTAATCACAATTGCTCCATTTAAAAAATGAAGTTAAGACCACTAACTATGCTGCAATGAGCCACTACTGAAGCAGCTATAGTTAGTAAAGAAACAAAATGAGACACCATGGAACCTAGTTTGCTCTGTTTTTCAAAATAAATAGATCGCCTTGTTATTAACAAAAACCTTTAAAGTAGATGCCAAATTTCTATTCAAATTAGGCAGAAAAGAAAAATAAATTTTCTGACGATAACATGCATGAAGCTCCTATGTCCTCAAGAATTACAAAGCCAGGAAAGACCACTGATCTTGCGCTGCTTCCCTCAATTTCTCCCTGCTCAAGCTACACTTAAGCCAATTTTGATTTTAAAAGTCAGTGATAAAGCTTTTCACATGAACCATGGGTGCTCTTTTTAACAAATAGCTACTTTGTGTAGCAATACCTCCAATATTTTATCTTTAAAGTGGCCTGGCCCATTTTCAGTTGGCTAATACTGAGTCTTGTCATCTCTCTGTCTGTTAGATTAACGAGTTCAAATTTAGCTTTTACGCAGGTACTTCTTGAGTAAGCAAGTCACTTGTTAACTTAATTTATCATGTGAAGTGAATTACGTTCACTAAGATCTGCTTTCCAGGCTTTTAAATCATACTCATAGTGCTTTTTCCCAATTTACCAGCATTCTTCTATAATTAGACATAGTATTGCTTTATCAAATGCGGCAACAGCATATAAAGTAATACAGTCTCCAAATCACAGAACAGTTGAGGCTGGAAGGGACTTCTGGAGGTCACCTTGTCCAACACTTCTGCTCAAGAAGGACCACCTAGAGCCAGTCTCCAAACTCAATATTCTCTAATCAGACTGGTTTGGATTTTAAAGAGGTCCTTTGGCATCAGGAATTAGAGGTCAATATCATCTGATCAGTCTCACTATCTACTGACAAAACATGACTAAAATGTCATTTCTGATCAGAGATGAGTCCACTCTTTTTTAAACATGGACTATGTTTCTTTTTTTCTAGATGCATGACTATATGTTACAGTATCAAAACACTTTGTTCTGGAACAGTTCAATTGCAGTCTCAGCTTTTTCATTTACTAAAACTCTTATTCCTGTGTCCACAGCATATTTATCAGAACAAAAAAGATTACCATTAACCACTAACAAATACATAAAATAGTAAAGACAGACCAACCTACACCACATGTCAGCAGAAGTTAATCCGTCTGATCATCCCCGACTTGCACATTTTATAAAAACTACTTAACAGATAGTTATTTAAGAATTCTATCTCTCATAGATCTAAATTCATCTGTCTTATATAACACCATCTATTCTGTAGAAAAAAACCAAACAACCTTATTCAAGCTTCCCATATTACCAACCTGGTGTTTCTGCTGTTGCTGCTTGCTTACATTCCTCAGATAGGTATTGTATTTAACGATGTCTTGGCTCATCTCATCCACTCTGTCCATCAGGAGCTGCAGACTCTTCCCCAGGTGATTACTGAAATACAAGAAGCATCGATGGAAGACTGAATTTATTAAAAAAATATACATTTCAAATTTAAAATTAATTTCAAGTCACTTGACCAGCATCACTGCACTAAAGGCACAGTTTGCAATTTTTAAAGTTCCCAGTTATCTTTGTTCATGTATTTATTCAATGATACTTTACATGACATGCCTGGGGAAGTTGTGGATGCCCCATCCCTGAGGTGTTCAAGGCCAGGTTGGATGGGGCCTTGGCCAGCCTGATATAGTGGGGGTTTGGAACTAGATTATCTTTGAGGTCCCTGCCAACCCAAACTATTTTACAATTCTAGGACATCTTCTCCTCTAGCATCTTTGCATATTACAAATACCAAATTTAAGTATTTTGGTTTTTGCAAGGAACCTCATAGGAAAAGACAATGCATAAATTTACTGATGCAGGTTAAACTTTAAAAAAAAAAAATCTGATACTTTTGTGGCACACAACCTTGAACAGGAGATGTGTTCAAAGAGTTTGGTTTCAAGTTACTACTAGATTTTTCAAAAATATTTAACTATCCCTCTGTAGGGATGCCTTCTTTGCCTCAGTCCTTGATTGTAAAGATAGTTGTTCCCCCTGTGTACAAACCCCAAAACTCGAGGAGCAAAATGAGGCTCCCATGGTCCAAGAGGAGGTGGTCAGAGCCTTGCTAGCCCAACTAGACACCCACAAGTCTATGGGGCCAGACAGGATTCACCCAAGGGTACCAAAGAAGCAGGCAGATGTGCTGGCCAAACCCCTTTCCATCATCTTCCAACAGTCCTGGAAGACCGGGGAAGTTCCACTGGACTGGAGGCTGGCTGATGTGC
>WAAB01006861.1:82507-140413 GCA_013389865.1 Piaya cayana
AGCCTGGAGAAGAGGAGGCTGAGAGGAGACCTCATTGCTCTCTCTAACTACCTGAAAGGAGGTTATAAAGAGGAGGGAGTTGGCCTCTTCTCCCAGGTGACAGGGGACAGGACAAGAGGAAATGGCCTCAAGCTCCGCCAGGGGAGATTTAGGCTGGACATTAGGAAAACATTTTTCACAGAAAGGGATACTGGGCACTGGAACAGGCTATCCAGGGGGGTGGTTGATTCACCTTCCTTGAAGGTATTTAAGGCACGGGTGGATGAGGTGCAAAGGGGCATGGTTTAGTGTTTGATAGGAATGGTTGGACTCGATGATCCGGTAGGTATCTTCCAACCTGGTGATTCCACGATTCTATGAAATATTCTTCAGGACTCCATTTCTTTAACTAGTCTATAAAACCACGCCTGGAAGTTCAGCAGACATTGCTTGATCTTAGCTGTTGAGAGGGAGTGTTGCATCAAATCCAGCCAGCTCGACATTCCATACTATAGGCAACATGGAAGCAACTAGGCTGGGTGTGTCCAGTTCCAGTTACGCGATCCACTGCTTTGGCCAGACAAATGCAGTCTGTTAAACAACTTTTATTGTAGCCATTTTTAGCAATGGATTCAGTATTTTACAGGAATGTTCAACTTAAGGTACAGCTTCCAAGTTAAAGTTTTGGAAGTTCTTAGGTTGGTGCCCATGGATACAGTATTCATCCCAAATAATGTTTACAGGGTAGTGCAGTAAAAGAAGGATACTTGCTGCTCTCTGTTGATCTCTTTGATCAGAAGCTAGGTTGTTGGCTTCAATCTAAGCCTTACCCAGTCCTATTTGGCTGAAGAACAGCGACTCAAAAAGCTAAACTCCATCCCTCTCCTCCTAAAATGAAATTCACTACTATTCATGAGAGTTTCTTTCAAATAAAGTTTAGCACGCTTTTATGTTAGAATCATATTCTTCAGTCACTGTTTCTCCATGTTATCTGAGATTCTGTCTTCCTTTTACAATGCATTCCTACCATCCTATAGCCTATGGACTGGGTGGAATAGACAGGCATGAAGTGGAATGGGAACCTCCTATTTTAATACCATGCATATCTCCTTAAGCACAAATTATTCTTCAAATCCACAGAACTTGTTGCTGGAGACAGAAGCTGGTAACATAGTGAGGCATTAGAGGATACCTGCTGAGAATATAGCTAAAGAAATCCTTATCTGCAAGTACTACAACAGCTATTTCACCATTTGATCTCCCTGTTCACTGAACAGAGTATCAGTTACTTCAGAGCACAATTTATTCACAAGTCAGAGTTTTAAATCTCAGTCGCATACAGGGGCAGATGGTGAGGAGGACTTCAGCTACACTGCAGCATGAAAGGCGCCACTATAATAATTATTTTTAAACTTCTTGGGCTTTTATTTTTTGGTTGAATATTTCAAGTACATGGTATTTAAAACTGTGGAACATTGCCATGGCTAGGGGGTTGCATAATTTCAGTTTTATATAGAGTTTACATTATACAGAGTTACTGTTAGAACTGGATATTGTCAGAAATGCCTACATAGGTACACACTAATAGCCTTGTAGGGTATGTGGACATCAGGAATACGTAACTATTTTACAGATAGTGTCCAAATGAAATATTGCTGGTTACAAAGAATGGGTTTATGTGAATCTCTTTGGGACCAGCTTAGTGCAGCAAAATACAGAAACAGACAGTTATTGTTAGAAGCTGCAGTAATATAGTGTTTGCTCGCATTGCCAGGGAAACAAAAAGCTAAATACAGATAACTTAAACAGATGTGAACTGAGACACAAAGTGATAAGTACACTGCAAACACAGGACCAGCTTTTTCCTCAGTTCTTGTGTGGCTGATAGCCTTTTTTGCTCCATCTCTTAAAGAACACAGAAATACCAATAGGAAGTAATTTTTAAACTGTATATATACACAATGTTTAAAAAAGTTTTATTCAGCTGAAGTTTATTCTGGTGAGACTGAGAAAGTTAAATCACATTGCTCCAGCCTATAAGACTTGCCATATGCTTACTTAGCCCAAAGGTGTTTAGGCACCTCCTTGATTTGTGCGCTCAGCAGATCTGAAAAAAGAAATCAAACTGCTAGGTACATAAATGCCCCATATGCTTATATGCCATTAAAAATACTGATTGATTTATATCAGAATTTACATTTGTTATTGTTCCAAAAGCAATGATAATAAAGAAACTGCATTTTTCAATGGCTGCACTTCAGTCAGCTGATTCAGTGAAAGGGTTGATTACATTGGGTTTACATTTAGAGTAGCAAGTAGCATAGACCAACAAAACATATCTATAGAACAAAATAGCTGGTATTGAGAAACCAATGTCCATGCTACATGTGTTTCAGGGAGACTTCTCAGCACTAGTTCTGACCTGACCTAGTGACCTGCACATCCATTTCTGGTATCCTCTCAAAGCCTATTTTCAGTTTAGTTTCACCTGAAACAAGTCAGGCCTGAGATCACCCAGTGGCAAAGATCTGAGCACACTCTTGAATTGAACTAAAAGACATTAGTCCACCAGAAGACAGCACCAGGAGACAACCACACTTCAGGTGCCAGTGAAGCTTCGTGGTAGAAAAAGACCAGCTGCATACACGTACGTATACTGTGTTGGTTTTGGGGGAGAAACATAGATAAGAAAAGGGAAAAAAATAGAAGGATATTTCTCCTGTAGTTAGCACCGTCAAAAAAACATGTTGTGGATTCTTACATATTTAATGAATTAATAAGCTAATCTGAGAGCACTTCTTCACCAAAATTGTAATTAAGATCACTCACCAGTAGTAAGTGACCTGTGGAACTTCCAGAAATTTATCATTTGAGACTTATCTGTGTAGCTTGGATGACATAATAGAAATGTCAGAAAAGGACAAACATCTTCAAACTGTCAGAGGGAAACAGTCAAAGCCTATTTTGGAAAAAAAGAACCAAAACCAAAAAAACAAACTAGGAAGCATAGCTCACAAAGCAATTTCTCACACTGTGCATGTTCGCTCTAACAGCCTTACACTTGCTGGGATACAATCCTTCACCCCAAAGGGCAGAGATGAAATCAAGTTCTTGACACATGGATTATTTATCAAATAATTCTGAGGGTGAGAAGTAGAAACGTACAAATAGAGTAGCCTGTTCCACTGATTAGAGTCATGGTCCTTTCTGTCGTCTTCTTCCTGCTGGCGTACCTTGCATTTGGCAGCATTATTCACAGGACAAACCAACAACTACACATTAACTAAACCCATGGATCACTTGCTACACAAGGACATCCTGTTACAATACAGATCTGGCCAAGAGACCCAAATGCAAGTCGCTCTCTTTGTGAGGGAATGCTTGTACCACCAGAGCCTCCCTTTGCAAATATATATTTTAAGGAGAGCAATAGTGCAGTTTGCTGTTGCCAGTAAAGCCACTCTAAGAGGCTCCAGCATAGCATCTTGCTGCCTCTCCCCCAGCCTTTGCCCAAGGATTACAACACTCTCAGCTGTATGGATTCAGCTGTTTGCGTGGGCACACTTCAAACTCTTCCAGTGAAATAGTCTAGTGTAAATGCAAAAATACCCTCTGCTGGGGTTTCTTTTTTTGCTTTTTTTGGGGGGGGGAGGTTGAGGAAAGGCTGGAAGGGAAGAGTGGCAGCCTGACTTTTTCCATCAGACTATCCCACAAAGCTATTTGTACAGCCATATTCTGAAACAGATGAGCGAATAAAAACCTTTGAGGGTGGGAGGGATGTAGAGATGAAATGAGGGTAGTGAGGAGGAATGATGCAAGCAGCTGGGGCTGGAACCTCAAACTGGCTCCACTTCTGTAGCATTCATAATGGGGAGCTACACATGAAGCCCACATTTCAGCATATTTAATCAGGACAGGGCTCCAGACACACACTCTCTAAAGGTCTGAAACCCAAAATGCAGCCTCAAGTCAGATGCCAAAGCTTTAAAGAGAGGCAGCAATTCACATAATTCTCAGCTTCCCGTACCCTGCTCACTAGTTTTAACTACCTCTACAGACAGCTCGTGGGCCTCAGCTTGCAGTTTTGGAGAAGACCGCCTACCTGCACTTGCCCAGGAGGAAGGAGAGGTGCCCAGCCTCCAAGATCTGAATCACTATGCTGTATCCAATTTGGGGGGTATACCAACTCTGAAACAGGAGGTGTCCAAAAAAGATGGTCCCCTAAACTTGCCTCCACCACCTCTCCCTGACTTCATTTAATTTTGCCTGCATCCTGGCTAAGGAAGATGAGAAAAGGAAGCAGCAAAAGGAAACATAAGAAAATTCTGTATCTGCTGCTCCATTTTTCCACTTTTCATCAGCACTGCTGCAGCCTCTCTGAGTCACTGTTTTTTGGGGAAGTGTCACCCTGTACAGCATTTCTTGTCTTGGTGGGAACAGCTTTGGGTGGATTATAGCAGCACTGCTGGGCAAGGCACATCTTTTTGATTAAACATTTCTAAGGAACATTCCCACCAATTCACAGAACTTGTTTGCATCTCAGCATTTCAGCCTGTGCTCATTTTAAGAGGGTTTTTTTTTTGAATGAGATATATAAGTCAGGAGTCTTGAGCCCCATTCCCTTTCCTACTCCAACTTTGATGCGTGCCTTTGGGCAACACATTTACCCTCTCTGTGTTGGCTTCGCCCATCTGCAAATTAGAGATTTTCATAATTATCTTAATAATCTGTTAAGCACATTGAGATTTCTGAAAAAGCATCACAACGTATAAAGGTTAATATTGTTTTCAAAAGCCAAAGTAACCCTCCTTATGTCACTTTTGCAAAAATATTGCATCTGATGTTTAAAAAAATATATCTGCCAAGTAGATGTTCCTGCCATAAATGTTCAGCACATGTTTGCTTCTATTGACGCACACTATAAGAAAAATTGCTTGAGACAAATTGAGATATTATAGAACAACCCTATTATGAAGATAGACCACAAAAAAAGCTTTTTTTAATTTAAACTAGATCATCAATAGAATAGGGAAGAGATGGATGAGATTGGGAATGTTGGTTGTAATTATTTCTCTGAAGATCTGGAACATTATCTGACAGGATTTTAATTCTTGAGTCTCTATCAAAAGACTGGCAGTACTCCAGGATCTTCAAGACATTTTGGTCCTTAAGGGTAGCAGGAGGAAAACAGTTCCAGCAAAAGGCCTCTACTTGCTATTACTTGCTAGCCTTGTGCTGTTCTGCCTTCAACTTCTTCCCCTAGAATATTCCAGTCAATTCAGACTTCACAAGAAAAACACAAATTTATACCCAAAAAGGTAAACTACTCTATACAATTATCACAAATGTACTTCAAAAGGCAAAATATATTAAGGTGCAGACAAAGTACCTCAAATAGGTACAGCCTCAAACTCAGACAAAGTGGGTGGTTGAACATGTGAGAATCTTGATGAAACACACTCTCCATCAGAGACAAAATACAGGTAAATAATTTCATTGCCAAACCATTGCTTCAGAAGATTAAAAAGGATTCAGAGATACTCATAAAGGACAACAAAAAACCCCAACCCAACCCAAAACACCTCCCCCCAAAAAAGCAGATTTAAAGTTACCGCCAATTAATTCTATGATAGTAAAGTGAGGAGGGTGCACCAAAATTAAAAGTTAATATTTGAGGTGTTTTAGCCACAACTTTCAAGGACAAAAGCAAGGAAATGAAATATGAAAATATAATTCCAAAACAGTGGGGGTTTGAACTCCCCTACTTCAGGCAATATGCTCTTTGACAATGAAATTAAGTCACTGAATTCACATAAAAACTAGTTAGAAATTTCAGCAGGCAGAAGTAGTCACTCTTCATTTATTCAAGGGTAAAATGTTTTAATTTGCCAGCTGAGTTATATCAATGTAAGGTATCACTGAATGTGACCTGCCTCATAACTAAAAGCAGCTACCAAGTATTAGAAAAAGACGCATACATAAATCTGCAAATAAACTCATTGGGGTAATTTCGGGAACTTTATTCTGACTCAAACAAAGTTAAACAGCCTAGGTTCCTCAAATAGGCCAGGTGAGTCAGAGGAATACTGCCCAGAAAATTCAGTTCAGGAGATATAACTCAGTAATACCTTTGAAAACTGTTGCATCTGTTCAAATAATTCCCCATTACAGGGGAAATTTTAGACTTCAAATTCAAGAAAACACTGCCTGTATACAGGATACTAATTCTTCAATAAGTTCAAAAAAACACATTTGATTGAAAAGGCACTTCTAATCACATTTATCAAGAGCCCAATTCCACCTGTGTCACCATCAAGAATAGCATTGCACTGCTGCAAAAAAACACTCATTGAAAAGAATCTTTAATTCACTAAGACAAATGGCCTTTTTTCCTGTTGTGAAGTATCCCTAAATATAAATGATGGAGTTCCCTTTTTCTTTGGGGCTCATATTTTTCTTCTTCACTTCTCATCTCATTTACTGATGTGAGGACAAACACATAGCCTATCTTCTATTAAGGAAATGAATTTGTAAAGTTCTTACCTTCTATCATGAGCAAGGGCAATGGTACAGAACAGTTACTATGTAGAATGTAAAGCTGATTAAAAACCTCACCTGGGTGCTGGGTAGTTCCAACCCTTATTAAAGGAGCAAATGCAAAGAAACAATTGAGGGTAATGCTGTCAGGTCACATGGAAGTCTGCCATATATTCGGCAAAGTCCTCCTTTACAAAGTAAAGTGGTAGATCTCACGAGGAATCACTATCTCCAACATTCAGTGCCCACTCTCTTCTCAGATGTAAGAGCTTTACAATCTTCAATCAAGGAAAGAGCCTGACAGAAAGCCTGCAATATGAGGTGGACTGAGCACCTCGGCAAAAATTCTTCACTTTGTGAATTCCAAGGTGCAAAGTCCCAACATTACTGGACAAAATATCACTTTTAGCATTAGTAAATTCCCTGGCAGAGTTCAATCCTATACTTGTTCTCTTCTTGACCAATTTCTCTAAAAGCTATCCCTCAATACATCCACATAAGCCTGAAAACAGAAAGTAAGAGTGGAAAATATCTGCTAACTCAAGCAACATATGGACCACTACCGATATGGATCCATTAACCATCTGCCTTTAAAAAAGGAAAAAGACAGGCCACTAGTATTGGGATAACTTGGCTGCCAGAGTCAAAGAGGATCAGAATCTTGGCAAACAATATCTCGACGCAAAAAGAAAGTGTTACATCCCCAAAAGTTTTAGTGAATACATGCCAGTTTCTACATGCAATAGATAGACAAAATGATGGAGTATCTGGTCACTTGAGTCAGTTCAATAATAATAATCTGTAATAAATTGTACTTTGTTGTGTAAAATTTAAGCGCCACCAGATTTCCCATCATACTGCTGGAGGCCTAAACTACTTTGTTATTGTAAATTATTTTCAGGGAAAAGTGCTACAAGAACAAAACGTTTTCCTTAGATAAAGTTATGAGAAGATCACTCTAGAAACTCTTCAAACAATTTCTGACACCATGAATGCCAACCAGTGAAAAATTTTGCCAGCTTCTCAGAGGTGTTGTTATTTTATTTTTTAAATTTTATTTTCAAATGCATCTTGCTACCAAAGTAGAACAAATTAAATTTACTTATTATTAAAATAATTTATAGAGTTACTTAAGGAATATTTAACAAAATCAATTTTTATTTCCAGTTCTATTTGCTTGAATTTTCTGAATGCCAGTATTTTCTACTGAAAAGATTATGCAGTTCAGGCAGTACAGGTATGTGCTGCTACAGACTGAATTTAGTCCTTGAAACTAGTGCTATAGAGTTTTACCGTGCCAGTTTTCCTTCAGCAAAAGAACATGAAGGTTAAAGTCTTAACCCCATTAAAAGTCAAGGCAAAGCTTCCACAGACTCTAATGAGACTGGGATTTCACCCAAGGTGTTAAACTGCGGTTTGGGAAAGCGAATAAAAATACATCCATTATTGTAACAAGTACTTACCTGCTAGCCAGACTGAGCAATTCATGTCTATCGGCTACTGCGGATTTCTTTTCCAGTTCCCACAACATCACATTGATCAGGTATGAATTCTTAATTACAATGGGCACTTCTTCAAACATGTTTTCATAAGCAATATTTGCTTTCTTCAAGCTGTGAAAAAAAGTTTAAAAATTATTTATTAATATAACCAGTAACTCTCATTATTTTTGTTGAATAGTTGCTGCAACAACAATTTGCACTTTTGTAAAAACTCATGTTTTTCATAGTTCTACAATCAAGCATGAGTCAAGTTTTGGTAAGAGAGCATTTGCATGGCAAAACCTCCCGCTTGCAAAGATTAGGAAAAGCTGCTGTAGGAAAAACTCTCAGAAGTTGAGCAGCTGCTTTTCTTGCTCATACATCGCTTACATGAAAAAGCCTCCAGCAAAAGACTGTACTGACAGGATTAACTCTGCCCCTTCCAAAATATTTTACTGATTTCATTGCCATAAGGGTTTCTTAAATAGAAGTGAACAGTTAGCTGCCACATGACACTGAAATACCTTTAAAATAGTAACTACCACAATGAAAAACAATTTCCTCAATGGCTGAATAATTAAAATTCTTACTGACCAAAAAATTGACAAAATACTGCATGTGTTGAAATAATTAAATTCCATGGTGGATATTAAAATACAAATTTTCAGTGTATATTTTCTTTACAATCTACATACAAAAACTATCGTTTTGTTTTATTAGATAGTAGTAGCTCTGAGAATATCTGGAAATAAGAAATGATCTATTTATAAGGAAATTTATCTTTAACCTCTTTGAATGCATACTGGATTTTAGAATAAAAGCTTCTGCTTTTTGCCTTCCCCTCCCACCCCTACACCCCTCCCTTTTTTTTTTTTTTTTTTTAATCACAGATTTTTTTTTGGAAATGTTATTTTTAGGCACCAAGCACTGAAATTATTCCGTTTTCCCTCAATGAAGAAGTTTAACAAGTGTTTGTGCTTTTGCCACTGAACACCAAGCTGTCTGAGGAACAAGATGACAGCTAAGGCCTACATCAATTACAAACAGCTAATCTTTTGAAAGAGTAATTATCCATTTTACTCCAGAAGACTATGCCCACATGGGGGAGTTAATTTGGACTAGATACAGCAAAACAGCTATGCCAGAATACCTGTACAATTTTCCTTCTGGAAAAAAAGAGCTTTAAGAGCAGCTATTTCCCCTTCTCCACTTCTTTTTTTATATTTTTGTCTCTGTTCCCAGATACAGCTATCTTCACCATCACTCTTGCAGTCAGCCCGCCAACAGTGTGCCCAGGTGGCTGAGAAGGCCAATGGTATCCTGGCTCATATCAGAAATGGCGTGACTAGCAGGTCCGGGGAGGCTATTCTCCCTCTGGAACTGGCACTGGTGAGACCATTCCTTGAATCCTGTGTTCAGTTCTGGGCCCCTCACCACAAGAAGGATGTTGAGGCTCTGGAGCGAGTCCGGAGAAGAGCAACAAAGCTTGTGAAGGGGCTGGAGAACAGAACTACCTGAAGGGAGGTTGTGGAGAGGAGGGATCTGGCCTCTTCTCCCAAGTGACAGGACAAGAGGAAATGGCCTCAAGCTCCACCAGGGGAGATTTAGGCTGGACATTAGGAAAACATTTTTCACAGAAAGGGTCACTGGGCACTGGAACAGGCTATCCAGGGGGGTGGTTGATTCACCTTCCCTGGAGGTGTTTAAGGCACAGGTGGATGAGGTGCTAAGGGGTATGGTTTAGTGTTTGATAGGAATGGTTGGACTCAATGACCCAGTGGGTCTATTCCAACCTGGTTATTCTATGATTCTATGAAAATCAGTTCACGTTCCACCACTTCAGCCCTTATTTAGATGCCTAAAGATAGACTTTCATGCCTTCTCAGTCCACTGTATCAGTGCCTGATATATATATATATATGCCTCACTATATAAACATAGATTCCTGCACATGCTGTTACATGAGTTTTTAAATTGCAGTTATTTCTTCATTCCTGTGTACCCTTTCACCTCTCAAACAATCCAGCAAAACCCATGAGAAAACATTAAGTTACTCACGCTTCTGGAGAGAAGTCTTTTTCTTTGCAAACTTCCATCAGTTTGGGAGTCAGCCTATACGCCTTTAGTGACAAAGACCCTTGGGCAGTCTTAATGGGATCTATAATTAAAAATGGAGGATGTGTATTATTATTATCATTATCATCATCATCATTAACCCCACATTGCCTGGGTTTCTTTTTTAATATCTGAATCACATAAACAGGAAAAAAACAACTAAGTAGTGCTACTAAAAAAATTGCGACAACCAACACAGAAAAGACTACAGCAGAACTACACCTATCGTACTGAAATGTAAAATACATCCAATTACATACAGTGAAGCTAATTAATAAACTTAACCTGGAGAACATGGGGGGATCTAGAGCTATTCTACTCACAACATTATTTCCCTATTAAAGGTCTAATTCTCATTTTCTTTTCTTTCATGTGAACTATCTACTGAACTTATGTAAGAGCTACCTCATTTAAATAAAATTTTTCCCTCCTGTCATTATGCAGTAAATTAAAGTATTCATTAAACTACATTTCTCCAAAAAAAAATTGTAGCAATAAGTTAATTCAGATCAAGTTGCCCTGCTGCTTCATGCATAACAATGTAACTGGTATATAAAAAGATCAGTTTTGCCTTGACACACTCTACTGAATTTAGAGGGAAATATTCTAAACAAACTGTTACATTCCTAGCACAAAGAAGCTTAACACTTGCAGCATGATAATGGCTGAAGCATGCCAACATGAGAATAAAAGTTGTGTTAACATTCATGTTGTCTGAAACTTAACACAGTAAAACTTTTAGCAATCGGTGATAAAATGAAAACCAAAATAGACTGAAACAAGTGGAAAATTCATCAAGGTCTGATGATGCAATGTTTCCAGCCAATATAAGTATACTTTAACAACTTGTTCTTTACTGTAATCCAATTGTTAACATACTGAAACAATTTTGGGGCAGCTCACAAGATTGATCGTATTCATTAGTATTTTTTCTGACAGATACTCAGGACGTTACATTTACTTCTCAGCTGGAAACTATATGCAAGTCTGCCAGATATGGCAAACTGTGAGTGTTTGGGGAGGGGGAGGCTATAAAGCTGTTAAATTGCCTACGGTTCTGATACAGCACAGAACATCTGGTCTGGAGAGCTTGAGGAAACACCATTAAATAGGCAGAAAAGAAAAAAATCTTTGTGCTAAGAAACAGTCCAGGTTTTGTATGCTTCTGTCAGAGGTATAAAAAAACTTGGCAATTTGTGCGATGATTGGTCAGTCACGTACAGAGCCAGACACGCTAGCAAGTGGGGTTTGTTAGACATCTGGTCGGGTTCCACCAGCCCCTTCGACTAGGGAGGGGAGATGAAGGAATAAAAATGAAGCAGCTACTCCAGCATTCCAAAACGTACACATCAGGGCTCTGATAGCAAGAAAAATAAACAGAAAGAAGGAAACCCTGTCTAGACTTAGCTGCTGCTGAGGCTGCCGTAGACACAGGGTTGGTATTTACTCGAAAAGGCCTGCCAGGCTACTCTTACAGGCAAAAGGCAGAATACAAAAATAGTAGTAATAATATTAAGAAGGGAAAAGAATAATAAAGGAAACCTCATACTAACCGTAAATGAGAACTACAGACTCCTCAATTGCATGCTGGTAGCTGAACTGGGAGTCCAGAAGGGCACGAGTGACAAAAGAGCCATAGTATGTGGACTGGTACCAGCCAACATGAAGATGATCAATGTTTACGTGGCGAAGGCTTCGCATCATTTCCATCTGGTATTGAACTAGATTAAATAAAAAAGTATGTTTAAAAAGGAAACTTACATAATCTGTACTATTGAGAGAGAGCAGTTGATATTAAATGAGTAGCTTGTATTTTATTTTATTTTAATTTTTGGAGCTGTGTAGAAATTTGTTTTTTCACTGCTGGACTATCCTTCATTGAAATCCAGAGCTTCCTCAGAGAATAAAACTAGCCTGAATAAGCAGACTTTTTTCAGCTGCAGTTAATTGCTAAAGTGATCAACAAACTGTTACACGTCATTTACAGGGTGTATTACCTTGCTCATTCATAAAAAAAAAATCCCATACTGGGTTTCATTAAGCAGTAACATTTTACCATTTGGTAACAAAGAAATATTGTGATATAAATTGTAATACTGTCAGAAATTACATAAGTTTTGGTATCAAAAGGAGAATTATTTAAGAGTATATGAAATAGCAGATAAACTACTATGTCTTTTTCACAACATAAATCTATATTTTCAGTATTAGCTTAGTGGACCAGCTGAGGCTGTCAAATAATTTGGATTTCATTTATTTTCAATTTTTCAACAAAGTTTCTTTTTAGATATATATAAATGCATAAGTATGTGCTGTATGTATATATAACACATAATACACACAGATATTTAAATACAGTAAGTTACCTCAGACAGTAAAGAGCATTTTTTTGTCAGGCTTTTTACACCAACAGCTGTAATGTTTCATTGTACCAAGTAATAAATTCTGTTTCTACTAAATGCTTCATTCAAACAGATTGCCTTGATGGAACATAATTCTGTTCAGGAATGTTTAACATAATCCCATCAAGCAGATCAACACACCTCTTCACTTATCAGACCTTTTAATCAGACAGACACTGTGCCCATTGGTTAAATTTAAGGAAACAAGAGTGATTATCAGATGAACCAACTCTCACAGCCAACTGATGGAAAATCAAATGTAACAATACTAAACATTCAAATGTTTTATCTGCAGTTGCAAAATATACAAAGAAAAAAACCCAGTCTCCTCATATTATTTTCTGTTAATATTTTTCCAAGCTCCTCCTTGCGTAGATGAAAATATGACGATGAAAATATAGTTACAGGACAAAATGTGTTACCTTTTCAGACTTCACTTCAATATCCTTTCAAAAGGAAGAAAAAAGAACCCCAACTATATTCTTTTAAGATAAAAAGAAACATTTTCTAAGATTGGATAAGTATTTTTCCAACTAATCACCCTCACAGCCCAAACTACATTCTGCAGGCTGCCGGCCCTTTGCATCAAATTGCCATATCTTACCAACTGTATTTTTTAAGTAATCTATGTACAGTTAAGTAAGCCCTTCCAGACTTTCTCCATCAGCACATGTTGGTGCCTGCACTCTATTCCAGAATATCTGAATATAAATTACTTGCAATATGTACTTCAGCGAACACACCATGTTAATACAGCACCTCCAAACTAATACAGCAGAAACAGCTAGGCTACAGCCTGAAATGTTGTAATACACTGCAAGCAAAGAAAAGGCCTGCACCATTTGACTGTCTCTAAACCAACATAAATCTAAAGAAGCCACTATTCACTCAAGAAAAGACAACTGAGTAGAACTGATCAAACAACCATTTCAAAGTCAGTCTGAAAATCCCTCCCCCTGCCAGATCAAAATAAATTTGAACCCCACTCTCACTACACAACTTCTAGGAATACTGGCCAGTTTGAGGCAAACTCCTGACACAGCAGCCCTGACAATTTAGCAGGTAGCAACTCAACAAAAGCAAAGCCAGGATCTAGCTTGTCAAAGGAGCTGAAGTCCTTAAATTTAAAAGGTTTTGTTGTTTCCTTCTGATAGAGAAGACATTAAGTTTCCAAATTTTACAATTAAAGCAGAAAGAACTTAGACCTCCCTTGGAACATACTAAAAGACTCCTGTTGTGACCAGGATCTTTAATTGAAAAAGCTTATGGTTCGTTTATTCAGTGTAGATAAAATGAGCTTTTTTTGGTTAAAACAAGCTTTTCAAAGATATAACTGTTTGGAAAGCAAGCAAGACTTGCTTTTGACATGACATGCTACAACATGCTAAAATGTCAAAGTACAATTAAATCCTTTCAAGCCAAATGAAGTCAGGAAAAGGAAAAAAACTAGAAAATGATTTTCAAAAGCAGCTGAAAGAGCAAACCCTTTTTGAGAATGAAGTTAAATGTAGACATCTAGATAGCTGAGCTAGATTGTTCCTTGCAGTGGCAATTCTCACTGCCAAAACAGAGGTGGCCATGCAATGGGAGAAAGATACTTAAACATAGATTCCTATGTTGACCCATCTAGATAACTTCTCTCTTAAAGGTGTAATGCTACAGAAACTGAATATCCTAAGAAAACACCCAGATCTTTTACAAACTTGAATAAAAGGTATATAACACTCTTAAAAGTATATCTCTGAGACGTAAGTGGTAACCAGGTTCCAGGATAACTTTTCTTAAACACAGTTTTAGCAGTAATATGTAACTGATCGTCAGTATAAGTGATACCGTCTAGAAGCAAAAGGACTCACTGAAAGCCATCCAGATTTCAAGTCAGCAGTTCCTCCTCTGTTAGTAGTTAGATGATAATGAAGGCAATAGCGGAAAAATCTCAAAGAACCAATAAAGCACCAATAGCTAACATCTCTGCCTTGGGAAAACAACTGCAGAAATTAAAACATGATGCAGTACCCCACCAGGGAGAAATGGAAACTCTTATAACAAAACATATATATTTTATAACATGTATTAGCAGCTAGATAGTCCCAACAAGCTGCCAACTTGCACAAATGGATAACAGCCCTCCAAGTTGCTTTTGTCAATATTGTTACCACTGTTTCTTTGTATCTTTTGCCCAATCTACAAAATGTCATCTTTTTACCTAGAAATTTAGCTCAGGCTAGACAAGAGCTCTCTCCTTCAACCTAGTCTTCAGTCTGTTAGGACTTGGGATGGTCAGGCACTTCTAACACACAATTCACTGCTTCAAGTCACAGTCCTTCGCAAGACACACCACAAAAGTTCCACAAAAAGTGCTGGTAAGTCTGAGAGTGCCCAGAACGAAGCGGAGCAAGGAAAAGAGCAAAGGAACAGCCAGACCAGGATTCTTCCCCCTCTTCCCCACATTTAAGCAGTTTGCCTATATTTTTAAGCCAATTATACGTTCAGGAGTGTCCCCATGACAAGGAAAGCCAACAGTCAGACTTGCACTTCTCAGCACACTTCTTACATAGAGAATGCACAGCCTCTGCCTCCTTAGCCACAATGATTCTCCTGAGTACGTCTCTGGGGTAGATTTTTTTTTTAACAGAAAATTCTCTCCTTTGCTATTATTAAAAAAAAACAAACAAACAAAAAAACCAAAAACCAAACCCTCCTTCCTCTGAAAGGGCAAATTTTTTAATTAGCTTGCAAACAAATGGGGGCAGAATGAGCACAGTTCGAAAGTGCTACCATAATTTGTCTAAAACAGAAAAAGCACAAAACTATACAGCATGGTTGACTGAGCGTGACTTGCTTGTGTGAATTCATACTAACAAAATTCCTTGACTGAAACTAGTAAACCCTACTACTGTAGCTCAATGGATACCTTTTCCCTTCCCCCAAATTCAACTACATTTTAACCAACTTGTTGTAAAAGATTAAATAAAATGTTAAAATAACATAAACATCTTTTTCTTTTCTAAAAAGCACTGACATTAGAAACTTTAGCTGGGCATTAACATACAGAAGTACTGATACCTTACCAATAAGAAAATAACATACCCAAAATTATGTAACAAATCACAGACAAGGCCAAGAACTGAACTTTAATGTGACGACTCGTTCAACACTCGGACAACTCAGCCACATTCTCTGAACACCTTAAAATATCCTCAGTCAATAACTTGACTATTTGAAAACCTAATTTAAGAATAGGTCAAATCAACCGAGGCACTAAAAAAAGGAAAAAAGGTCCACATGATAATTTTAAAATGCAAACAAATCTAAGGCACCAGGGCTTACAAACAATTTGCAAATTCACGTCCTTCTTGAAATAACAGCTTATTTCTAAAATGCTTCCAAAACAAGTGTTCTTGTAGCAACCTGATACATGATGCGAGTTTATTTCTCACTAAAACTGTATTATTTTTATTTCTCTATAAACAACTCATTAAAATCCAGCTCTCAGGATGCTGTATATCAACCTACATGTTGCCAAAAATTTAGTCTTTAAGCAGTTATCGTTACCATCAGCTGAGATGCTTTTCAGCCTGACCACATTCAGACTGCTGGTAAATACTATGACATGCAAACCCCTGATCAAAGATGGCCTGGAGGCAATACATTTGATGGCACCTCAGATGCTCAAGGTCTTAATTTCCAAAACATACATTACGTTGATACAGCTTAAGAAATCTGATTTTAAGAGCAGGAACCAACACAGGCCCTTAAGAAGCCAAGCCCCACCGAAGTGGAAGAACTTCATACCCAGTACCTCTCATGCTGTAACTGGTTTTCTGTTGTTGCTCACCCAGACTACCACAGCGTGCACTGGACATGGGCAGCACGATCAAAGGTGCTAACAACCAACTCCATGCTATGAACCTCTTAACACCTGCATAGCCTTCAGTCTGGATTTCACAATGAAATGTTTGCCTTGACTCATGTTTCACAAATTTGTCCTTAAAACTATGAACTCAACCAGCAGAAGTTACACACACCGAGATGAGGGCACGACACCGATTCAAGAAAAAGTTAGACCTTTACTGCTCCCTCACCCACAATGCCCTCCTCAAAAGGACTCTCTGGAGTATCTAAGGATAGATACTGTTTCCTTGTAGAATTTTTGGTATCCAGAAGACAGATGAACTAAAAATCAGAGTTGCCACTAACTAAAATTTACTCAAGACTCAGTATATTTTCCAAGGGGTATTAAAGTCCATAAGCAGCATCTAGCCTCAGTGCTAACCCTTTTCTGAATTTAACTAGTAACACAAATATGACAAATTTCAGTTCTTCTGGTCAAACTATACTGAAAAACAGCTGTAATATCCCTTTTATTGAACCACTACTAATGTGGATAGTATTTCTAAGGCAATAGTTTGTCTCTTTTGAAGTGTTACTATGTGGTACCACGCATACTGTACAAGTGCTGTACACTACATGGTACTTTTTAGCAGTGCAAAAAATTCTGGTTTTTTTCTATACATATCAAGCTTTGCCAAACCACATGTATGCTTCAGACAGTATCTTCAATGACTAAAACAAGTCAGCAGATGTTAGTTCAAGGAACCAGCATACGCATTTGAAAAGAAGGAAAATTGATTTATTTAATTTAATTAAACACAGAATTAAGACAATTAATTTGTTTCCCTCCACAAACACAATATCAATTCATCATCAAAAAAACTGTGAATCACAATGACTCCATCTATTGATAATGACTCCAACTGTGAAGATACAAGTATAACTAGTAACACAACCAGCTTATTACAAGTAAAAAGTATGGGCAAAGAGAAACAAAAACGTGTAGTTAATTCTGGCAATGTTTTACCTGCAAAACATTTTAGGTAGTGCTGAAATTTATTTCTTAAGTGTGCAACCAATGTATTTGCAGATTTTTATCAGTATCCAACCCACACACACTTCCCCAAGACAAATGCACAAGCTCAGTAACTGAACAATTCTCCTATTCAGTAAGAAAAAAATTAAAAGTAAATATTGCCTTCCTCAATAATATTCATTTCCTCCTCTGAAATATCGAGTCAGGGTTACAAAACAGTACCCTATTTTATGCACTTTCGGTACACTGGGCTGAAAGCACCTGATCTCCTTGAAACTTGGAAGCTAAAGCAGACCAGAACCCATGAGTAGCTGGATGAGAAAAAAAATCACCTGAAAATAAGCAAAAGCCCAAGAGTGAGAGTCAACCGTAAGACCACAAAAACAAAAGTGAGTTAAAAAACTTAATTCAATTTCATTTTAATTGCTAAATTCAGGACAAGAAAAGAAAGGCAGAATGTATTTTTCCAAAGTTGATTAGTTTTTTCTTAAGAAATCTTTATATTTCAATAAGTTACAAACTGTGGTGGAAAAACTGCAAGCCATTTGAAAGTGGACTTCACAAATCTGCATTTTCTTTATAGACTATGGTATAAATTGAAATCAAACCTGTAGTAATCATCTCCATCTATGCCACTGACACTGCTCTGGTAGAGGTACATGCTCATTACAGCAACTGAGGCTTCTCAGGTGTCTTAATGCTTTCTAAAGCAAAAAGATCTTCACTTTATAAAAGGAGAAACAGAAGGGGGAAAACTCTAAATTAACTCTTCAGTATATATACTTAGTGAACTCATTAATTTTTAACCTTGACCACAATTCAGTGGTAGCTTTACTACAGCACCATATGATATTGAGAGCTTGTTCAAGACAAAAATATGGGACACCCAGAGGAGGCATCACAGTAAGTAGGTAAACAGTGAAAAGGGACATAATAAAACAGTGAAAGGAACCTAATAAAACCAAAACAAGATGTTTGGAGTGCTTTTGGCTAGAGATACTTACCCAAGATTTAAGCATGCATCTCCAGACTGTTATTTATTACCAGTTTAGATGGCAGTTGCCCAGGCATAGTCTCCACTTGAACTGATGACCAGAGGCTTGGCAGTAACTGAGCAGGCAGAGGAAACTGTCCTGGAGTTTAGGACACCACATTGATACAAGCAGTAACTGCCTGTCACTACCCTGTTGCTTTACAGAGGTCGCATGAACACATGGGACAGTGCAAGGACTTACTTGTCCAAAGCAGGGCAAGGTAAAGAAAGTGTAGCTTGGTCACAGGTGGGAATAAAGGAGGATGAGGATAAGGTTTTGGTTTTTTTTACTTCTTTCGAGGAGAGGAGTAAGACAAAGGGATGGGAGCATGGAGATGTGCGTGACGGGGCAACGGGAAAGCAGCAAATGGAAGCACACCACTTCCTGCACATGTGCTGGCACTCGCCCAGTGTTCTCTGACAGCAAGCTCTGGTCTAAGCACATAACCACTGAATTAGGAGACAGTCAACCAATCAAGCTATCAAGCAATTTTATTAACACATGAACAAACACTCAGATAAACCTTTGGGAAAAAAAACCCTAATAAATCTCTCTAACCGCACAATTCCCAGCACAACTCAAGACAATGGAAACTTCTACCATTTTTAAATAAACACACCCAAGCCTCAAGAACAGTCTAAAGAAGATGGGCAGGACTGTCAAGATGACTTACAGAACTGTCTTTCAAGGCATGCAACATTATTCCAAGGGATAAAAGCATTATAATACTATCTTCCAGAAATATTAAAACACTTCAGTTGACTAAAACCATTTTTAAAATTCAGAAATCTGTTTTAAACTAGCATCTTGAAACTAAAGCTGAAATCAAATAATATAACGTCACTACTTCCTTGATGATGTTCTTATAGAAGCAAGTGCCAGAAGACATTTTGAGGGTCTTCTGCCAAATATTCTGAGAAGTTTTCTTGGCATTTATAGATAAAGCTCCATCTTCCCAGTATCTAACAATCACTCACCACTTAATCCCCAATCTCCTCCTCTGTGGCAGGTAAACGTTATCCACATCTAAGCACCCATTTGGCTTACTACACTACCATTTTAAAATTGATTGAAGATGGATTTGATAGAAGATTAAAATCTTTACCAAGAAGAAAAGTTTCTGTCAGCCTACATTGTCATAACAGCAGTAAATTCTGCCACTAAAAATGCCATCTGGGCAATTTAATTCTTGCTTTTCTTGTAAAAGAGCAAGAAGATGCTATCACATTTCCTAATAAACATCAAATGCCAAATGAAAGCATCAAATGTTTTCCATTAGGAATGGATTCCCATGGCCTTCAGTATTTGAAGCCTTTATTTACACAATCTTTGTCCACTGATTATCATTCTAGCTGCTAAAATGCAAAGTAGGATTAAAGGCATGAAAAGTAACTCACATGGACAAAAATAAACTGTTTGTTAGAATAAACTCATACTTGATTCAGTATCCCAATTAAAATAATTTTAAAAGTTTACTAAGAAGACAAATTCCGAAAGAAGTTACTTAATTTCTTTACTGGCCATGGATTTTTGCTTATTTGCTTAATGAGCCTACATTCACAGGTAAAAGCTCTTTACAAAATATTATTAATATATCTACTTTAGTGCTACAAGTTACAAAGGAATTAAGTGCATGATAAAACAAAACTGTGTGATGAAAATCTAATTCCTTTCCTGCATAAGTATAAATCAGATCAATCAGGATTTTTATAAAACGTTATTACATGAGAGCTCAGAGAAGTTACCTGAAAAAAATCAGAAATGTTCAAAGACTGACAAATTACAGAATCATTTTTACTTTTAAACACAGATTTTCATATTCAACAATTTGAAGGAAGAATGGGGACAGTCAATGAAATGGAAACAACCTAGCAATTGTTGCACTTTGAAAATAAGGAACATCATACAGCACCCATCAAGAGAGTCTCATTTTGTTAATAACTTTTCAATAGGTGAAGAAAAACAATAATGACTTCACACACAGGATTTTGGGGCTTTTAAATCCCCCATCTTCCCTTGAAAAGACAAAAAAAGATTATTCTTTTCAGGAAATTTTCATAGTTTGGGTGACTTGTACAACACAGTTTTTGCACTGCTAAAATTTAAAGGGCAGAGCAAAGAGGAGGGACATCTTCAACAGCTTACTTAACACCAAAACACACATTTCCAACTCGTCTTACCAAATACGATGAAGTGAGTGGTCTTCTGATGCCTTGGTATAAAATATCTCCAGTCTGTTTTGAAGAATGTCTCCTGTTTCAAGCTCAGAAATGTAATCCAAACACTGAAGCAGATACAATTTTCCTGGACTGACCTTATAACAAATCAGGATTCATTAAAAGAAAAATCATTTCTATAGACTGTTTCTTCAGTTGAAAGTCACACAAGCTGTTTGGTTTCTGTGACTTCCATCAGCCCATCATGTAGGGATACCACTATTAAAAATTAGGCAAGGAGAATCAGTCAAGAAAAGTTCTAATTTCTGGCAAAACAAAAAAACCATGGTAGCTACCCCCTTAAAAACACCTTTTGAAATAAAATTACACAAATATCCAGCTTTCAAATGTGTTACATGCACTTGGAAACAAAGGGTCTTCAGGCTCAGCCTTCTTCAACTGAGGAGATGTTGGTGCAGAGCAAGATCTCCCACCATGTCAAGAAGGTTCAAAGCAGTTAACATCTACTACTTCTTCAAGGAAGTAAGGAGGACCCACACAACCCCTAAAAGTCACATTAGTTTACAAAGTCCGCTAGTTCTATCTAGCCCAGGCATCGTTGCCCACTGACCAAACAGGAATAAAATACTGTACCAACTTCTTTCTTTTCACTAAGAATAGCACTTAACTCTTAACCCTCATATAAAGCAGTAACTAGGAGCTTTGTGTAACACCAAGGCAAACAGCATCACAGGGACATTTCAGTCTACCTCCTGCAACACTACCTGACACCTCTCTGAAACACATCCCACACAGCAGGTACCCATTTAAGAGTCCCTGACACAAAGCAAGAATGACATATCCCACCCAGCTATTGTAGAGAGTAATGATCAAACCACGACAGCACCAGGCCAAGGTAGCTTTGCTTGGCTCTCCACTATACGACCATCTGTGTGCACCCCTCATCACTGTCAGCCAAGTCCGCAAGTCATGAGCAACGTAACTTTCATTCACACAAGGTACAGGTAAGTGAGAATCCAGGTAAAGTCCTGTCTAGTAGATACATGAGGAAACATCACTCCACTGTGAGATCCAGGGTCAGTCACTTGCTTTGCCAAGTACTGATGTCAGATAAAATGAATCAATCCCTCTTGCTTGCAACCCATACTACAATAAAAAACTTCACCCTTCTGTAACTTGCACATAGAAATATCTGAGAGTGAAGGGTTCCCTGTTAGTTTAGTACTTGAGCTACAGATTCAACCGCTACACAGGATACAGAGACATTCAGCATCACCTATCACCGGGCAACTCTAAAACAGAGGGAAAAATCTCAACTTTTACTATCCTAGTGCTAACACAAAACATCAGTCCTTGTTTTAACAGACAAGAACCTACTGAAGTACCTAAATAAGCATTGTTTAGCCTTCAGAATCTTTCCACATGGATGTGAACAAAGTAACACCTGGTAGAACTAAATGTCATTTCAACGGGCCAAGACAAATCCATCACAACTGTGTTGATGCATTAATATTCTCCAAAATCCCTGAACTATTTCTGTTTCAGACTTCCAACCTTGTCTTGGACAACCTGACTACTTAGCTATGGATACCAAAAATGCCAGCAAATAAAACTCTAAGACCATTCTGTAGTTTTAGAAAGAAAGCATCCTTTATCAGGCCTGGGCAACACCAGGGAGTGATCTCCATCAAT
The DNA here is from genome assembly GCA_013389865.1 of Piaya cayana. Lineage (NCBI taxonomy): Eukaryota > Metazoa > Chordata > Aves > Cuculiformes > Coccyzidae > Piaya > Piaya cayana. The sequence goes on from WAAB01006861.1 coordinate 104,795, forward strand.
TGTGAGCCACAAGGCAAGAACTGGTTACAACATGTATTTCCCACTTACATGCATATGTATAAATTTTTCCTAGAAATCTTATGCATATTCTATGACTTTCCAAGGACTAATTTTAATGTTATTATGAACTTTACAATAGTCAAACTTCTTGTTAATTTGGAGCTGCCTCCAGCTCTCTGCTTGACCTTGCATTTGAGATAAGGAAACATTGCAAAGAGAGGTGATTACAGAAGAGACATCTGTTCAGCACAGATCATACTGAACACAAGACATTGTCATCTTCCAAGAATGAACAGTATCTGGAAAAACACTGCTTGAAAGAAAACTGAGGGCCTTAGATGAAACTTAATTCTACTTTAACTTAAATAAAAAATATTCCTTTTTGTAAAAGTAACTACTTCGGGGAAATCTCATTACCACTTATTCTGTTTTCACTTGTGTGTAGGTATTCGTACAAATACTCACATATATAAAAAACAGTGGGGGAAGGGGAGAGAGAGAGCGGCTGGAGAACAAGCTTTACAAGGAGCAGCTGAGAGAGCTGGGGTGGTTTAGCCTTGAGGAGGACGAGGGGTGACCTTATTGCTTTCTACAACTACCTGAAAGGAGGTTGTAGAGAGGAGGGAGCTGGCCTCTTTTCCAAGTGACAGGGGACAGGACAAGAGGGAATGGTCTCAAGCTCCACCAGGGGAGGTTCAGGCTGGACATCAGAAAAAAAATTGTTATGGAAAGGGTCCTTGGGCACTGGAAGAGGCTGCCCAGGGAGGCGGTTGAGTCACCTTCCCTGGAGGTATTTAAAGGACAGGTGGATGAGGTGCTGAGGGGCATGGTTTAGTGATTGATAGGAAAGGTTGGACTCGATGATCCTGTGGGTCTTTTCCAACCTAGTGATTCTGTGGTATACATAGCCTCCTCTATATTTAAATATGCATTTAACCAAGAATCAAAAGTGGATACCATACTGAATGTTAACACACGTGACCTTACTTTTACACACCTGGAAAAAGGGTGTTGTGAAGTAAGTTCAACTGCATAATGGAAAGGCAACTTCTCAGAAACAAATAAGACACAGAAGCCTGACAGCATGTGTGTGTTTACAGTTTTACAAGGTTCATCTGTATTCCCCAATAGAAACAACCAAATATCCAGCTTATGGTTTCATACCAGTGCCCAGATAATAACAAATCACAACAGTTAAGGAATTCAGACCAAGGTAACTCAAAACAGAAATCCCCATTTCATCATGTGTTAGTGCTGCAGTTAGGAGCTATAACACTGGAAGGTATCCACTGCATGGCATTACCACTGATATTACTTAGTTATGAGTTTCTAAAGAATAGGCTAACACTACCAATGCCTGTCATTAGGACTTCAGTGTCCGCAAAAAAACAATTACTTCAGGCCAGCTTCAAAAACTCTTTCCCATATCACAGCAAGAGAAATAATAAAAAAAGGAATGGTTAGATATTTGAGGTGAAGGACAGTCATTGCCTTCTTACAAGCAGCCTCTGGCACCTAACAACCTGAGATCATGCACTACATTCAAATGCAAACTATATCAAATAATTTAAACAAAACTAATACCTTCAACAATTTAAGAATATTAAGCTTATGGCTTTTAGATCACAGAGTTAAGGTGAATTTCTCTCCTTTCTAGGGCTCGTGACATCATATGGCCGTATTCAGCAAGCCAAAACTAATATTTCAGCAACATAGCACTTCCAACCTTTTATATCTAGTGTGGCTTGGTTCTCCTAAAGTAGCCAAGAACTAAACTCACACTCTGTTTAAACAGGCAGAAAAAGTGCTGTGTGCCAAGGAGGAAGTTATAAACTTAAAGCAGGTTTTGTACATGGGATATAAGTTGGGAAGCAGAGGAACAGATCTACTGCAATCAATTCTCTAATGAGTAAGAGAAAAAGCTCATAGTGTAATGTGCAGAACATCAGAGCTGGAGGCAAGAGGTTGCAGTTCCGCTGCTCACTCAGCTGAAGGACCCCCTGATGGGGGCTGGACGAGTCAATTTTTTCCATCCCCGCTTCTTCTCTGAAGATTATAAACCCTTGGGACAGCATTCACCATTTATTCTGAGCACAGCCCCAAAGTATCTTTCCCTTTGAGGAAAAGATGAATCATTTAGTCTCTCGGTGGTACCTATATTTCACTGACTGTCAAAATGCCTTCCCAACTAAATTACATTTACAAACCTACACTGTAGCTGGAGAAAAAAAAAAGGTTCATCAAGATTAATACTAATCAGATAGATTCAAGATAAAAGAGACAGTGATAATGAGGCATGCAGGGTTGTGATCAGCAGCATAAAGATCATCCAGAGGCCAGTCACTACTGGAGTGCCCCAGGTATCAGTACTGGGTCCGATACTCTTCTGTACTGGACTGATCTTGGATCAGTGACCTGGGTGACTAGGACAGAATGCCCACTCGGCAAGCTGGCAATGATACAAAGCAGGCCAGAGTGGCTGATACATCAAAAGTTTGTCTTGATATCCAAAGGGGACTTCAACAGCTGAAGAATCTTGAAGTTCAGTTAAGGGAAATGCAAAGTCCTGCCCCTGGGGAGGAATAACCCCAGACTCCAGCACACGTTGGGACTGACCTGCTGGAAAGAAACTGCGGAAAAGACTCTGGTTGTCCATGTGGACACCAAAATGACCATAAGACAGCAATGCGCCCTTGCAGCAAATGTGGCCAACACAACCTCCTGGGCTGTATTAGGATGCGTTGCCAGCAATCCAGGGGAGGTCTCCCTTCCCTCTGCTGAGACACATCTGAAATGTTTCACCCAGTGCTGGGCTCCCCAGTGCAAGAGATGACTCAGACCGACTGGTAAGAGTTCAGGGTCGGGCCATGAAGAAGAATGGGGGATATCTGTCATACAAGGAGAGGACAAGAGAGCTAGGGCTGTTCAGCCTAGAAACAAAAAGGCTGAGGGAAATCTTATCCATATGCATACTTACTTAGGAAATTCAACTTAAACTTAAGACAAAGTACCTTTTGTTTGTTTGGTTTGTTTCCCACTGTGAAGATGGGCAAACTCTGAAACAGGCCACTCAAAGAACCTGTAGAGTCTCCATCATTACAGATCATCAAAACCCAAATATATCACCTGTTCTACGTGACCTCGCTTTGAGCAGGGATGTGGAACCAGAGCCCTCCTAGACAACTCTTCCAACTTCAGCTACTCAGTGATTCTGTTACTGGAAAAAATGGCTTATTAAGTTAGAACACACTAAAGAAAAAAATAATAAAACCACCAAAACCTTAATTCATGTCACATAAAACATTAGTTGATATCTTTTTTTTTCTTTTTTAAATTTTGAAGGGAGGTCAAGATCACAAAAGTTCTGCTACACACTAAATTAGAAAAAACATGGCGATCCAAGTAATCCAAGTTTGGTTTCAGTAAAAAAAAAAAAAAAAGCTTTTAGAAACAAACCACCATAGTGTGAAATTTCATCAAAGATGACTATTCGTGTTTCAAAAGCGGTTATCTTCATGCTGCATTCATCTTTTTTTTAGTTATTGAAAACATTAAAAGCTATTATGCAAAGCACTATATAATTCTCAAAGGACTCAGCCTAAATAGTTTTTCAAATGCAAACAAGACACTAGTCACAATAGGTACAAAATCTCTGGTTAACAGCCACAGACTATATTTATTTTAGCCACTCTCACTGAATGTCAAAAATGCAACAAAAATGGTTTCAAAAAATTAACATGGGTAAGCCAGTCCGAAAATATTTTGTTTCACAAATTGTGCTTAGATTTGCGACTGCAGTTCAATATGGTAAGCAAACATGAAAATACAGAACTGTCAAAGGACAGAAAGGAAACAAAGCCAAGGACTGAATAGCGTTGAACTGCAATGTCAAGAGGACTTGAAAAGAGAGGCCTAGAGAATTCATTTTGCTAAACAGATGCAGAAGCACAGCAGAAATACAAATCAAAAAGCATCTTAGCACACCGACCATGATTACTGTTTAAAACTGCATTTAAATCAAGAAAATTGAGAAATAGTATCACAGCTATCAACAGCAAAGTCAGTAAAGTCTCTTGAATAATAATTATATAATCAGAATAAAATCTAGATGAACTGCTGGAAATCTTTGCTCTGCAAGATATTACAAAGAACAGTGTTTTCTGAAGTATTTAATTGAAAAACAAAAATTTACACATGCCACAGATATACATACACATCAGAAAACAGTTCAGAGTAATGAAAGTTTCACAAGTTTAACAGTGGGAACATTGAGTAATCTGAAATGGCGATAATTCAGTAAGAATAAGCTCAATTTCTGTTTATGTCAAATAATTCTTTTAAATTTCCCAGTTTATTTCACTTTTATGTATCACAATCATAATATCAGGTGTCTGCAGGAAATACTGCAAACTTTGTCAAGACGTTTTCCCTGCTTCAGAAGATGTTTATACCATTCCCAGAGTCTCCAAACACCTACTTAAAACCTGCAGTATGAGTTTCCAACACCTCGTCCATATTTTTTCATAAGAATATACTCAAAGAGACTGGAAAAAACCCTCCTTTCTGTAGGAAGAGTGTGAACAACAGCACTGCTTATTAGAAAGTATTAATCCACATAGACACAGAGGCCTTAGCTATGAAACACCAACTAGATCACACTGGTTAATAGCATGATAAAAATAGACCTTTTTCAGCATAGTAAATCGTTTCAATTACTGTTTAGCTTAAAAGTCTAAGATACTTCTCCCACAAATAATCTTTCTTGAGTTTTACACTTAGAACTGAGGGGTCTTGGAAACACTTTGGCAGGTGGAAGAGAAGATTCCACATGAAAAATGGTCTTGACAAAGTCCTGTCAGTTAGAGATGCTTAACCAATTCACAATTACACTACCAAAATTTCAGTGTGGGAGAGCTAAATCCACCACAGTTTCATGAATCCAGACTTCCACTACAGACACAGCATAACTCAGTCCATGGTAAATGATACCATTTCTGCAATAGACAGCCCTTCAGTCAGATTTTTAGGCGACTGTCTAAATTAGCTACACGATCACTCTAACACAACTGAAACTTTGCCCACTTCACTGTCATCTTTTAAAGAAGTGGAGCTCAGGCTCTTTTCTCTACTATTCTAATCCCAACAAGGCCATGTGGCAATGAAAGTCTTTTCCACAAGGCCTCCTTTCTTTGGCGTTATTTTGGAAGCATGAGGAAGAGCAGGAATACTACCCTGAACTGAAAGATATTCCAATTAGCTTTTAAAATAGACTTCCAAATTCTGGTTTGGAGAGTAAGTACTGATGGCATCATGCTGGCTCTGGCAGCCAGCTGTTGTTTTAAAAGATAGCTATAAAAACATGAAATACTTTCTCGATATACTAATTTTCAATGTAGGCAATTGTAGCTGTTACAAGGAGGCTATGTCTAAATCCCAAAGAGAATAGACATTTGCACAGTCACAAAGGAGATTTGGAAATGGAAGACTATGTAAGCAGAAGAGTCTTTGTTAAGACCTGCTTCATGTTACACAAGAGTTCACAAACTCTTGATCCAAAGTGTTTTTTAAAATAACTCTCTTCTTTCAAGGACAAGAGCAATAAAGAACTTGTTTGCTGATGCTGCATTTCAAGTGCAAGAATTGTACTCCATCTTTAGTGGATTTTGCCAAGTCTGAAAATTCTTCTCACAAACTCAAGTGTAATATTCAGATCTACAGAAGAGAGACAGATTTAAGTGTTTGCCTGGTTCCTAGTTACATTCTAGCTCAAGGTGACTAACAATGGACTCTAGTGGTTTTTTGGTAAGTTTGCAAAGAGGGCATTTCTTTAACATGGAACCAATACAGTAATGAAAGAAAACGCAGGAGAAGGTGCCTGATGAGCAACACATCACACATGCTTGATGAACAGATATCACTTATAGGCTTTATAGACATTTTGCTTATTGTCCTCTACAATTTCCACTGGTAAAACTTCCCCCAAACATGGCTTTGTTATACTGCTGATCCACAAGTCACAACTATTAAAATTTACACTAACAGATACCAAAGACAAACCAGTTTTAATGTGGCAAGGTTAGCATGTAGTTCTAAGAATGCGAGCAGCTGCAGGAACACAGCAGCTGAAGCCTCCTCTCTTGCACAGAGGCAACGGCTGTTGTGCAAAGACAACAAGCCATAGAAGTGTCCCAAAGATCAACTCCCTTCCAGAACTACCAACTTAATCACCCTAAGGGATCTTTTCTTTAGATTCACAATTTTTACTGAAAATGCTGAGGTTTCTTCAACTAAAAGATTAATTTAAACTGTAAACAAATTTTAACAGCAAACATGTAAGATATTGACAGACATGTGAACTATGAATAAAGAAATATAAACGCAGATGGTAAGTTTATATAAACAAAAAAATTCCTGAGCTTAATTACCTTTACAAGCAAGCTTAGTATAAATCAAACTGGATCAAAACATGAAATTATAAAGTATCTTGCTTAAATACAGTTTAAAAAATATATATTTAACATGAGACATTACAATGCTTCTTCAGATAATAAAAGGGTTCCTTTATCTCCAAATACAGATAACGTGCTTAAAATACATTCTGAATTTTGATTTCTCACAGTATTTGATACAAAAAGCAAACAAGAAGGTTGCCCTAAAGATAAATGAAACATCTGGTGAAACATGTAATAAGCTTTAGGCTCACATCTGCTACTGAAGTTAGTATTCCCGCACCACAGCTACAAGCTCTATGCAAAGCTCTACAAGAATAACTGAGAACAGGGAGGATTATAGGGAACACATTCCTCATTCTAAATTGATATTTCCTCTTCCATCTGAATCAACAGTGTGCTTCCATATGTATGCATTAATGTTCAGCGCTAAACCTTGGTGGAAAATAATTTCTAAAAGTAAACTTATCTTATTTAAAACCTATCCTATTCTTCTATGTCAGGGGGAAAGGGGTATGTCAGTAGTTTTATGCATACGCAGCCATTTATCTAGGCATTTTTATATAAGCACACACATTTATAGAGAGAGGTAAAACTAGATATACATACAAGTACATAGTTTTCACTAGTCTTAGACCACAAATTTACAGCAATTAATTAATCCATATATCATTACATTTGACAAAACTTATTTGTAAAAAACAAGGAGCAGACAGTAAAAGGCATAGTTACTGTAATTATATAAAAGTGAAGCCCAAGGTATTTTTAAGTAGTAACTAATAGAACTGAATGTAAGATATTTCCTAAAGAATGAATTATGTGTAACTTGCATTCCTGTTTCTATAAGGTTGCTCAATATTTATCTTTTTTTTACCCATTCACTCCTGAACTTTCAATTTCTTCCACAAGTAATGACAGAAAAATGTTTACATTTAATGCCAACAAATTGGTTTGACATTTTAAAAAGACCCTTTTGTGTCAGAGTTTAGTGAAAGGCAGATATCTGCACAGCAGGGAAAAAAAAAACTTCTATTTTGCAACAGCTGTGAAAGATCAGTCCTCCAGAGTAACCAAAATCAACAGCAAACTGAGAAGTGTTTAGGAAATAAAATGTTTCCATCACCTCATACTATCATTCACTTCCATTACTACTGATGAAAGAGAGACGGGATTTTATACAGTGTTATAAATGGTAGGAACATTACTGACAGTGGAAACAGAGCTTGGTTACTAAACAATTCTAACATCAAACCTGGGACAAAATTCAGAAAGCTAAAATACCCTACTGGGCATTTAGTTATTCAAACTTAGAAGAGGAAGAAGTGATATCCAGAACCAAACTTCTTTTTCCTGGATAGAGATTTCATAGTAGAACTGAAAGTGATTAAAATGTTTAATGCCATCACAGGAACACTGAAACTTTTCCACCGAACAGACCACACGTTAACACAAGCCATTGCAGAGAATTCTCTCTGCACGGGGCCCTTTTATTCCACTTACCTGTGCATACTAGCCTTTATTATAACCATCAAGAAAGTTTTACATGTACCTTATGCAAGACATGAGACAAAAGCAGCAAACAGACAAATGTAATACAGTCAATGAGGGAAAACAGAGATTAAATATTGGCCACGGAAAATGTGGTTAAGCAAGTAGCGTTATGATATAAATCATGCACAATACCAAGAATCTATCATGCAGAAACAGAACTGTGATACCAAGCATACCAAATTATTAGGTGTTGATATTAGGCTTGTGTCTCACTCCGTGACACCCTGCAGAAAAGTGATGAAAGGTTCCAGAAGAAGAATGGATAAAGTAAGGGACCACCTCTGACACAATGAAAACCAAGAAGCGGAAGGGGGCACTTATGTTTGTTCCGTTTTAAGGAAAAGCAAGCAAGCTTCAACTTCCATTTCAAAAAACTGTGGCAAATTGTCTACCTTGCAATGTAACTTCATAATACTTAGAAGATAAATGGGATGCAAAAGTTTTTCATAACTCAAATCAGCTGGGGGAGGGGACACCAACAATACAAAAACACCACCACAAAAAATGAAACAAGTACAAATGACCAAAATGTTATTCTGACATGAGCAGCCTTATTAAATTTGTATGCTAGGGTCTATAAATCATTCTGTTTACACTACCTTCACCATGTATAGCAGTCTGGAGGAATCTCAAGCAAAACATCATTTAAAGACAAATGCTCAGCTAACCTGTTTTTGTGAGCTCAATTTTTTTTTTTCCCTTAAACACAACAGTTGCTCAGCTTTTCTACACTATTTGACAATAAGTCTACAGTCATGATAGACAATATTTTGCTCAGCCTTATTTCAGAATTACTGTAGCTGACAGTTACCTAGATATTTAGCCAAGAGTAAAATGAGTCGCTCCAAAAATGTTTACAGCTCTTGTTCATTTTATGATAAAACAAACTCTCCATTGTGTTAACAGACAACAAAGTAAATAAGATGGTGGAAAAAATATATTGTTTCATGTTACACTCAATCCTGTTTACCACAAATTGCTGCTGAAATGGGGTGGTCCCTACTCAATCCTCTTCCTCCAGCTATGTAAACTGCATCAACGTGCTGGATTCACTCTCCAGCAGATCAACAAAGTAATGTCACTTTGTGGTCATTCAGTTGCTAGAGCCTATGCAAGAGAGGAGGCAAGAACAGGCAGCCAGGCACACAGAGGAACAGTTGGGAACCCTCCCATCCCTCAGCTGTTAGATTAGATTACATGTATTGTGAAAGTTCACCTGCAGACAGCAAATCTCTCCTCCTAGAATGAACAGTATTGTAACTAGAAACACCCGATCCATTTCCTTTTTGTTATACATCATTCAAAAAACCCTGTCCTACTAAAACAACAAAGAATAGGTAAATTACATGTTATGGTTAATTTACCTTTTTTTAAACCATCCAACTTAATCAATACACTGCTGCTTCCGAGCCACGATATAAATGCCTCTGTTACCTAAGATTTGCTTTGCCAGGAAGTGAGCTCTGACTGACAGATGCTTGAATTACAAAATTTAACAGTCGGGAAACTGCTGTAAGAACATATTTAAATTAAACGCTACCTACAAAGGTCTCCCTGTAAGAACAATCATTTGCTTCAGAAATTGCAGTGCAATGAAATGGTCTGCTCCGACTAATGCACACCCTAGTAAGAGCTATAACTAATCAGGAGAATCACAAGAAAGAAACTTACATAATATTAAAACGATTTAAAGTCATTCAGAACTTAGAGGATTTATCAAATAATACATATGTACAGCTTTACTTTGCTTTTCATATAAGAAACTGAAAAAAAGACTGTAAAACTCAAAGAAAGAGCCCAGTGACATTAACTGGAAACTTTAATTTGCTAAACTTTAGAATGTGAAGGAAGACAATCCCATACTCAGTGTCCTATGTACGGACGCAGGATTAATAAAATAATTAATAAAATGATTAAAATTAATAAAATAATTTAAAAGGACTGTCAGAATTCCAAAAGTTTAAGTTTTTACTTGGAAAAGAAGTCTTCTGTGTAAAAAGCTCTGTAAAAGGTAAGCATTTGCTTTGTCAACTAAAACAGATATTTTTGAGGGTAGTCTGTATCAACACAGAAAGTACTCTAACAATAAAAGAAAGGTCCAAAACAGTTCAAAAGAGAAAAAAATGCAATGGAAGACTGCATCAATACTCAAGGTTTCCTGGCTGCTTGGAGCTAGAATTAGTGATTTGAGTAGTTTTACATAAAATTAAACTATTAGGAGATAGTTCCTCAGAAAAGTTATATAGCCAGGCAGAGTTTCGGGGCTTGGAAATGTCAACATATCTTGCTTTAAGTCCTTCTGCATTTTTCTCTGCATCCCACAGTGCCTGCAAACCACTCCCCCCATACATATAACTTTATGGTGCTGTCGGCAGGTCGAGTAGGATCAAATTATGCAGAAGAAATAATGGTACACATTGTATTTCACTCTATGACCAATTAACAACTACATTTCATAAGTCAAGATGGGAACCATCAAAGAAAATGTCTTCCTCTCTGCAGAACTCTATATGGACAAGATGACTCACAAAGAATATTATTCAAACTCCAACTGTGAATTGCTTTTCTTGTGAGGAAGAGAATAGAGATTTTTATTCTTGGGAGGCTGGTAAAATCGCAGAACAATGAAAAGGATTGAAGCATATGTTTACTTTTGCAGCGAACACAGGGACCAAGTCCCCAGATACCGTTTTTTTTCCCTTCAGATTATATAACAACAGCCTAAATTTTCCTATTGCACCACCTAACATCTCCGTGCCCTTTCTACAAAAGTGACATCTTTGAGTTTTCTTCTACTGAAGAAACACTACTTCTCATCAGCTCAGGTTTTATACTAACAGTCTGAACCACCTTTACCCATTTCTTAAAACCTCCCAATTTCCTCTCTCTATATAAGACAGCTGATAAAATCCCAGCCAGTATGTAATTTTCTAAGCTGGCCTTCCTCCTTAGGTTGACACTCCCTAGAGCTCATTTTCTTGTCAACACAAGGAAGCACTACTTTACTTAAAAAAATCCCATCTTAGAATACATCTGCTTTTATTGATACATAAAGCTCACTAAACATACTGCTTACAGTCTGCACATGAGGATCACTCAGGTTCTGTCCTAGATCCATCCTTAAGAGAAGTCAATCACAATTTCAAACATGGACATTCCTACGCATAGGAACAACAAATGGACAATTAAATTATCCAGTTTCTTGGTATTTTCTTGATTATAAATCTGACATTTGTTTTCCTTTGGCTTGGACCAGTATACTAGTAATTTTTTCATATCAATTCACAAAGCTGATACAAATTGTTCTCCTATATGAGTGCTTTAATACACTCTAATACAGAATTAGGAAGATGGCAGCAGAAAAGCAGATGTGTTATTGTTACAACAAGGGGAAGCTGATATCTACAGCTTCAAGGCTTTTGTCTGCCTTTCCATTTTTTTGCACGTGAATTCTCATGCATTCCTGGAAGGAAGGCTGATTTCCTTTTTGTTGTTCCCACTCTCCCTATACTCATCTGCACTACCTTTTAAAAATATTTCAATTGCATTTATGAAGAAAAGCATAAACACTGCCCTTTTCGCTTATGAAGAGTTGTACAAACTCAGCTGTAAATGTTTCTCGTTATTGTTTGAGAAACCATTCCTCTATTAGGATGCTTAAGAAAGCATGATAAAAGCCTATTAATATATCAGATCTATTTTAATACCAATGCTCAAGATGCTAACGCTTCCAAGCAGGGAAACATGGCACTCCACGCACTGCAAAAATGCAACATAACCATATTTTGTTTTGACAATTATCTTAACAAAACCAAGTAAGCATATAGCAACCCTTTTGGGCCCACCTTTTTGAATAGAGATTTTAACTCCTACACCACCAAATGGATGCTGAAAGGAGAACACTTTCTTATACACCTATGTATCAAAGGACCATTTACAACTACTGAGCCACAGAAATGTAATGTATGGGAAAAAGATTGTATTTTGTGAAAAATTCATAAGCGGTTTCTGATTGACTCTAAAAAACCCCAGCTTTCAGGTATGTAAGAAGCAGTAGAGAAAATGTACTTGTGTCTGAACAGAGATGGTTCATTGAACTAGATACTGGGAAGGACACAAATAGAATATTTTTTTAAAAACTATTTCAACACATAACTGAAAAAACATTCACAGATACAGTCCTCTCCATCTCCCCATAACATTAAGTACCATTATGGTTTAAAATGTGCTTAAGCAAAGAAAAGGGGTTTAAAAAAAAAGTCAGAACATATCAGCTAAAGCACAGAAAAAAACTTGACTAAAAGCTAGTACCTTCTTTTAAAATAAATGCTGTTACACTGAAAGTTTGTTATACCTTGAAAAACAATGCCTGTCTCTATTAAAATACAAGACCTCTTATCCTCTCTTCACTTGCGTGTTTCTGTGAGGGCATAACATAGTACTGTCTTATAACTTTGAATGAAAAATTATCCTCTCCTTCAGTAAATACTTTCAACATTTTGCAGGTTATGCATTGCTGTAAATGTTTATTTCTACCATTTTGTAGCTTAATTCGATTCAGTGATGTGCCTTGATTATGGCCAGATCAGATGCTTACTTTCTCATTCTGGGGTGAGATGTCAGTTGAGATCTTCCCTGCCACCAAACAAACTACTCTATTTGAGCTTCTCCCTCTCATAAATGAAAAGTGAGCCTAGGGACATCTGTCTCAAAAGAATAAATTTGACCTCTGCAATATTGTCAAGGGACATGCACAAGCTACTACTTTATCCTTCCTCTCCCTTTGTTAGTGTAATGTAAACTGCTCCCTCTGCTAGCAATTGCCCATCACTTCCACAGCAGCTACAGCTACCGAGACACCCAAAAGACTAGAAGTACCAGAAAAACCTATGTAACTTCAATGTAATTTAAGAAAGTTGAAAAGTGAGTCAGAAAAATAGTAGGATTCCTTTTGTCCACAGCATTACGTGCTGAGTGTGTCTAGATTAGGGACAACTCAATTTGTCAGTGTCCTTTCCCTAAATTACCTGAGAGTAGGAAAATTTACAGAACTGGGTAGGTAGCTGTCTTATTCTAAAGAAATGCTTTAAAATCCTGCTGTAATCCGTCCACCACAAGGAACAGTTAATCAGCTTTTGTGGAATTTTATACAAAATAACTGAAAATGTGTTGGGTTTTTCTCCCTATTAATCATAATTGACATATACAAATAACACGGGAAAAAACCTTAGGCATCATTAATAAATTACGCTTAGAAAAACAACATGATAAAATATTTCTAAAGATCTTACTTTCCCCCACCCCATTCACTATCATGGTAAGAACCACAAACTTTCTTTATTTTGGAATTACTTACAAGCCATTTTCCTCTAGCCGGTTACAATATTTTTCACTGTCTTCTAAGAGCTGTGAAGTACCCTTTTTTCAGTATTAAATGACACAACCTTTTAGCAGGGCAGATATTTTTCTTTTTTTCGCTTCCATGAAGTCCATCCAACTATATATAATTTACTACAAATTATTTTCTTCTTACTGGTAAAGGAAAATTATTCCTACAATAAACAACAGACTTCCAATACTGTGACTCTCATATCCGTTCAGGTCTTGTTCTACAATTGGTTTTATAACAACAGAGTTAAACATATTAGACAAAATCTTTAAAAAGCATGTTTCTTTGGGGGGAGAACTATTTACATGCCCAGTTTTCAGGTGAATTATGATAAAATCTGGCCTGAAACATTAGAATATTAGTAAGTATGGTGTGCCAAAAATGCATACCACCATCTGATGCCATCTCAAACAGATTCATCTACTCATCAGCTTCATATGCAACCTGAAATGACAATATTTTGTATAAACAGTTCTCTTGCTTAAGAAAATAATCTGGTTTTGTTGAGTAGAAGCAAACATCTTTTCTAGTAGGTAAACAGAACACCTTCCATAGCATCTATTCAGTACACTAAATGTAATCTGTACGTTTTATATATTTATCACAAAATACTGCCTACCAGAATAGAACACACAATGAGAAAGTATTTTTAGTCATTTTTAAAAGGCATACAAAGCATGTGCCTCTGAAATAAAACAAACAAACAAAAAAAGGAAGGGGCTAGACATTTCACAGGTCTTTATTTCATTTTTATAAAACGTAAGCTGTGATTTAATATGAAGGGAGAAGATCAGCCCATAAAAGCCTGAGGAAAGAAAATTTTAAAAAGATATTTTTTAAAAAGAAGACACAAATTGAAAATAGAAATTACTATTTAAAAAATAAATCACCAAATGTTCTAGAACAGATGTCCACATTTTGACTTTGTAGTGTTTATGTAACTGAAAAAATGAAAATCAGAATAAGTGATAAAAGGCAAAAGATAGCTACTCTCATCCAAAGCACAGATTATTACCGATTTCTGGTGAAATATATTCACTGCCATCAGATATTTAGCAATTCTGTTGCTGGGACCCACAGAAAAGCCTACATGAAACACTATATCTGCATGTCTAGTATGACTAAGGGAGCACATAGGTTTTCAGATGAAAGTTCTCTCTTTACTTAAGTTAGCAGCAGGAGTTACTTAAAAGTATTACACATTTCCTAAAGTGTCAAAACCTTGCAGGTCCTCAGGGTCTCTCACGGAGGTAAAATAATCACTTAGCACACAGTTCATCAAACTTCTCAAATGCTGGTTTTATGTACTCAATCAAATCCTCTAATTTTTACAATGTAGGAAATAAACTTACCCATCTTAGCCTTATCTTAGCCTTACCTGAGACTATGCTCAGAAAGACAAAGACTTCACCTTATAAACTTCCACTTCATATCACCATTTCAGTCCCAGTAACACCAAATCCCAACTTGCACTACAGTAAATACATTTTTCCATGTACAAATTCTCCTCTCTCCACTTCTATTGCTGTGATCTTTCTCTTAGCCGATTTCATGCTCATATTTCTTTCCATTGTCCCTGCTGCTTAAGCTTTGCCTGTTTACTTATGCAGCTTTCACTGAGTAAATACAAAAGTAAATGATTGCTTTCTAAACAAAAAAAGTAGTAAGCTATCATCTTCATTTCTCTCCAGAATTACTCTTTGATATGTTTTGCCAATCCTTCTTTGCCTTTCCGTTTAACTCTGGGGACCAAAGCTAATCCATCTAAAATTTTCACCAGAAGCTTATTAAAGACATTCTTTCTCCCAGGATAAATTGTAGGTAAACACTACCTAGTATCCCATCTACTACTTAAAATTAATAACCTACTTGGCCTGCTCCAGTCCCAGTTTGTAACTGTTTGGTACATCTCTATTCCTAAGCAGAATGGACTTGTAATAATATTTGATTGCTACGATATCAATCAATTACGACATAAAGACTTCATGATATAGAATCATATAATTTCCATTATGTTATATAAGAATTACTTATTAGCAATAAATTTAAGAACAACTACTGCTAACAGCAGTGTTTCTTAAATAATGAAAATGTATTTGTTTTTAAAGAATAAATTAATAAAATGCAATTTTCAAATCAATACCAAGTTGAAGTGAGATTACTACTGTCTTACTGTTCCTGGGAGTAAAATCTAATTAACTTGCACTAAAAGTAGCCAGTTCAGTTTAAAAAAATAATCTCCTCCAGGGCTGAATCATTAAATACTAAAAACTTCATTTCCAGCCCACTGTGAAGGGAAACAGCAAATACGTTTCAAAAAGGTCAGCTGGATTATTTTCTGTATAAACAATAAAACTACCTGCTAAGAGGTACATTTTCTTGGGCATTATTATTTTGTGGACTCTTCTGTAGGAGAGGCAATGCAAATGAGTCTGTCCTTCACATGAGCCATCCAAGCTTTTAAAATAAGTCTCTTCATATTTCCGGTGGTTTCTGCATCTCTTAAAAAATAATTGTGAAAAGCATTTGGGAGGCCCTTCTACTTAGCATGGTACCAATTTCTGAAAAGAAGGAAGCAACGCGTTCTTCTGCCAGATTCCAAAAAAGTTGATGTCTAGGCCAGGAACAAAGAACCACCAAGCTCTCAGATAACAATTTAATAAAATTTGTGGCATCTGAAGTAGCAATCTTTACCTCAGCATGATACTCACAGGCACCAAATTTAATAAAATGACCCCAATAAAAGTTAATCAGAAGTGTTTAAATGGATTGGCAATAAAACAAATTTTATGGCCAGCAGAGTCAGTTATCTTCTGTGTGACAAATTAACTGAGCACTGAAAATGGGTGATGCATCAGTACCATTCTGACAATGAAAAACGCAAGCAAGTCACTTGGGAGAGAAACTCCAAGCAGAGGGAGCACATAAATGAAAAAAAAAAAAAAAGCCCCACAACCCCATATATTTTGAACTACATAGAAGAGAAAAACAACTAAAGGCATTTATTTTTCTTCAAGATGACTGTAACTTTACTGAAGGTACAGCAACAGATATTCCAATAAAGCATGCTATTTAATTACTTCCCAAATGTAGAACAAGTACCATTAAACAATCAAAGAAAACAGCTATGGTCAGAAGTTTTGCAGGTACACTCACAAGACAAAGGATTAATTCTGCTCAACTATCACGCAAGTTTGAAAGTTTACCATCCTGAACCTCTGAAATTTGTAAGATGCCTAATGTGAACCCCATTAACATTCTTGGAGGTAGGATGATAAGCAAGAGTCAGCTGGTTAATATTACATGTACACAACACTTTATAGGAGTAAAAGCATCATTTTTAAAAATAGCATCAGCAGATGCATCTAGCTCAAAACCACTCAACTTGTTTTTTTGAACTTAGACATAGTAAGTTTTCTCCCTGGAAAAAAAATTCATCACCTTTCCCATCACAACAGTCATCTCCATGCCATCTAAAAGATTTCTAAAATTGTCTCTGATAACAAAGATAAGTTTTGTAAATCTGTTTCAAGAGATCTCTTTTTAAGAAACTAGTTAGATTATGTTCAGTTATACTTGCTCTTATTTTAAGGAAGAAGTACTGTATAGTTTTGCTAAATGAGTTGCAGATCATTAAAGCAAAAAAATGAAGTAGTAGGTCTGGGGTAAAAAACATGTAAATAGACAAAATTTCCTCTATCTTGAATAACTGGCCTTATGATTTTGCCCTGTAGCACGAGATGCATTATTGCCTATTAAGAAGCAGAAGAAAAAATATTTTATCTTGTGAGGCAACAGCAGCTGAAGGAAGAAGATTAAAACAACTATTGACCTTGTCAAGCATCTTTCAGTATCTTAAGAGAAAGTCTTGTTTACTTTTTTTCCTTCTCCAAAGCCAAGGTCAAGGAATGCATTTTGTTTATTTAGCATATAGCATGTAGCTAATAACACTTTTCTTGCACCGCCTCTCACTGTCCAGAGCCTTAAAACCAGAAAGCCTCTACTAACAAGACTGATAAATATAATAAGGAAATCATGGTTTTAGCAGCTGAGGTGGCATGGAGTGTGCATGCAGTGTCCATTTTTATCCATGCATACTTCAAACCAGAATATAAATTGTCATAGTTCCCAAAATACTTGAAGTACTTTTTTGTCTTAAGAATTACTACTCTCAGTCGCCTTTCTAAAGATAGCTTTTTATATATACTTCTACAAAGGATGGAGCCTGTTGCACTGTTTCCCTAGAAGATAAATTTAATTTTCACATTGCAACATCTCTTCAACCAAATACTCAACGTACATATTCCTGGTACATATTAAATTCTACTTACTCTTGTCTTTAAAACCAGTATACACAAGCAGGAATTTTATACAGACACGGTTAAAACAATTAAAAAGATAACTCAGATCATTTTATTCCTAATATGAAAAAAGGCCAGTTAGGAATAAACTAACCGTGAGTGTTTTTTTCAGGCCACAGAAAGGTGCATTCACACACTGAAAGAAAAATGTAAATTTATTTAGCGTTTGTAAGTTCCAACAAAGACCTTAACATGAGCATTACTAATTAGTAATGTCTACCTCACCTAGCACTGCTAGACAGTCACCCGCAATACACAAATTTAGTGAAAGAGCATGGTAACTTCAGTGCTACAGGATTACTGGTTTCTCATTTAAGTGACAAGAACAATAGGGAAGATAGGGAAAAGCTTTCAGATAGCTGTATGTTGAGGAGAATGGGAGGAAAGTCAAAAGACTAGAATTCTTTTCATCTAAAAAAGGCAGACAAGTTGCAGTGCTTATAACTCACGATTAAAAAGCACTTTGTTTCCCTTTCCAACAGTTCCCTATAGCTGCCACCTGTAAGACCACAGTTCAAAGGACCACAGGGGAAAAAACCACAGGAAACAAACCCACAAAATTGAGGAGCTGGAGGAACAAGAAAGAGGGAGAATCAGTGATTCTCTTTTGTTTTGGCAAATCAGGTGTTGTGATGTTAGACATTCCAAAATGAGCAAAAGACAGACTTCTCACATTTCTCCCACAACTACCCAAGCGTCCCCAAAAAGTTACTTTAATTCTTCTCTGCATCACCTTCCTTAACTGT
The DNA here is from genome assembly GCA_013389865.1 of Piaya cayana. Taxonomy (NCBI): domain Eukaryota; kingdom Metazoa; phylum Chordata; class Aves; order Cuculiformes; family Coccyzidae; genus Piaya; species Piaya cayana. The sequence continues at coordinate 123,291 of WAAB01006861.1, forward strand.
AAACTAGTGATAGTTTACCTCACAGAAAGGTTATGAGGCAATTAACTGATCATAAAGCCTGCCAAGATCCTCAAATGAAAGGTGCTATGCAAGTGCAGGGTATTAATCTCACACTTCAGGTACAAATCATTCTCTTATCCCACCTTCTACCTAGTGTTGGCAGCTTTACAACCATTTTAACTCGCTACTACATACGTTGGCCAGGTTCCCCATAGCAGACATCTTAGACACAGTGCACTTTTGTGGTTCAGCTACCTACACTTTCCTGCCTGAAACAGGGCATTTGGTTCAAGGCATCTGCAGCTTCAGGTAGGCTGCCCAAATCCACAGCCTGCAAGCTGCATCCAGACATCGCGTTTTTGGCTGCCGTATTATGAGGTCCATGAAACTTGTCAGTTCCATGTAACAGATACCATCTAGTTCCCATAAAAGCTGTAGTATAGGAGGAGCAAAAGGATCACTGGCCATTTTTCCAAGTTTAACTTTTCACTGCACATTTTTCAAAACACTCATTGGGTCTGTAACCAGTTTTAACACTTAGGTTTCATTCATCATACTGACAGTCAAATAATTATTAGACGAAGATTTCCCTCTAAATTAATAAAACAATCTTGAATTTAGAGCAAGCAGTAGCACAAAATGCTGGAAAACTTGCAGTGATGATTCACCGGTGAGATGGATCCAGCAGAAGCAGGAAAAAGGACATTGCAGCAAAGGGATGGCACTTTTATCAGCCCGGTCTGTAGGTCAGAGGATCAAGTAGAGAGCAGGTTTCAAAGGAGGAAGTACAGGAGAAAAAGAGCAGTGGTGCCAGCAAGGGCAGATCCGCTCTACACTAACAGGACAAACCGGGCGAAGGAAAGGGAAAGATCAAGTTGAGAGACAGAAATATCTCTAAATCAACTCTTATCCTAACACTGTAATCTGGAATCGAGATTGGAGAGACTTTAGAAAAAAGGAGACAGTAAAAATTAATTTACCATAAAGTGGTATTCCATACAAAAGAAGGAAGAAAAAGAAAAATACTTCAGAGAGTTAAAGAAAATACAGCATTTGCAAGGTTCCACAACGGATGGAAGAACAGTACTTTCAGAGCCTGCACGTGTGGATGACATGATGACAACAAAGCTGATTCAAAGACAGTCTGGTGGGACACTATGAAGGAAATGCAAAACAAACCATAATGGTGATCAAAGTTACACAGCACTGGCTAAAGCCACTTCAGTTCTTCATTCACTATAGCTGCTAGTTATGATTTACCACTATAAACAAAGCTGCCTTTTTTTTTCCCCTTTCCCTTCTAGCAGCTCAGAAGTGCTTTGCAGTTACCCAGGCCTAAAACCAAGGTCCTTTTCCATTCTTTTCTTCCAAGCCTCTCACAAATATTTTTCCCTTTTCACAGAGCCAACAGCAATAGTGTTTTATAGATTTTCAGTGCGCTATACACCTTTCTGCTACATAGAGACAGAAAGAAACATGCATATATATTTACATAACTCCTGACTGGAGAAAAATATTCTGGGAAGAAAAATACCAACTGCACTTCTAAATATTTAATATTTTTTAAATTAAAAGACTGCTGAAGTGTTTAAATACACTTCAAACAATTATATTGTTCATGTTGTGATATATTAATTCTAGTCATACAGAACAAAAATGAGGTTTTTTGTTAAATACAGCTGACTGAATGGATCTATAGACAAAATATATATAATATTAGTATATACACTTAGTTGAGGTTTTAGTTATGCAACCACATCTACAATTCTCTTAACACTTTTAGCCATTTCTTGATAAACCCAGAATGGTGATCTCATTTTTGAGACGTTAGCAATCTTCCATAAGAACGGAGGTTGTATTTCCTTATTCCTGTAATAATTTCCTGTAATTTTTTTAAGAAATGGGGATGCGCCTTTAGCTAAGCCAAAGATCTGCAAGACCTTACTGGGAAACGAAAACAAAAGTCTACCTGAGGTGAACGCCCAGAATTTAACAGCACATTTCCTAGTATCAGCTTATACTAAAGTGTGCTGGATAAAAGTAGTGGTAGTTCTTTTTAACAAGTTTACAATTAAAAAAAAAAATCATTTGATCTTTCCATTCTTAAACATATACATTTGGTAGAAAGACTTGGAGTACTGTGTAAGTTTCATCATTATTTTAGCTTAATTTAAAAAAAAAGAGTTAATGGGGATTGGGAGCAGACGTTAATATCGTTAATATCATGCTTTGACACTTGAATACAAAAATTGAGCACTGCTGTTTGCTTTATTTGGCCACCACCTTTTTAACATTAAGCACAGTAGCATGTTTAAGAACTGATCCAGATAGGAATAGACTCATGTGTAAGATATTTGGAAGTGTCTTAAATACATGGGTAGGTCCAGATAACCCCAGGCAGCCACAGATCTATCCCTGCTTATATAGCACTTTCCAGTTCACAGCTGTACGAGCCAGGGTTCAGCTATAGATCTCATTGGAATAACTGCTCATGCGAACCATGCAAGACCTCTGCCTGCTAAGGACCACGCAGCAGCACTAACTACAAACCAGCCGGGGTCCTTGCTAGTAACTGAAGCATAACTGTCAGGAGTTGCAGGACGTACAAGTCAGACCAACATCTTCTGTTTGACAAGGTTTGCTTACGCTTTGAAGTGAGCTGAAGGACAGCAACACAAAGATGAGAACTTCTGAGAAGGAGATGAAATAAAGCAAGAAGGGTATTTATACATTGCATGCATATGACCTGAAAATACAGACCTGGGGCTATCAAAGCATTTATTTGAATGCAAAAAACATCAATATTAAAACTAATAAAATATTTAGCTTAATAATTAAGTTTTGCTTGTTCCCAAAGAGAAAATATGGATTAATGAAATGCATATTTGCATTTGTTTAATGAGCTTTTACACTCAAATTTCAAAAAAATAGCAAGAAAACATTAGATTTCACAGTAAAAAAATACATAAGGTGGGTTTAACTTTTATATGTTATTTGGAAATATAGAAAGACAATTCTAAAACCCAAACATTTAAAAGGGAGGAGGAGTTGCCTTATTTCCTCTCCCTCACTCCCAATAACCCTCCCCAAATTACCTGTTCTCATTTTATAACTTAGAGAATTTCAAAAGCATTTTGACAGTACTGTTTTTACCACGTTCACACCAACTACATTCCTCTTGTCAGACAAGATAAAACTACAACACATACAATTAAGTAGAAAATTATTTTTTCTTTATACTATTCTGAGATACATGAACTACAACATTCAAGATGTTTTCATGCAAAGTTCAGTTATCCACTTCATAACCCTAAATATTTTCAGTGAAATCAAACCACTTTCACATCAACCTCTGCAAAACCAAAATCTTCCACATATGGCAGATGGTAGGTGGGCATATGGAAAATGCAGCCACACAAGTTGATCACATTAGAGATATTGAAATGCACAGATTTTGGTAATTTAAAATTCTCTTTCAAATTCAGGATAAATAGGATATCAAAATCATAGGGACAGAGCTAAGTCATTTGATAGCTGTTTTCTTCCATTACATTTGATTGTAGTGAGTGTTTGGCTCACTTTGAGACCTCCACAGACTTCCCCCTCAGCCTGCCATAGCATACCACTACCCTTACAGCATTTCTCCTTGTGACTCACCTAACACTCCCTTCAAGCCACTGCTACTTCTTACTGCCATCTTGGACACAGAAATAAAAATGTTATTGTTCTTTCATAGAGAACTTTCTCTTAAAGAAGACTTAATCATATGTCCCTTCGCCCTTCACTGTGAAGAACCCCAAAACACACAAGAGAAAAAGAAAATCCCAACTGACAAATACTGTTATCCTTACTACTAAACATTAGCTGTTATCCTGCTATATACTAAAAAATACGGGAAAATAAAATGGATTTTTTAGCAGCAGTGCTGAATACCTGATATACTCAGCAAGAAAAGTAGTATTGTTAGAGGCTGAATAAGTTGCTTAAGTATCCATGACCAAACCAAATACACAGATGCTATCAAACAAGCAGTTCTCACAGCTCTGCCAATCAGCAAAGTCTCAAAAAGTATAACCTAGACATTTTGTGTGTAGTGATAGGCTTGTTTCATCTCTGTAAAACTGCATCAAATTTTTATTAAGAGAAAAAAACACAGACAGACACTTCCCATATTCTAGTTACTACGATGGATCAGATTTTATTAATTTATTAGCAAGAATGAGCAGGATCAGAGGACAGACCTAAGCGTTCCTTCTTTAACATTAAAGTAATGCTTAAACGTGTGAAGGGAAAGCAAAGGAAAATAATGAGGAACATGTCTGCATCATAGAGAGCACAGCACCAGGAACCCAAAGCTGGACCACAACCCAACTGTTTCCCAGGGTGATGCAGAGCTGCACAAATGGCACTGCAGCCATGCTTACTCCTGACATCAGCTCCTAACAGACACATCCTTATTGATGTCCATCCTGCTGCTTGAGAGAGCAGCAGACTTATGTGCATGAACTCCCCTGTCTTCTCCCAGCAAGCCTAAGTTGTCACTGCTGCTCTCCGTTGCATGATGCAGATGTGTCCCACATCCGATGAAAATCAGCTTCTGCTCTGCTTTCAGACTACAGGTCTTGTCAGTCTTGGAACAAAAGCACCTGTTAAACAAGTTGAGCTACTATCTCTCCCATACTAAGTTCCAATTCAAGTGCTGTCTTGGTTTTTGTAATCCTTCTTTAGATTTTGCCAGATAAAAATCTAAATCACAGTGATGACAAGGAACATTAACACTAGAAACAGACAATTCTTTAAATAAAGTTGAGATCAAAGCATCAAGTAACCTAACAAAACCCAGGCGGCTCTACCTTATCATATACTGTTGCTCATTATTTCAAGTGGCCCATTTAACAGATTTTTCAGGTGTCAACAAAAGAAAGTTTGTTGCCAGTTCTTTCAATTCTAGCTCTGCTTATGTATCTGGTGCCTTTTGATAAGGTCTAATATAAAAGTTAAAAAATGCTTATTTTAAGAGCCAAGATTTTTGCCATAGTTGGCAAAACCACAGAAACCAACGTGGCTTTGTATTATTCACTATCTACAAAAAAGCTTAGCTAATTACAAAGGATATAACTAATGACTCATGTTTGCCATAGTTTTGTGTGTGCCAATGTGTTTGTCCTGGAGAGTCCAAAAAATTTAATAACAACTTCAAGAGACTTAATCTGCAAACTTCAATTAAAACCACAGTCAATATTTTTAAGTATTTTTTTTAAATCTTTATCTTTAAAAAGAGTATAAACTCTGATATCAAGCAGACAAAAAACCAAACACACAGATGACTTGACATTTATTCTTCATTTTTATTCCGTGCTTTATGCATCCAAATACATCAATTAATTTTTCACTTGAAACATTATTATTAGAAAAGAGGCTTGGAAGATTGAGTCAAACGTCACAGAATGAAGCACTGTGAAAAACAGGAACCCATTTTCAAATGTCATTTTAAAACGTAAAACTGAGAACTCTAATTTCTACATTTGAGGATGGAGGGCCTTTTTGTTTTTAATTCTACACCACTACATCCAAGCAGAATTTTACAAGTAACTCTGTCGTCCATCACCCTGTCATTCATTATTTCAAGCAGTGTCTTGCTTGCCCCCCTTCAAGAGCATTTTAATTTGTGACACAATGTTTCAATTCCTTTTCAAACAAAAGCGTGGATAAAATTTTTCCATGGAAATTAGGTATAGAAGTCTTAACATTTTCTAGATCCTATGGCATTTAGCTTTCCAAATCCCCACTTGCCTTTCAGTTATAATTCAAAATTCAGTTTCCAAATTAGCCAGGTTGAGATGCCAATATTCCACTGAAAGCCATTAAGACCTGGACACCTCAACTCCTGTGCTGCTCCTAAAATGCTTCAGCAAGTATATGTTTGTACAATATTTAGGACACCCAGAGCCATCTGACGCCTCTGGGCATGAGCACAGTAAAACATAAATCATGTTTTGCTTCCCAGTTTGAGAGCTACACAGCTTTCAGGATGGGACTGCTAACCTTGTTCCAATTTACAGCTAAACACTTTCAAACCCCACTCCTCACTCCACCCCCTTGGAATTCTTATCTTCAGCGTCTCGTGGCCCATGGAAACCATCACCATATGCCACCATCAGTTCTAGTTTCTCTACCTTGATCAATTCCAAACTGATCCTCAACTGTTTTTTTATCTAGTCTCCTACCAGTAACACACTACTCAACATTTTTTGACACTGTACTATTCTAACAGCACACAACCAAAAGATACCCCCAAAATAATACTTCCAAAGAGATATTTTGCTACTATTTTATTGTTGTTGTTCTTTGGAAATTAGTCTTCCTGTTCCTGAGAAGTGCCATGTTTGGTCTAGTTCCTGAACACATGGTGCTGCGACCTTGCCTTTCTTGCACATGATGAGAGCTACATAACTACAGAACAACATACTACAAGTCTAGAAAACCATCTCCAGTAGAGTTAGTATAATAAAAACAAATTCTGCCCTTGTAGCTTTATGCACTCCTTTTAAGAGACTCAGCAATGTTTTTGACTAGAAGAATCACTTGGCTCAGGGGACAAAGACCTTCAAAATTTCCTGAATAACAAGCACCCCCATTTTTAATAGTGCTTGTTGTTCCATTGCGTATGAAAGGCTTTCGAGCCACAGTGTGTACCAGGAGTGGCACCCAGTGTCCAAACTGCATCCTTACAACAGCATCTTCAATTCCCCTCTCAAACGGTCTTCCCTCATTCCTTTCCCTCAGGCTGCAGGCACAAAAAAATCATCAGCTTTATGCTTACACTGTACATTACATAAAGTATACTTTAAATAAAGCAGTTTACATAAAGCTTTGGGTTTTTTGTTGTTTTAATCAACAGTGCATAGATCAATTAAATTTTCAACTATTTAATGCGGAGAATAACTATCAAGTCTGATAAGTTATTCAAGTAAGCCACACAGCTACAGATTTAAACTCTGAATGAAATCAACATTTGCATAAACTATGGTCTTTCAACTGTACTGAACAATTGACCTAACAGCCAGAAGCAGATGTATTCCAAATCATTGGTATTGCTTTAAGAGCCCAAACCAATTTTCATAAGCATGCTTTGTAAAAGCGGAACTAAAAAACACTTAGAGAATTACAAGAAAAGTCCCTACCCTGTTTTCACGTTTTGCAGCTATGCAGTACTCCAAAGACCATCTATTCTGTTTGGCTGAAACAACTGAGTAAAAATTAAGAGTAACAAATCTAGCAAATAAAGTCCTTTTGTTTTCTCCCAAAATTGATCAGAGGGATAAGGCTTCAGTTTCAACAAGGTTCAACACTTGGAGTAAGCTATGAAGAAAGCTTCTCCTCTATTTCTGCAAAAAGTACAGTTTCTGCTGCTTTTTTTTTTTCTTTCACTATCACAAACAGTTCAGAGTTAGCCAAACTGCATTAAGATAAAAAATATCATGACTAGAACAACTATCCACAAGAACTAAACAGCTATTACCCTAGAGGCAGGTAAGAACACAGTAGGGAGCAATACAAACTACTAAAAATCCTCCAAAAAAACCCATCAAAAATACCCCCCAAAACCCAAACATGCGGGGGGGTGGGGTGGGGGGTGTCTATTTCCATCTACATGTGTAAGTGAAATTGCAAATATCTTCAGTAGTAATTTTGCCAGACTTCAGCTTGTCAGTTTTCCTGTGTTACCAATACCGAACCCTAAAACCCACCCAGCCTCTCTCCCCTCAAACAAGGAAACCTGCCATTGCCCCTCTTGCTGTTGCCTCACACTCACTAGTTCAAGGAGCTCTACGTGCATCTCTTCAGGAGTCAAACGCCTTAGGGCTAAGGGAATTTCTGAGTTCAAGAGAACACAAAGATCAGATCTCAGTTACACTGCAAATACATCTCAACCAGCTTTTCTTGCTAAACCGAAGGCACAAAACTGGCACAATGTAACAGTTTATCAAGAACTCAAATCCAGACCTACAGTGTCTGCAGTGCCTCCCTCACTTACCCCTCTCCTTTTTCTGCTGCAGAAACGCATGCTATAAAAGTTCCAAGATATGCTGCATGGATTAGATGGTTTTATATATAAAAATATATACACGTATAAATTTAAATATTTATTTATATACATATATTCACACACACAGAGTGGCATGTTCAAATCCCACTGAATTATTTTCCCATTAAGATTTATTTTGTCTGAGCGAGACTTCCACTTGCAAAAACATAAACACATTGCACAGCAAATATATCTCTGTTAGGTGCCTAATATGGCCAGGGAAACCATTTTGATTATTCTGTGCCCGCTTATGCATTGTCCTACAAAACAATAAGATAGAACAGCAAGAAACTAGCAATTACAAGAGTCTGAATGCACATCGGGAATCACTAAAATCCACACTAGCCAAGTCAGGAACAATATGACTGATGAATAGGCCATATTATATCAGAACTGTTAGCAAGTGTTAAAAAATTATCCTTAGCAGATGTCCCTTATGACCTAAATATATTGCACAAAGAACATGCCTGTTTTGTTTCTAAAAAAGTTTTAAGAAATCTTTCAATTTCTCTTACTGACTAAAACTCTGCAACGCTGCATGCTGGCCGTAAATATGTGCATCGAGGATTTATCATACTAAACCTACAAAAACATGTGAGTATTTTACTGAAGAGTAAACAATCTATCTTAATGTGTATTTTTCTACTGCATGAATTTATGCTGAACCGAAGCATGTAATCCCATAAAAGAAATCAAACTGTGTATTCAGCAAACAGTGAAACAAAAGACAAGCTGCATACTACAGCAACTTCAACAAACACACCACAACCTAAAATAGAGTAAATGTCTTGAAGTTTGATGAATGAGAACATCCTTATCTGTAATAAATACATTTTGTAGATACAGTTGAGGAGGAATTATATAAATTTAAGCTTCTAAAGACTATTACATGTGCAGCTATGCACACCCAGCTCATTTTCAGTAGAGCTTTAAAGACCTTTTTATTTCCTTAAATGTTGCTGTTATTAAGTCTCTATACACTGGCTCACCTCACTACAGCAAAATGTAAGATTTGCTCAGTTTGAGGGGGGGGTTCAGTTTTTCCATGTATTTTTGACTGCATCACTGGATTTAACAACATATATTAAGTATAAATTAAAAAAATTATAAAACATAGATCTAAACTTAAACTCTACTACTATCTACTAAGGATTTTTTTCTTTTACCAAAGACTTGCATCTCTAGAAAATCTGTAAAGTTTAGCAGTCTTTTTGAATCAATTTCTCATCCCTTCAACTCTATTATTGCACTAGGTTTCCTGTTAGCAAAATGGATCTCAAGCCTGTTCCTCACGTATTCAATTCAATATTCAGTATTGAACCTTTGGCCAGTAATATGTATCTGTCTTTCTATCAATAAAATAAATGCTATAGACAGAAAAGGTGTGTCTTAGTTTTAATGTGTTCTATGCCTTAAGTACCCATAGTTTTCTTACAGAAGCAAATAATGCTACGTAATTTTTACAGCTTACGCAGCTGAGAAATCCATAAAACATTATGAAGCAAGAAACAACAAAAAAGAAAGAAGGATTTTTCTTAATTTAATACTGCTTATTTCAGTTTATTAGGTTTTTTTACCCAGATGTACTGATTTGAGTTGCTGTTCAATAGAACTACAGGCATTTCCTTCATTTTGGCTCTCAGAATAAAATATTAGCACGTGGGATTTGTTCATTTTTCTGTGCTTTTCTTCAGCTCCCTCAAGTATATTGCAGCACTCTTCAGGAAAGGAAATGGCCAAATACTTGCATTAGCAAAAAAGGAAAGGAGGAGGAATTTAAAGAGGTAATAAGATAGTGTTAAATGAACACTCTTCCTCTTGGTCAAGCCATACTGGGAGAAGCATTACCAAAAGAACAAACAAGTGTAGAGTCAAAATATCCAACCAAAGCTAAGGGGGAACATAGGGACAACAAAAATTTGATCTTTTGAGAAAAGACATACTACAAACCAAATACGCAAAGCGCACAGAGACTGATCCAGGCAGCCCAATGGAAATGCCCACTCCTGTAGTCATAATCAAGGATAAGGATGCAGAAAGTTTTTATTTTTGGAATTGACATCATCTGTGCACAGTCTGGGTTTCCTTCTGGCTGAAGCTTTACTTCCTTCAAACACAGAAGTAGCCTAAAGCTACTACTTTTCTAACTTAGAGGCATTCAAGAACTACCTCACAGTTGGGCAGGATGAATACAGGATCCATCAAGATGTCAACCACATCTTCCAGCGACTGCCTGAAAAAGACTCCATTTCCTTCAAATACAAATGGTTATACCTAGATTATTTTTTTTTCCTGAATCACACTACAGCAAAATTCCAATGCTCAGTAAACGACAGTACGCAGAGGGGGAAGCTAGCAAGTTTCACCTCTGCCATATGCTCACAGCAATATCATTTCATAAACTAACCTGGAGGAGAACAGCCAAAAGAATTACTGGAGACTCTGCATTTAACACAAAGTAGCATGTTAGATACTGGTTACCATAATATTGCCACAAGTTAATCATGCCAAATATAAACATGAATTCATTTGCATCTGTGTGATTTAGAGTGTGGAGGAATATAAAATAATTCCATATTTCAGAGTTCTTGCGTATACTCGAAACTGAACAAACAATACATAAAATTAATTTGTAAAACAAACAACCTTTTGATTCTTTTTGTAACTCAAAAATTACTTTAAAAACTTTTGACTACTCAAGGTAAATAACCTGTATATTTTCTCTCCCCCAATAAACAGAAAGTGCTAGACAATGTTTTAAAATCACTATCACAAGCTATAACATAGACGTAAAATTCAGAGATTAATAAGTGAAGTCAAAGAACATATATTAGATATACAAATATACTTTCATTATTTAGTTACCATCTTCTGTGCACTGTAATATGTTTAATGAGAGTTGAGCTAATTATATTAGCTAGAAAATGAAATTTAGAATAGCTAATTTGAAATATTTTATCTGAATTGCAGAAAGTAAAAAAAGAAATTTTAGTTTCATATTGCTGATTATATAAAAATCAGTGAGTTTCTGGAAGTGCTACAAAACTATATGAAATATCCATATAGCGAACTAAATAGTCATATGTAGTGATTTTAAATGAAGAATACATTTAAGATGGAACACAAACTATCAAGCAAAAACCTTCTAGCTTCACATTCAAAACCTCCATAAAGTGAAATGGTTAAATGCAAAATGGAAGATAGTCTTTCAGCATGCTCTAATGCTGCTGAAAGTTACATACAGCAAACAACCTATCACAACAGATGCTTCTCTAACTTCATTAATAAGATTAGTAAACGATCACTTATACATAATCTTCAGTAAAATTAGCATGAAAGTTGATTAGATAAGTTAATATCTATTGTAATTGTGAATTATTTAAAAAGGTCAAAAAAGTGTGACAATTTTCAGAAATTAGGGAACTACAAGGTTTTTATGTTTAAAATTACTCAGGGAAAAACACAATGAATTTTTTTTCTTAAAAGCATAGTACGGCATTTCTATGTTTCAAAGCAAATTACAATAATTTATTTCGTAGCAAAATCTTAATGGAACTGGAGGTAAAAAAAATAAAAAAACACCTTAATATGCCCGGTGCTTAAAAGAGCAAAATTATTTCTCTTTTGATTCAAAATTAGACTTTAAACGAAAGAATTTACCTACCACTTTAAAGCATTGCCTCTACCATAAAAATCAACCTGAAAATCCAGAAGCACAATAAAAAAAGAATTTTAGGCAATATTAACAGAAAAGGGCTAGGTTTATATGCAGGTTTTAGGTCTAGCATATAAAGCTACCGACAATAAGCTAAGGAGGTGCACCCCAAATGCTATCTCCCCTTGCCGAGTCACACGTGTTAGAATCGGGAAACAGAGAATCTGCAAAACACAAACGCTCCTGCGCTGCTTTTAGGACACAAACACAGGCAGAGAGGTCTGTGAATTAAACTCTGCCGATTCGTACAGTTCCTTCGGACACAGCTTGGCTGAGCGGGGAAAGGAAACCACACGGCACCCAGCGAGCCCCGGGCTCGCAGCCGGACCTGGAGCGGGGGAGCGGCGTGCGGGCGCCCCCTGCCGGCCCCGCTCCCTCGGCCTTGAATCACAGAATCATAGAATCACTAAGTTGGAAAAGAACCACAGGATCATCGAGTCCAACCTTTCCAATCAAACACTAAACCATGTCCCTCAGCGCCTCNTGTCTCCTCACAGCCTTGATACGACACTCATATTGAGAGATGATAAGCATCCCTGGTGCACAGGGCTGACAAGCAGCCTTGAATCAGCTGCTTCTTTGCCCAATAATGATAAAAACATGGTGAAGGGATCAGTCTACACAGTCTGAAAACTCGTATGAAGCTCTCAGGGCTGCTGCTTCGCTGAACTATCACAGGCGTGCAAACAGCACCTATATTAGTTTCCTTTTAGGAAAAAAAATTAACAACTCACACTGTTGAGGAGTAATAACTCAAGTGTGATTACCAGCTTTATAAAAAAACCTTGATTACATGATACATCCTATTACATGACAATTAATCATGTCTAATAACCAACATCTCCATCAATCAGTACATTCCAATAGCAGTTCTGGCAAAACACCAAACAAAATAGAACAAACAACGAAATATGGAAGGGCAGATAAGACGTTTCACACATTTAACACAACGGATCGCGCACCCTCTGTCATAATCATCCACATTCCTTATATAAATTAATCCTCATCAAGCCTACAGCTTATTTCATTAATTATTTACACCCAAATGATAAAGGAAAAAATTGAACTTAAAAGTCAATACACTTCTTACATAGAGCAGAAGTTAAATTTCCTAAACACAGAAACCTGATGGGTTTTTGCCAGCGCTTAGTAATTGAAAAGTCAACATTTACATAATGTAGCTTTCTTTATAAATTACTATAGGAACTTACAAAAAAAACCCACCCAGAATTCAGATAAATGAACTATAACCGCAACCATGATTTAGAAGGTTTTGGGTCATCTGTTCCTATACTGAGTGAAATAAAACTTAAAATTTCATATAACTGGATTTCCCTGCATTTCATAAAGAGTCTATTTTCTTACAATAAAAGACAATATATACAATCGTCTCTATTTTTGCCTACCTTTACACCTAAAGAGAATAAATCAAAATTTTAAAAAATGTTAGTCAAAAAATAATTATCAGCCAAAATTGCCTCTGCCTACTCAGAGCACAGTTCCAGCACGCTCAAGTTCTGTCCTGCAACAACACAAGAGAAATAAGTGATATAAGTATGATAAAACTTTGAGTTATAATACTAGCAGATTTAAAATGGGAATAACTAGAAGGTGTTTTCATAAGAAAAACCTGACAAAATTTAGCCTTGACAGAAGGCTTAACATTAAGGAGATGAATCAGCACAGCTAGGGGGCTGAGGTTTAATAACATCAGGACTCCTACAGCAATACTGGCAAAAGAAATCAACATACACAATCTATTTTGTCCCAATAGGTACATACGTACTGCCTGGGAGATTCTGAGTTGACCACACTGGGGTTTCAAGCACCTCTCCAGTTGGACTCACAAGGCTGTTTGTGGAGCTACACTAGGAATTTAATAAAAGAAAAAAAACCCATAACTCTAAAAAGTATCTGCTTTCTTTATTAAGATGCTTTTAGCCAAAACATTTCGCCAAACACCACCACACTTGGGCACTGAGACAAAGTCTGCTGAAAAGCGTGACTTTGACATAATAGGGGCTTCAGGACCAAACTGGTGTAGCAGACCACAGGCTTCCCTTCAAGAAATGCAACCTCAAGAACAAGTCCTCCAATAAAACAGGAAGGGCCTTAATACAGCCAACATTCACTTCACTCTCATTGCAGCAGGCAACAATTAAAAAGTACACATGCAGTTGATTGCTTTACCTTAAATTAACTTTTCTAACCTTCCTTTTAGCTACCTGAAGCCCCTGTTTCTGCAAGGATCCCACACTGTAGGTCACTGTACCAGCAACATTGTAGGTAAAGGCTCAGCAATACAAACTGTTGTTCACCCTGACCAATTAAAACCCTGAAAAAGTACCATACAGAGGCTATACCAATGTTTCTCCATATGCAACTGCATTCACTTGAACCTAAACGGAAGTTTGTGGAAATATAGCAACGTGTTATTTCTAGTTGGCAAACACAACAACCCTATGCAGTGCTACAGACTAGGAGAAGTCTGGCTAGGAAGCTGCCTGGAGGAGAAGGACCTGGGGGTGTTGGTTGACAGCCAACTGAACATGAGCCAGCAGTGTGNTAGGGAGGAGGGAGCTGGCCTCTTCTTCCAAGTGACAAGACAAGAGGAAATGGCCTCAAGCTCCACCAGGGGAGGTTCAGGCTGGACATTAGGAAAAAAAATTTCACAGAAAGGGTCATTGGGCACTGGAACAGGCTGCCCAGGGAAGTGGTTGAGTCACCATCCCTGGAGTATTTAAAAGACAAGTGGACGAGGTGCTGAGGGCCACGGTTTAGTGGCTGATAGCACTGGATGGATTCAATGATGCTGTGGGTCTTTTCCAACCTAGTGATTCTGTGTAATTATGCAACTAAATAACAACCTACAGCCCAGACAAATACAGGCATAAAGATTTTTAATCATCTAGATACTTCTAACCTAAAAACTGAAAAGCAAAAAACCTTCCCAGCTAAGAAAGTAAAAATCATGTTAAGGGTGGAAGGAGAAGGCAGCATTACCTTCCCAGCTGAAGCATTTTAGAGGGATTCTAATGAAATCTCTGCATAGTTACACAAGACGAGAAAGTTATAACCCTGTAGAACTTATTCTGATGTATAATTATATAACTGCCTCAAAGTTTCTACTGGCATAATTACCACAGCACTTAATTTATTATCTCAGCTTTGTCAGTTAGGTACTAAAAATACATCAGGTTGAAATAAAATCTGTCTCAAAATATCTTTTCAAAATAATGTCTCACGAGATCTATAATGAATTACAAGACGTATACTACATTTTCAACTATTGCTTTCCATGCAAGGAATATAATTTTCCTTTAGAAAAGGAGAACCAGTCAATGACATAATCAATGATTTAAAAAAATGACGTGCAAAGGATTGCACATAAAATGTCTCTTCGAGACACAATCTATAGTCAAGAATAATACATTCATTTCCCAGGAAGAAGATACACCTCAGGCATTACGCTCAGCAAAAGCTTGGAAGTGCCCTAAAGTGAAAGTAATTCTCAGAAAATTACCCTCACAAAGACAAGTTGGGATACTGTATCATTCCACACAAGTTCCTAAGCTGAAATTCCTGACAGCAGAAATCCGATTTTCCCTAAACAGGAGTTGAATCCGTGGGTGGAAGATGGGAGAGGGCAGGCACAGAAGTAGAGGTTACACCCATTGATAATTTATCTTCTTAAAATTAAAGATCTGTATTTTGAGAAATAAATTCAATACCTATGGTGATTTGAGTGCACTAGCAGCAAGGAAACACACTTATCTGAAAGGTAAACACCAGCCCCAAAACATCCATGCTGAAGCATCTTTTGCCAAAGACTCAACAACACACCCCTGTTCCACAATTTTCCTCCATTAGCTCACACATCAACTAAACATCACCTACAGATTTCTAACAAAGAGCTGGACTGAACCCTCCCACCTCCTTCAAAAATCTGGCGCTGTAGCAGGCCAGCCTAGGTGTTTAAGACTTCCCTGACAGGAAAAATCTTAACAAAAAATTACTTTGTGAACAGAATCATAGGAAGATGACACTGCAGAAGAAACTTTAAGATGGAAAACACCTGTGGATTCATAAATGGCAGACAATACTCCCAGATTTTTAATAGAGTTGCTTGAAGCTAAAAAAAATCCTCTCATGTTGTCTGCAGTTCACAGAAATAGTCCATTCAAACTGCACTAAAAATGTTCTGGCACTAAAAGAACTAGTCTGAGCACATCTTTAAATCAAAAATTTTATTTTTGAAGGAATTCTGTTAAGGCAAATGGCCAAAATTACTTATCTTGGGCATTAGCAGCAAAGAGACAAAATGGCACCATAACAAAGGCACATCTACACATATCTGCAGAAATGATTGTTGCTAACAAGAAATAGATCTTTATCAAACTGATTCTTAAATGTCATGCGCACCTATTTCAGGTTCAAATTAAGGATATTTTCTTAGCACTCTCAAAAATGTGTTTTATATTAGATTTGCTCAGTTTAAAAAGGGAAAACATTAGCTTAAATGCCTCTTGCCAATTATCCAACAGTTTGTTTGCTTGAACATCACTCTCCTGTAAGTAAACTCAATTCTCTTAATAGCTATCACTTCGAGACCACAAGGCTCCTGCAAAATGATACAGAAGAAATTATTTCTTGAGTGAATTTATTCAATTCTCAGGATGGCCGGTTAAGAGTTTGCTAACAGATAATCTCATCACAGTTGCTCCTCGTTTCCTTCCCTCCAGAGAAGGGCAGCTGGGGTAATATAGCCCTTCAGCCAGTGCAACAGTCCCTGCATTAACACAAGACCAGTTACCACCAAAGTCCAGTAAGAAATGCTTTCTGCAGGCCCAGAAACTTGGGAATGTCAATAGGATTCTTCATATTCCAGAATTTTAGAAGAAGGAAGAAAGGAAAAAAAAAAGAATATATACACTAAGTGAAAAGATCAGAAAATATAACATTATTCTTTCCTTCCATATAGAACCACAGAATAGTCAGGGTTGGAATTAATTTCCTTAAATTTCACCTAGTTCCAACACCCCTGTCACAGGCAGGGACATCCCACTAGACAAAGTTACCCAAGGCCCTATCCAAACTGGTCTTAAAAACCTCCAGGGATGGGGCATCCACAACCTCCCTTGGCAGCCTGTGCCAGTGTCTCACCACTCTCAGGGTGAAGAAATTCTTTCTAATGTCTAGTTTAAATCTCCCCTTCTCCAGTTTATAGCCATTCCCCCTTGTCCTATCACCAAAAGCCTTTATGAATAGTCCTTCTCCAGCTTTCTTGTGGGCTCCTTTCAGGTACTGGAAGGTCGCTAT
>WAAB01006862.1:0-188927 GCA_013389865.1 Piaya cayana
TATGATTCTATGAAATCACTGCAGTTTATTGTGAAGGAAAACATAGTTCAGTGTTAAACTACACCATAGAACACATCTCTTCAGTCTAACACACTAAAATGAAACATTTCCATGATTTTTAATTGTTTATATAACCATTCACTGCATTGAAATATCAATGTGATATAATAAATCTAGAAACATGAAACCCTCAGTGTAGCCCATACAGTTCCATGGGCAGGGACACCTCTCACTGGACCAGGCTGCTCCAATCCCCATCCAACCTGGCCTTGAACACCTCCAGGAATGGGGCAGCCACTGCTTCTCTGGGCAACCTGGGCCAACGCCTCCACACCTTCACAGGGAAACATTGCTTCCTAAGATCTCACCTAAAACTCCTCTCTTTCAGCTTAAAACCATATATACAACAACAACAAAAATAAACCCAAATATAACAACATGAAAGTAAGGAAGCTAGTGAAGCAACAGTAGAGGCCCACTGCATTGCAGACTTGAAATGAGACAAAAAGATGAAACAGAATCCAAATATCATCACAAAATTTCATCATCTCCTCACATTGCAGCACATACCATCCAAACTGTTGTTGGCAGTGTGGCAGGTCAAGTGTACCCAAACTGTACCTGAATATAAATGACAGATTTTTGTGTGCATGTAACATTTTAGCACAATAGGACATAGTAAAGATGCACCTTTAACTGTACTGTGCAAAATGTTTACTCCTGGGCTGCATATTTGTGAAGAGGACAAGGAAATCACGAAGGAAAAAATATAGACGAAAACCAGGTGTTTATAAAGCGCAGACACACCCTTAAAACAAACAAACAAACAAACAAACAAACAAAGCCTTAGATGCCATCCAACTTGCTTGAATACACCATGATGCCCCAGATTCCGTTAATGCTAAGCCTTACAAAGAGAGTTGGGAAAGATGATGTAGCGTAACTCTGTATTTAATCAAGGTGAATCCCTCTCTGCTGATTATCAAGTGAGGATAGATTTCCTGCTTCTTTCCCTATCCTTATAAGCAAAGAAAGATACTGTGACTGATAACATCTAAAACCATAATAAGAAAAAGAGATTATGTTAACTGTTGCTTAAGAAGTTTCTTTGTACCCAAGAAACAAATTGAAGGCTTTAAAAATCAAAGGGCAATTTAATGTTGCAGTTCTCCACGAACACAAAAAAGACTAATAAAAAGCTGGCTTCTCTTATTGCAGGTAGATCACAGAAAGCTCGCTGTTTCAAGCATGTCAGTAGCAGCTTCCGACCACCACCACCTTATGCCAGCCTTGGGAACAGGTGGCTTCAAAAGTGGATTATAGGACACCTATTCTAGTGTTACAGTTGTATTGGAGAGAAGAAAAATGCAAGGTACCTATGGTTCTGGGAAGAAAACATTCAACACACCTGAATATGTGAGGTCTGTTTTTCATATGGTTCTTTGTGCCCCAATCCCATCTGGAATACTGAGCCAGAGTTCCCTCCCAGACTACAAAGTTACTATGCTGTATAATGGAACGGATTTTATGAACTAAATACAGAACAGTCTGCATTGGAGATCCCTGAATCAGGACCCAGAACAATAAAAATCCCAATATGTTTGACTTCTCACATAGGGGCTGTTCTGGGGAATGTCTGAAGCTATAATACTACATGCTTCAGAGAGCCAGTGAACAATTGGATCCCGCCCTAGTTAGAAGTGTTTGTGACCACAATGAAGCAAGAAAGTGATCTGCAGTTAACCGTGAATATCCTGTAGTCCCACAACACACTCCAAAGACATTCGGTTCTACCCCCCTACCATGGGCAGGGACACCTCCCACTGGATCAGGCTGTTCAAAGCCCCATCTAACCTGGTCTTGAACACCTCCAAGGATGGGGTCTGAAACTTCTCTGGTCAACCTGTGCCAGTGCCTCACCACCCTCACAGTAAAAAAAATTGTTCCTAATATCTAATTGGAATCTATCTTTGTTCATCTCCCTAATCTTTGTCTCTCCTCTCCCACACAGTGGCTCGAGATGAGAATGTGGATGTCTAGAAAGTTCAGTACCATCAGCTTTACTGTTTGTCATTAGCTCTAGTATGCCCTCGAACTCTTTGAGATCCTTGTGTGGCCACCCCTACTTCTTGAGTATGTCACAAGAAATGTCTGGTCTTAATTTGAAGACTCATATATTTACCTCAGTCAAGGTGATTAGGAAACAAAAGAGAAAATAAGAAGGGAGTCAAACAAAGGCGTGACTTTCTATTTAATCAATCAGTACTGGGCATCTAGACTTGACTGAATAGATGGGAGCTGTAAACTAAGCACAACAAAATATATTAACTAGTCTCAGTTAACTTTTCACTCACAAGAACCATAATCATAGAATCACAGAATGGTTTGGGTTCAAAGAGACCTTAAAGATCACCCAGTTCCAACCCCCTACCATGGGCAAGGATAAAATGTTTTGTTTGTGGCTGAAGACTTAACTCATTTTTGAGAATGCATCCAATTATGATGCTTGCAATGCAATTTTGTGAATTCAGCCTGCAAAAAAATCACCAATGGCATTTTTAAGTGGTCCAGTTTGAAAATGTGACCCTTAGAGACTTGATGAATAAAATTAGTCAACTCTGTAACTTTAAAATAGCTCTTTTCTAATTAAAGTGTGATGAAGCTTTCAGCCTATCTGGCTTGGGATGCAGAGTGCACGAGGAAGCCAATTAGAGATAGTAGCAAAACCAAAATGGTGTCACAAAAAGATTTACCACATCAGTCCCTCCAGTAGCTGTGCCATTTCTGCTGATAAAGGTGAAACAAGAGCTACTGCCGCAGCTAAGGCTGAAGCGAATGTTAAGCTGACAAATCAACTTTTAGAGTCTTGGGAGATTCGGCAGAGCTATCAAGAGGCACAAAGGCTACTAATGCTTATGTCATACTCCTCAACTCTCACATTTTACCCAGGAGACACCAGATTTTTTTGGCTTAAAAATTTCTTGATTTTTGTATTCTCCTGGGCAAAAAATCAAAGAGGCCCATTAATTCAATGACAATTTCATATATCTTGCTGCTTGATTTTTTTTCTCCACAAGACTCGTACTGTTTGAGGTTGAGAAGTATGTTCCTCTTTGATAATGACACCCTGAAGGATAGCACTGGTTGAAAGATGAACATACAACAAAATCCCTGCAGCTGCTACTGTATGCAAACATTAAGTACATGTCAGTGCTTGAATTCAGGTGGAGAGGCCACCATATACCACTGCGTTGCCATTCCAGGAAGCCTATATAATAGTAGCCATAGAATTATAGAATAGTTTGGGTTGGAAGGGACCTTAAAGATCAATCAGTTCCAACCTCCCTGCCATAGGCAGGGACACCTCCCACTGGATCAGGGGCTCCAAGCCCCCTCCAACCTGGCCTCGAACACCTCCAGGGATGGGGCAGCCACTACTGCTCTGGGCAACCTGGGCCAGGGCAATGCCATTCTCACAGAAAAACATTTCTTCCAAAAATCTCATCTCAATCTCCCCTCTCTCAGCTTAAAACCATTCCCCTTTGTCTGATCCCTGCAATCCCTGATCAAGAGTGTCTCCCCAGCTAAGAACAACCCAGCTGGTATTTGAACCTGCACAGCACAAAAAGAGAGCAGATTGGTGTGACTCTTGTAAACAAGCATGCAGCTAATATGAGAGAGATATGATGCCTCAAAAAGAAAAAGCCATGATTCTTAGGACAGACTTTCCTCATGTTTTTCCCAGTCTTTCCTATCTCTAAATGCTGAGGGGAAAACATCAAATTTTTGCAAACTTGAAGTTCTAGACAAAAGCTAAATCAAAGCAAGAGTTAAGAGGACACACCAAGGTCTTTCAAGTAAAGTACTTTTCATGCTAGGTTCATATCGTGTTCCAAAAAGCCAAGAATACAGCTCCTTTGGGGTGAAAAGCACATGGGCACCTGAGGGTCAAATTACTACACTTGCTGCATGCTGTGTGTCACCAAGATGCTGCAGTGGATTCTCATAGAATCCCTTGGCTGGATGAAACCCTTGAGATCATCAAGTCCAACCATACCTGTCCACTATAAATCATGTATCTGAGCACCTCATCTACCCATTTTTTAAATAACTCCAGGGATGGCGACTCCACCACCTCCCTGGGCAGCTTCTGCCAGTGCCTGAGAACCCTTCTGATCAAGAAATTTTTCCTAATATCCAGTCTAACCCTTCCCTGGTGCAACTTGAGACCATTTCCTCTCATCTTATCAGTTGTTACTTGGGAGAAGAGACCAGTACCCACCTCACTACAACCTCCTTTCAGGCAGTTGTAGAGAGTGATAGGGTTTTCCTCCATCCTCCTCTTCTCCATGCTAAACAACTCTGTGTGTGCAGTGAATTGTGTTCTACTCGGCAGAACCTTAGTAGCATAAGATGAATGGTAAAGATTTAGGAAAAGTCGGTAGCTGAGATTTTAAAAATCTACATTCAGCTTCAAACAAATCCATTCTCCTTTGCTTCAGTTGCAGGTAATTTTGTAAAGAAACAGTATGTGCCAAATACAAACATTGTTCAGAAAATAAGTTGAGCTATAAACCAGAAAGTTTCAGCTCTTGGTAACCCAGTGTAGTTCACCTGTAAAATTCAGATCCTAAACTGAACTCAAATTGTATGTGTCTGGCTCTTCAAAGACAGAGATTGAAGTCAAGCTTTGCTGCAACGTTATTATTATTAAGAAATAGTAATTAAAATACCAAGTTAGCCAGAAGAATTGGAAAAAAGGTAAGGGATAGCATAATTTTAAGATGTAGGTAAACATGGGAGAATGATGTCTGCTTAATTACATGCAGGAAAATGGAAATTATATGAGTTAGGAGTGTGACTTTATTGAAGGTAATAACACCCAGTAATATATCACAGATTATAGGAGATAAGTTGAAGAAGAGTAGGTTCTTTACACATGCAATCAGAAAAGGTTACAAGTAGTAACCACCATATAGTCTCGCGTTTACGGATGTGATATGAAATCTGGAAATAGGATAGGGATGGTGGCTGAAGTCCTGTCTAATTACCCCTTAGTTTTTCAGAGAGGGCAGAACAAATGCTGATAGAAGAGTTCCTGACTCACTGACCTAGCAATACTTGCAAAACATAGTGAAATCACCCGCGTTTGACTGTAATCACAGTGGAAGAGACCTTTGGAAACAGTGAATCATACCATCAACTTGATGCTGGGAGTGGGAACCAGAGGGGGAGAGTTCCTAAACTCTTAAAAACTCCAAAAGAAAATTATAAAAATACCCAAATCAGGATTTCATTTTCAGTCTGCAAACAACAGAGGAAAGACAACAGAAAAAATACTACTCGATGTCCAACATATATACATTCCTAATCGAACAAGGCCATTCTGACTTTATGATGCCAATATCTGTATTTCTGGTTTTGACTTACCAAAAACATTTTCTAAACCTAACAGTTCAAGCAGCACGCGTGAAATACAATCTGTTTTTTCCTGGGGCCAGCATTTTTTTTCTTGGGCTCTGAAAGACTAGCTCCGATACAAATCTACATCTCTGTGTGCCTGCTGCATTAGTGATCATACGCAATGGCCTGTCTGCTGCGCGAGATTATGGGGATACTGCAGGCAGGGGGCAAGGGATCAGTTGGGATGTGTACAAACTTCAAATCGACGGCTACACCCCTGACTGAAGTCTACATAAATTATGTCCACCACGTTCCCATCATTTATTTCTTTTGTCATTCCTTCAAAGAACTCGGTTGTATTCTGTCTGACAGGATTTATTCTTGGTAAGGCCATTGCTGATCTTCTTTTAATAACCCTTTCTCCTATAAACACCCAGTGCTTTCATCCTTAATGATTGATTCTCATATCTTAACTTTCAGCAATATATCTGAGGATGGCTATTGAAAAGTAAGTTTCATCTGTCAAGGCAAGTATAGAGATGAACTCAGGTGGCTCCATGCTTAAATGTCTATGTATCTGTTTATCATCTGTTGAGGTACAAACAGCTCATCATTACAACCACCACCACTGAAGAAGAAAACGGTATCCTTCACTCAGTCAATTCTAAAGCAGGAATACAGCGTCTGGAAATACCAGTTTAGCTCTTTTGAACATAAAAAGGGAAAAACCCAACCCTTTATCACTGACATTTTTCTGCCAGAAAACCATTTCCCACCCTCTCCATCAATACACATCTACTACAGCTAACCCACATGTATTAAAAAGTGTTTGCAATACAGACTCCCAAATTGTATAGTTCCAAGCTCCAAACTCTTTTACCATATTTTATT
The DNA here is from genome assembly GCA_013389865.1 of Piaya cayana. Taxonomy (NCBI): domain Eukaryota; kingdom Metazoa; phylum Chordata; class Aves; order Cuculiformes; family Coccyzidae; genus Piaya; species Piaya cayana. The sequence goes on from WAAB01006862.1 coordinate 6,295, forward strand.
GGTGAGATTTTATGATAGAATTGCAGGTGATTATCGAAGCTGTCATATATTCTAGTATTCATGTTCAGTCAGCTACTAAGCGGGTTTTTTTCTGCCTGTTTTAAAACACAGAGAAAAAAAAATAACATGGTCTCTCCTCTTGCTAATATGACTTTGCATGCCCATGTCCACTCTAGAACCAGGTAATGCAATTCCACGTCAGCGTTCTGCAGGTCTTACTATTGCACTGATGAAGAAACTCCAGTTAGTCTGGAACTCAGCTGCTGAAATTTTGACTGACACCATGCATGAAAATCACATTACCCTGGTTGTAAAAAACCTTCTCTGGCTACCTGTAAAGTACAGGATTATGTGTAAAGTCCTAGTTATTAACTTACAAGTCCTTAAATTGACTTGGGTTTGAATACCTCAGAGACATTCTGGAACCATACAGCCCCAGTCGTTTTCTTTGGTCTCACTCAATTGGATTAGTTCTTTTTGGCTGAAGACATTGAGCTACAGGGCATTTTTAGTGTTTGCTCGCTCCTCATGGAATTCATTAACCATGGAGGTCAGACTAGCTGACTCTCTAACACGCTCTAAATCTGAACTTAAGGTATACATTTTCACATTACTTATTTGGATGTATAAAAGTTATATGATTCTCCCTATTAGATGTCTATAGTCTTTTCACACATGTACATATCAGTGTCAGTATTTCAGAGCTAGAATGAATCCTGTCTCAGGGTTATTTTCCCCAACCTATTGCAACCTCCACCCCCCCGTTCTGGATTATTGCAACTTTACACAATAACTTTGCAAAGATGCACAGAGAAGAGACGTGGCAATTGGAAACGCAATGCTTAGACAAGGCATTCGTATTTTGAAAGCACATTTGACAACATGATATGGTCAATATTTCCAGTAAGTACAGCAAGTGAAAGAGAAAGCAGTTCTCTTTTTAAGTTTTTTGAAGATTTTCATTCAAATATGAATATTTACCTTCAAGATATGGATAACTGTCTTAATTTTTCTCACCAGTATCCACCCAAAGAATTTACCTTGGATTTAGCTGATCTACACCACAATAAAAGAGCAGTGAATTCAGACATGAGATCAAATTAAGTAATTAATCAGACTAGATCAGATGATAATTTTAGTGTACTAACAGGCATTCTTATGAACCCTTGTGTAGTGGGATGATCCTTATGTTCCACTGTGGTACCACAGGTGCACATATTCTGAATTATAAAGGTATTACAAATGTAAAAGGTTGACTAATGAGCTGCATGGTCAAACACTATTTGATTGACCCTCCCCCTGCATCCTAGGCAAAACTCTTAAATGCCAATTGAGAGGATGATGTAATCAAAAAAGGGAGGCATGGATCCACGCTAATCCATGAACGTGCTCCCTGTATTGGTAAATCATATAAGGACCAATTCCCTATCAGCAGCGCATGAATAACTGTCTTGGGCTTGCATGCCAACAGTTATGGGTAGATGTCATCACTTTAAAACATAAAAGCATTTTCTCTAGACATGCAAAACAGATTGGTGAGTTTGCCTGGTTTAAATTAGGCTGAGTGGTTCATGATGGTGTAAGGAGAGGAAAGATTATTTTAATAAAACCAGCCAAATCAAACCTTCCCTGCCCAATCAACTTTTCGCAGAACAGGTTGACAGGGTATTAAAAGCTGTTCCATTGCATTCTGCATGTGAAAAAGGGTGCCTAGCATCTAGATTTAATAGAGCCCTAAATAGCTATAGATAATTTATTCTAGTTATAGCTTTAAGTTCTGTTTTTCAGAGAATGAGTCTTACAAAAATGGTTTCCATGCAAATCAAAACCAGCTGAAAGCTTGCCAAGGCCAAGATGTAATTTAAGATGGCATTTAAGCTGCTCTGTCTTTTCTGTCTCTAGAGATATCATCATAAAATAAAAGAATTCATCAGGTAATGTTTTCTTCATTACTCAGCCACACAATTCTGAAGTGAAAAAGATAATTAGACATACAGTGTTGTCGACACAGAGTTTATGAGGATATTCTGATTAATTAGCTATGGTAAAAGGTTTTTATATAGCCATAATTACTTTATATTTCATGAAAAAGGGCAAACAGACAGTACACAAATTTTAGTATTTCTTTCCTGTGACAGATTTATCAAAGTAATTCTGAAGTTCTGCCGCACCTACTGTACTTCATCGTTACTTTGTGAAGCGGGAAGCAGACACCTAACAACACAACTAATACTGACCTTCCTGGGAGTCAGACAGCTTAGCACTACTACAGCACCTTGAAAAAGGTATTTTTCTTCTGCTGACCAGCAACTGAAAGCACTTTGAAGCTCACCTAGACCCATTTTGGTTTGGAATACATTGAATCATCAGTTTGGATGCATTGGATTCATGGAATGCAAAATTTGGATGTAACACACAAGTAGCCTTCTAAGTTCTATCATAGCTTCTTCAACTTAATTGACCTGATTTATAGTAAGACTGGGGTCAAAAGGTGATCATTCTGTCTTTCCTTTATTTTTGCATACTTTAGCTAAAAGAGTTGGATATATTGTCTTCATATATCATTAGCTCTGGATTAGTGCTTACACTCAAATCCAAACTCCCCTACCAGACCTCACAGGCTACACATTGATTTATGCTTTGGTTAACACCAGAGTGAGCCAGCCCGAGCAGCAGGCAAAGAGAAGAATGATGCAAACTCAAGCAAATTCAAGTGTGTGGAAGAAATGCAACTTGTCCTGACCATATGGTATAGAAGAGAGCCTAGGTAACAGGTAACCTAGTAACAGTGAGCCTACCAGCAACAAGTAACAAACACAAAGCTACATAGACTTATTTTTGTACCTTTAGTTAATTACTGGTAGGGATTAATTTAATCCAAGTAAGAGAGATGAAAACCTCACTGATCTTTTAAGACAATCTTAACATTCCATCACAATGTTTTCAGGTATAATCATAGAATCATAGAATGGTTTGGGTTGGAAGGGACCTCAAAGCTCCTGTAGTTTCACCCCTTGGCATGGGCAGGGACACCTCCCACTGGATCAGGGGCTCCAAGCCCCATCCAACCCAACCTTGAACACCTCCAGAGATGGGGCAGCCACTACTGCTCTGTACAACCTGGGCCAGGGCCTCCCCACCTTCAAAGGAAAACATTTCTTCCTAAGATCTCAGCTAAATCTTCAGCTTAAAGCCATTCCCCCTTGTCCTATCCCTGCTCTCCCTGATCAAGAGGCCCTCCCCAGTTTTTTTCTGGAAGAAATACATTATGGATTCATGTTCGGATATGAGGCTAAAGATACAAGCACACCCGCAAGCATCACACACTGGTCAGCAACTGCTATTAGCTTCTTTCAGTCACTTATTTTGAGAGATATTTAAGGTAAAGTCTCCTGTTGGGACCTTCATCAGCAACTGCTGGAGACAGCAGTAGTCTTTCCTATTCAATATAATTTGGCTCAGTCCTTTGAAAATGTTCAGATGACACATCAGCTACAGGCAGAATTAGAAAGACTGCCAAAACTACTGTTTCTTCTGTTGTTTCAGCAAGAACCTTAGCAATAAAAAGTAGCTTAAAAATCTTAAACTGCAAGATCCCAAGCAATGTCCATTCAATTTCTGCTTAAGCTTATTTGAAGCAGTATATTACTCAGAATGATTTGGGGCTATAAAAAAATGTTACAATAGTGAAGATTCCTGAATAAATAATTCTCAATTAAGTGTTAGCACCTAATTATATTAACTTACAGTAATTACTGATTCAATTATGAAATTGAAGATTAACCTGAAAATGCAGACTGGCTCATCTATTTTTGTGATAGCTGTACATTAAACAGCACATGTAGTTGGGCTCCTCTAGGCACAAGAAAGTTAAGTGTTATTTGAACACTCGTTTAGGAACCTAGATTATCTGTGACCCTTGAAGAATATTTGACTAGAATACCTACTGAATCATGTCTGACATTATAGTGCATTTTATTATCCTATAGTCTCATGGAACCTGCATATAAATAGAGGAAGAAATAGACCTTTATTTTTATCACCTCGGTTTATGGCTTTTACTTGCATGGGATGATTCATGTCATAATCGAGATGCTGGAGTGCATTCAGAGAACAGGAATGGAGTTGGGGAAGTTTTTAGAGGACAAGCCTTCTGAGGGGCAACAGAGGGTGCAGGGATTGCTTAGTCTGGAGAAAAGAAGTCTGAGGGGAGCCTTTCTTGCTCTCTACAACTGCCTGGAAGGAGGTTGTAGCAGGGTGGGGATTGGTCTTTTCTTCCTGGTGGCTGGTAATAGGACAAGGGGGGATGGCCTTAAGATGCACCAGGGGAGATTTAGGTTGGATCTCAGGAGGAATTTCTTTGCTGAAAGGGTTGCCAAGCATTGGTAGAGGCTGCCCACGGAGGTGGCTGAGTCCCCATCCCTGGAGGGTTTTAGAAGAGAAATAGATGTTGTACTTGGGGAGATGGTCCAGTGGTGGGCTTAGCAGGGCTGGATCAATCATTGGATTTGATAACCTTAAAGGTCTTTTTCAACGAAAACCATTCTGTGACTCTGTGATAATCTGACTTTTACACAGTGAGGAAAAGAAGCAAACATATTTCCTAGTCACTTGTGTTTGGATTTTTTCTTGGTAACAGGAAAGTTAGAGGATGCTTTATATTTCAAATTCAGGTATGGGAAGAATAGATTCAACTGTCAGTCCAGAGACTTTTAAGTATTTAGGGAAAGCTTGTCAGTACTGAGAAGAGTGAGATACTGGAATGGTTTTCTTAACTGGTTGTGGAAGCTCTGACTTGGAAGGTCTTTAAGAGGAGCGTAGAAAAGAATAAAGTGAAGATGGCATACTTAAAGATTACTTTGTATTGGCTAATATGGACTGGATGAGCTCCTAAAGCTCCTTCCAGACCTCAGATTTCATAAGGGTGTGTAAAATAAGACTTGTGATGTTTTGATCTCTCAGGTAACCTCATGATTATAAACGTTTCAAAAACTCAGTAAAATAAATTAAAAGACAATTCTCATTTTAGCATCTTTAGCATAGCAGAACAACTCTGCTAGCTTTCCATATTGTATGTGAGGAAAGAATTTTACCACAGATTTGTACTAAAAACATAACAGCATGCCCTGGAATATGAAACAGGTGACTTGTCCCAAGTCAAATTTTCTGTGTTGATTTACTTATTGTGCTCCTTACAATAAATATCATGTTTCTCCACCACAAAGATAACAAGCTGTATTTGTAAGCGGGGCACGTCATATGTTTAAGAAGTAACAAAGCAGCAAAGATTACTCCACGTGTATAGATTATGTATTATTTGTTAGTGTGTCACCTTCCAGTGCTCTTTCTTTTCCAAGCAAAAGCATAAAAAACCCATGTGATTAGCCATGACACTTTATGTATTCGCTTTTACCCAGATAAATGTCAGATTTAGATAATCCTATGGGATCTATGCTTCAAATGCTTAGGAACATGACTCTGGAAGTTTAAGAAATTATATACATGCATCTTATTGAGATTAGAAAAGCAAATAGTAGAGGCCTGCAATAATAACGCATGGGGCAGGATTGAGTTTAGCAACCATCTCCCAACATCTCCTACGTGAATTAGTGGAAACCAGGCATATGGTAAAGGGGAGTGGATTATTCAGTATAGACGACTCCTACATTCATCATTTCTCCCTAATCTGTCTCAGTTCTAGCATGTTTTTTTTAACATTTCAATCCCAAGCATATTTGTAACTTGCAGAAAGATAAAATACAGTACACATGGCTTCCAAAAGGGACTTTTTATTCCAATGCATGGGCTCTCGCACCATTAATTTCCCTTTCCATACCTTTCGCTTTCTGTTTATATTTTTCCTATTTTAAATACCAAATATCTACAAAAATAGCATCACTATGAATACCACTGCTGTAAAGGCAAAACATTTTTCTGTCATAAGAGGAGTTCCTACAACTGATCAATCTTTCTGGTTTGTTGTGGGCTAAACGTCTGTTAATAGTCTGCAAGCCTTATGAAATACTATAGTTACTAGACTTGGGAACCAAACACTGCAGGAAGATTTTGTAATTAATCCTCAGGCATTCAAATACTTTTCCAAAATTAATTTTACTTTTGAATTTTGTCTTTTAAGACACAGCCAAAGCCAAGTGCACTGTCACACTACCTTAAAGGGGAATTTATACCTTGCAGAACATCTCAGAGATACAAATAGTTTTCATAGAATCATAAAATAATAGAATGGTTTGGAATGGAAGAGACATTTACAGGTCATTCAGTACAACCCCCCTGCAGGTGCAGGGACATCTTTATCTCAACCAGGTTGCTCAGAGCTCCATCCAACCCAGCCTTGAATGTTTCCAGGGATGGGGCCTCCATTACCTGCCTGGACAACCTGTGGCAGTGTTTCACCACCCTCGTTGTAAAAAATGCCTTCCTTATAGCCTGTCTAAATCTTCCCTTCCTTACTTTAAAACCATCACCCCTTGTCCTGTACCAACAGCACTTGCTAAAAAATCTGTCCCCAGCTGTCCTGGAGCCCCTTTCAGCACTAGAAGCTGCTCTAAGGTCTCTCCAAAGCCTTCTCTTCTCCAGGCTGAACAAGTCCAACTCTATCAGCCTCTCATATGGGAGGTACTCCAGCCCTTGAATCATCTCTGTGGCCTCCACTGGACTTGCTCCAACAGCTCCTTGCCCTTCCTTTGCTGAGGACTCCATAACTGAATGCAGGGCTCCACATGAGGTCTCACAAGAACAATGTAGAGGGGCAGAATTCCTTCCCTCACCCCACTGGTGACACTTTTTTGGATGTAGCCCAGGATATGGTTGGCTTTCTGGGCTGTTTTAGACACATACTTTCTGAAAAGGTGGCTGAATATCTAGATCTTACTTCTTTGTCACACACTATGTTGCTGTGCAAGAAAGTGGAAAATTTCAGGACCAGCCAATTTTTAATTTTGAATTGCTTTCCTCATCAGAGTCTCATCAGAATTTTGAAGAAAGTCAGATTGTTTCATGTTGAAACATAAACCTGCCACTACCCAACATAATGTAAACAAATTGTGTAGGAGTTCACTGTCTCAACACCACTTCTATTTCACTTTCCATTTCTTGGCTCATTTACTGTATGTTTCAGATACTTCCAAGACATTGTATTATCCTACAGTCTCAAAACCACTAAAAATTAAAGAATTAACTACTGTTAGAAGTTGGCAATTTGAGTACATGAAAGGACTGTAGGAGAGGCAATTGGGCTTTCCAATACAAAGCAGAATTTGACACTGAATGTGTAGAAAAAGAAGCATGAACAGCAAGGTTAACCTCGGACCTGAGCCCTCCCTTCCCCACTAGTGTTCAAACCTACTTCTTGCTGATGCGCAAATGCAAAAGCTCACACACCTGTCTGCCAGCTACACACAGCTGCATATATCCTGCTGCTGATCCAACCATCTGCAAATTGCAGCAGTCACTTAATGAAGAAATCCAAAGCACTCTTAGGAAACAATACTTCATTTGCCAAGTGATGCCTGCAACTCAAAAGAGGCATCCCCATCAGATAGAAGGAAACAGATAGATCAGATATTAGGAGAAGGTTCTTCCCCCAGAGTGTTGTGGAGCACTGGAACATCTCCCTAGGGAAGCAGTGACAGCCCCAAGCCTGACAATATTCCAGCAGCATTTGGCCAACACCCTCAGACACATGGTGTGAATGCTGGGATTGTTCTGTGCAGGGACAGGAGTTGGATTTGATGATCCTCGTGGGTTCCTTCCAGTTCAGCGCTTTCTATGATTCTGCTGCACACACACAGTTCAACACACAGAAAATATGTGACTGGGGCTGCCTGAACCTCTGAAATATGTATATACTGAGAATTTAGAGCAGGAATAGTAAATTTAGAAGCCACAGTACCTGGCACTGTTTTAACTAGACCCTTATTAAAACATTCACTTCCTCAGGAAAAAAAAGTAAACAGACCAATGCTGCACAGTTTTGAAATAAGAAGGAGGAAGAAAATGCTTGAGTTCTTTGAATACAAATGATTGGCTGTTAAGAGATCAGGGATGATGTAGACAATGTCACCATCTCTTAAACTGCACCCTTCTCTGGGAAACCAGCTCTGTATAAACTATAAACAGGGAAGACAACTTTTAATAAGAAAATAATAAGTTCTTCATATTGCAAGGATCACACATTTTTAACGATGTCACAAAAAAAAAAGCTTTTTAGAAATTACTGTTGAAAAATAATGAGATAAAGTAAAACTATGGTTAAAATGTGCTAAATCATTATGATCCACCTGACACTCTCTAGGTAGAATTAAGAAGAAACACTTTCCAAAATTCTTATTGATTTTACAACCACTAATTCCTCTTTTATTTAAGTGAATAACTTCTCCTGAAGCATTCATTTCTAATCAAAGACTATTGAAGATTAAAAAAAAAAAAATAGTACCCACTTAACAATGTGTGCTCCATAGACCCTTCCATCCCCCAAAACATACATGCAAATTACCTCCCCTTTTGCACAGACTCTGCCACCCCAAAGAATCCCAATGTGCTTTGCAAATATAATTAACAACATGGTCTGTCAGCTTCCACTGCCGTTACCCAACCCTTATTTCTGACACTGTCAGCATTTGGCAATACTGTGTAAATGTTTAAAACAAAAGTGAAGAACTGGTTATCTGTCTAGGGGGCAAATATAATCACTTAACTTGTAATTCGATCAGGATTAAGCACTGGGGTTTACAACCCAGCTCTTACTATTGCATTCCCGTGGTATCTTGATGGTTTGCATCCACATAATAGATAATGCCCAATTGAGTCACTGTGTCAGAATTAAGGGTACTACATAGTACAGTTTGAGGTTTGGTTTGCTGTTTTGTTTTGTTTTCTTCATAAGACAGTTCAAACCTTCTTCTCCAAAACCCATATTTGGAATAGTTAAAAGGAAAGCAATTTTGGGGCACAGGTAGGTAGGCTGGTTGCAGCACCTACATCACCTAGAAGCTGCTTACACTATGTCCTTTCTGATTTTATTGTGCAAGTGATTATCAGGTAGCCGGCTGCAGGCAGTCATGTGGGTATCACCTGGCACATTGCTGATATGCTGCCTAGAATCACAGAATCACTAGGTTGGAAAAGACTCACAGGCTCATTGCGTCCAACCATTCCTATCAACCACTCAACCACGTCTCTCAGCACCTCATCCACCCGTCTCTTAAATTCCTCCAGGCAAGGTGACTCAACCACCTCCCTGAGCAGCCTGTTCCAGTGTCCAGTGACCTTTTCCTTGAAAAATTTTTTTCTTATGTCCAGCGTGACCCTCCCCTTGCAGAGCTTGAGGCCATTCCCTCTTGTCCTGTGCCCTGTCACTTGGGAGAAGAGGTCAGCTCCCTCCTCTCCACAACCTCTTTTCAGGTAGTTTTAGAGAGCAATAAGGTCTCCCCTCAGCCTCCTCTTCTAGAGTAACAGAGAATCACAGTATCATGGAATAGTTGGAAGGGAACTCAAAGCCTACTCAGTTTCACCTCCAGCCATGATCAGGGACACCTCTCACTAGACGATGTTACTCCAAGCCCCATCCAGCCCAGCCTTGAACACCTCCAGGGATGGGGCAGCCACCACTTCTCTGGGCAGCATGTGCCTCACCACCTTCACAATACACATTTCCTCCTAAGATCTCACCTCAATCTCCCCTTCATCAGCTTAAAACCCTTCCTCACTGTCCTATCACTGCACTCCATGATCAAGAGCCCCTCCTCAACTTTCCTGTAACCCCCTTCAAGTACTAGAGGGGAAATGCAGTTGTCTGGGCATGCCCTGGCACACTGCGGACATACTGCCTACACTAAAAGGAGTTGACTGTGGTAGATACGGAGACACAAAATATTGGATGAATCTCCAGCTGGTCACTTTTTAGGTTATCCACAGGGTCTGGTACCATGGTAGCCCAACAATGACCATCACAGGATATACCAACATTCTTAAACACAGCAGAGAGCATCCCAACTAGAATATATAATGATTTAATGGCTCACAAATTCTGTTTTGTGAAACAACAAATTGTGTTTATTTTCCCTGGTTATAAAGGAGGATGTGAGAATTCCTGGCTTGCTCCAAAAATGTAAAGCAGGATCAGCGGTAAAAGATGTTGAAGCAGCAGCGTTTCTCTGAGAAGCAGCCAACTTAGAAGTGGAATATGGATTAGTGTCATCAGGAGCAGCAACAAGAGCTGCACAGCCAGTCTGACGGGGCACTTCCCTCGCATATCACTCTGTGGCTGTACAGCTGAGCCACTCAGAAAATCACAGCGGAAGCATTTTGTCCAGAACTATCAAGCAGATTTGCACCCTCTCTCCACTCTGAATTTTGCAGGTTACTGAATAAAGATGAATGAATATCTTATGTAGCAGGTGTTATTCTGATCTCTGGGGAAAAAAAAAAAGTTGCTCTACTTCTGTACACAGCGATGGCACGAACTGGAGTCTGATGTGCCATGTAGTATCTCTGCAGAAGTCTGTAATCTCTTGTTGGATGAGGAAAATAAATGGTCTTTTTTAAACAATTCAGTCAATCTCTTCTTCAAATTCCGTTTTGTGAAAGCTGCAGCTAGGAAGTCTCTAAACAAATTTAGATTCAACAACTTAATGAATTTTCTTCCTTAACATGCCATTTTGTGACCATCTAAATACACTTACTCACTGCACAAAACACAAAATATGCTAGAAATCAGTCTCCAACATTAATTTCAGCCTCTATATTCAGCTGGCTACAGTCAACAAGGCAGCAGGGAGTTTGTCTATCTACCTCTCTTAGCTGAAATGGGCTGGCAAGTTAAAAAATTACAGAGGTGTTGATTACTGAGTGACTGAAAGTCTGACTGCAAACATCATTTTTCTTCACAATTACAAAAGACCAACCAATGTTTATACTGTAAAGTTTTTCGAGGGGCAGAAGACATTTAAACTGAAACTGCACAAGTTCAATAATGTATTTTCGTATAGAGCAAATTTACATCACTCTACCAGGCTCTGTTAGAAATATAATGTTCTGGGAGTCTGGCTTTGCATTCTAAGATATCTCAAGGCAGGCACATGAAATTGCAAGTACCAAAAGTGACAGCACACTTTTGAAAACATAAGCTTCCCTTTCCAAAGCATAGAATGTCATTATTCTTATTGACATGAAAAAACCTTAGTTATTCACCGCACATACTCAGAACCACAGGTCTTGTTTCCTTGCTCTTGTCTGGATTGAGATGGTTTCTCACAGTGTCTTTATTTCTGTCACTCGAGTTTGCTCCTATGCATAGAACCACAGTATCACCTGCACGGGAAAAAATATTCTTCCTAAACTCTCATCTCAATCTCCCCTCTTTCAGCTTAAAACCATTCCCCCTTGTCCCATCCTTGCGCTCCCTGATCAAGAGCCCCTCCCTAGCTTTCCTGGAGCCCTTTTCAGCACTGGAAGCTGCTCTAAGGTCTCCCTGGAGCCTTCTCCAGGCTAGACAACCCCAACTCTCTCAGTCTCTCAGCCTCTCAGCCTGTACTCATATGGGAGGTGCTCCAGACCTTGGATCATCTTTGTGTCCTAGTCAGGACTTGCTCTAGCAGCTTCACGTCCTCCCTGTGCTGAGGACTCCAGAAATCAATGCAGCACTCCAGGTGGGGTCCAGTGACAGCAGAATAGAGCAGCAGAATCACCTCCCTTGACCTGCTGGTCCCACTGCTTTTGATACAACCCACCTTTTTGTGTTCTTATTAACATTCAAAAAAACTTAGGTGTTCAAAGCAATAAGTGAGTTTTCCGGTATGGCTACCTATAGCATTTACTGTTATAACATTAGCTTAAAAGATTCTCATGCTGCATAAGGAGTTAATTCTTTGTTTTGCAAAGACTTCTGAACATCGAAGACTTTCTCCTTCTGCTTAAGGTGAAACTTTGACCATGCAAAACATAAGTCTGCAAGATTTTAAGGTAAAAATACTGTATGAAATACTTCTCTATTCATAGACTGGTCATTTCATGGTAAAACATGATTGCATGGCTTCTACTACTTAGCATGTCCTGGAAGTAGGCAAAAAATAACACATTTCCTAATTTTAATAGTAAAGAACAATTCTGACCAGAAAGTTCCTTTACCCCAGTGGGTTATTCTTTTATGCTACCAGGATACAGGTCAAACTTTGTATCCTCATGCTACAGATGGGAACACTGAGGAAGCAAGACCAAATAATCTATTCAGTCTGTGGGTGGTATCAATACCACAAGCAGGAGCTCATAACTCCCAAATCAATTCTTAGACTATTGTTCAGTAACCTCAAATTGTGATCGTGGGCCCCTGCAAGTAGTCAAATCGACCATACAGTCACAACTATGCATTTAAATTAGCTGGTTTTGTATTATAATTACAAGTTTAATCTGAATTCTATGTGTGTAATAAAATTTAGAACTGCCCCAAATATGTTTCTCGTAGTAGATCGCAATGTTTAATTTCCTGACACTCTGCCGATGTCGGTGAAGGGTTGCTGTGATCCCTATGTCTTTTAATATGCCCTAAAGATAAGTGAATCTAGATGAAAAAGTCCATGAACCATGGGCAACCTCATTATCCATACTCTGTGCTGCTCATTTCCTAAGCACTGTTGTATAGGAGGAAAATTATCTATACCCTACGTACACTATACCAGGATAGATCTCTTCTTCCCTCTAAACTCTACTCCCTCTGTTGGTATCATCAATAGATAGCTATTTGTCCTCAAAGAGGAAAGCATAATAAATATCTAAATGTATATATTTCATCCTATATTTTTAGTAAAATATATCAAAAATCAACATAATTGTTATATACTTTTAAAAACAAATCAGGCCTTAGCACCGTGCTACCTCATTTTGTTCTAAAATTCAACAAACTCTGAGCAAATCTCTTTTTATACAATCTTATGGATATGTCATTTACCATTTATATTTGATGGCCTTAAGGGGGAAAAAAGTTACAAAAAGGTATTAATGCAAGTAGATAATAAAAGCTGCATTCTATAAATCTATAGCAGCTTACAGTAATCATTAAAGCATGCAAAACTCTTTCATCTATTCAAAAATATGCAGTGCACAGAATGCCTGCTAAGGTGCATGACAAGTCAGAGTTAAATATATATTAATAAATGAATTAGCTTCATAAATAATAGCCATAATGACATTTTAGGAGACAATAAGTCTGAGGATTGTCAGAAAATGGTTGATGTATGAGCTTCACGTCTCAGTGATTCTTCAAAATGAATAGGCTTTGCGAGATAGTTCAGACCCACGACCAGCCTATTTCCTTGAATAATTTACTTGTTGTCAATTTGTACAGCCACATTACACATGCAAATTGTGCTGCCTGTGCAAACACCACTTGGAGATGATAAAAACAAATTTACGAAGGCTATAGAGGAAGGATTTATTTCACTTTCTCGCCCAGGTCAAGCAATACATGTATCTGACGATTGTGTGTACCCAATTTTGTTGTAATTATATCAGCAAATTATTCTTTATAATCTTATTATTTTTAGCAGTCTCCTTGTGCTTGGGATAATTAGCTTTCTTCACTCAGTGTAAAAACAATTCAACTTGCCAGCTAGGCAGGGCACAGCTCCATTATCTGTTTTGGGTTTAAATTTATTCCCTATATTCTTGGACACTTTGTGTAAATTAAAAATTTCATAGTCCCTAATACTGTACACGCTGTTCATTCAGTGATGAATTAAGGTCCCTAAACCTCTACGTTTGCTATTAGATATCTCACCCACTTTATATGTTAATCTGTGCTAATGAATTCCACAACCCCTAGCCACAGCGAGATGACTAAAATTATTACCACTTACAGAGATATGCCTTTTTCATTTAAAGTTCAATTCAAATTGCTCCCATAAACAGTCTGCCACACAAAGATACCTCCTTTAAAGAAGAGTTACTTACCTGTAAGTAGAGTTCTCTGAAGGTAGCATTATCTTTGGATACACATTCCTCCGCCACGTGACCTCTGGTTTGGGGAGGGGGGAGTGGATCCATCCCTTGATAGTTAAGACTTTTTCCTCAAGGCACTTCATTACTTCTGCGGCTCCTGTGCCTCAAGGGTTATTTATACCACAGCCTGTCAACACAACTGCCCCTCGACTCCAAAGGTAGGCCTGGACAGCGCTGAAGAGCAGAGATCATCCTTGGATAGGTGGCCGTTGTGTTGACAGAACATCCACACCGCAGCTTCAGACTGAACGAGTCTCAGGTAAGTCTTCCTCTCTCTCAAGACAGCAACCTGTGAGCCTGTCATCACAGCAAATCCAGAGAAACAAACACATGCAGAAGGCAACACAAAAGCCGGCTCGGTATTACGTGTGCAGCACGACAACGAGCACCCAGATGTCATCCTGCCCAAGGCACAGCCACTGGCACTTCACAGGGAGCCTGGGTACACAACCAAAATTCTACCACTCTCAAAGGAAATATTTTAAAACTTAGTTTCTGAAAAAAAAAAAAAAAAAAAGGAGCAGAGCAATGCCCTTTGCTGAGCACTTGTGTTTCAAACCAGTAGAGGGCATTGGCATACACAGAGACTAAACAGGTTCATCTAGGTAGCTTGACAAATCAGCTGTTATTTATATAAATGAAATAACAGCACGTTTCAAATACTGCACAGAGTACCAAAACTAGCCCTTCAAAGATAAATCAGTACAAAGTACAACTAAAAAGATAGAGATTCTTATAAGACTTTCCAATTACACAGACTTCTATTGCAATACAAATACTAAACTAATTAATTTTATCTAATAACCTTGAAAAGTACTTAAAATAGTGTTGTTTGTTTCACAAACTAAACAAAGGAGAGGTTAAGTGCCTTGACCTAGTTCTGTTTCTGAGTGCCACGAAGGAACTCCTAGCTGTAAGGCTCACTACTGCACTTCTAAATTACACCAATTAATACACAAAGAAATGTTTTGGGAGCAGTTAAGAAAACTGTTTTCTGACTCCTTTTTGCGTGAAAACAGATGATATTTCACTTTGTGATATGGCAGAAAGCTGTTTCTCTTCTATTACCAATGCAGATGAAATGGATTCAATATACCAATTCAGTCTATAGACTTCGTGTTCATTACAACAGAACTGGGATTGATGCATTTGGATCACCCTCAGATGTGGGTGATGCCCGCATTGCAGTAGTCCGCCAAAACATACCCTATTCTCAAAGTAACAAATTAGTTGTAGCAACACAGGAGTCTGCTCAGCAAGCAAAATACTCACCTGGTCCCAAGCAGCTGAATAAATGCTACAGTACTTAACAAGGAGTGAACTTCATGGTCTGGTTGCCCTACCATTGGTGGTGCCCTAAGAAATCAGGTCAAGGTTGGTGTGGGTACACCTACAACAGCTCAGTTGTGCTTTGCCTTCTGTGAAAACTTACTCCAAGAACCCAGATCACCTATACCTTTAAGGGCTTATACTTTTCTTGCAGATCTAATTATTCTAATTGTTATTTGTCCCTTGTCTTGCCATAATATCTACAGAACAGCACTCCAGTAGCAATTTAAAATCAGTTGGCTAAAACTTCTCCGCCTGTTGGTTCTCATTACTGTCTTTCCTATCCACACCCACCTCTCTGCTTTTGAATCAGTTCCTAAACTGCCACACTATTCACTGGTCATGAACAAAATTAATCCACACAAAATACTGGACTAGACAAAATACAGGACTGGAAGCTGTGGTGGTTTAATAATTTGACCAGATACTTCTAATAGAGGGGAAGGTAACATTTGTAATGAAGGCTGACCCTCTGAAATCTTGCCCAACAGTTCTATCTTTCCAATGTACCCTATTGCCAACACCCACCAATGCCCTGAACAGTTCAAATGGGATCAAAACCTGCAGAGTTTGCTTGCAAATAGACAAGGATTATGAAAACTCCTATGTCTGAGATGCTAAAGTTGAAAATATCTTGCTCGCTCCTCATTGGAAGCCTGTGTTAAAAATGATGATTGAGTGCAGGTTTTCAAAGTTTCAATCAGGAATTTTGATCAGAAGTTCTTACAACCTCCCTGGTGTGCTAATACTTTAGAGATGCCTATTTTTAAAAAGTAGACAAAGCAACTTGCTTATGCGTTGCTGATGCTTCAAACTACGGTTGTTCCTTTCTGTATCTATCGACAGAATTTTCATCATAGTGCAAACCTCAGAGGAGCAATCTTTTCTGTAAAAGATCCAGGCTTGATCTGACATTGTTCAGTTACTTAATACTCTCATATGAGCAAATGTAGAACATACATTTCATAACAAAGAGCCCTGTGGTCTGACTCAGTGCTCTCCTTGGCTAGGAGTGGTTCAGGGACTGGGAAAAGGGCACACAGCAAAGCGCAACTGTACACAGGAGACTATACTCAGGCCCCCTTTCTTCAGAATACTATTCCTCGTTAGATCCCTTTCCATTTTTTGCTCAGTGTCCTTGAGAACACAAGAGGGCTTGACACTTTGGTCGGCTGACAGAAGACGATCCCTGGTATATAAACGAACTGTAGGCACACGTGGCCAACTTGTGTCACAGTGTAACAGCTCAGTGCTCTCTGCTGCACACTCTTGGCCTAATCCAAACGGAAATGAAGCCAATGGAAATCTCTCCGCTGGTTTTAACGGGCTTTTGATCAGGGCTCAGACAAGGGTCTGCCTGGATTAAAGTCTTAATTTGAATGAGGTAAGGAGAGCTCCTATTACACAACACCATTACTACTTACAAAATATAGTATAGAATATTTACTAACATACTTTAATGTACGGTCTTAGATAATGTTCTTTAGAGATTTCCATTAATTGTGTCTATGATGGTTCTTGTAATGTTTGTTTAGCAAGAATTAATTTGGTTCTTGTATGGAACAGTACGTGAAAAAAAACCCCTCTGTAATCCTTTTAACTAACTTTAAATGCTCATTTGAATATAATTATTGTAAAGGATTAATAAAAAGTATTTTTTAAGTTTGCAGCAAATTAAAAATTTAGGAAAAAATATCAGGTTATTTTATTGTCTTTATATCTCTCTTTTAAAACATATTAATCTTCTTTTCCAACACTATTTCATTTCATTAAAATACAATCATGTTAGAAAAACTGCTCATTCTGTTAGTAAAAATGAATACAAGGTAGATAGTGTACTAATGCAATGATTGCAAACTGCTACTACTCTAAGGCCTTCCTGTTACGTTTAAACAAGAATTTGGTTCTTGATCCTTCGGACATATTTCCAAAACACGGTCTCAAAATGACAAAGTGTAGCATCTTTCCATGCTTAAGGAAACACTTCTGATGTCCTCACTTACCTCTAAAAACCAAAAGAGAGCAAATAATGCATAACTTATGTTGTAGCAGATTCTATTTCTGTACTAGGGAACTGTATATTTTGTGGAAATTAGCACATATATCATTATTTGTAATGCTAGACAGGGTTTCAAGCATACGTTTCAGGCTTCCACTATGTCCTGAAGCCTAACAACACAACATCTACCTGGTCTGAAGAAGAGAATTCCACACTGAGAACCTGCTGAGGGTACCAGGCACACACAAAGGCTTTTATTGTTTTGATACCTGGCAAATATGACCACTTCTCTACTCCCTGTGAGTTCAAAAAGAAACCAGGCAATACTGAGTTTAGTAGATCGTAATCAATACTTTTACCTAGAAACAAGCAGCACACTCTCTTTCAGCTGTGACATGAAAACAAGCAAAGGTGTGGGAAAATGCTCTGTTCAGGGTCGATACAGTGCATGCTGCCAAATGTGGTGTCGCATGGAGAGTTTATCTTAAACAGTACCAGAAATAAAAAACAGATATATAGAGGAAATTGCCTAGAATCTGAATACTCCTATGATCCTGAAAGTTTCAAATTAAATTTGATGTTCTGTCTAATTGCAGGAGCCTTCCTTCTAAAAGTTCTGGTGGCTTTTGATAATAGCATAAGAAACAGCTCACCCGTAATTACTATGTTGCACTAGTTTGATGTTCAATGGGAATCTCAGAGGTACGACTTGTTTCATTCATAAGAGTCATTGTTTGGCAGGTCTCCACGACAGCAATTCAAATGAGAAAGGAAGTTAGATCGGTTGACCAAAAGGAAATAAATCAGATTATTTGAATATTTGCTCAACAGGGAACAGAAAACTGGCATGAGAAGAACCCTCATGAAGTTTGATGTAGGGACACAGTGCTGGCCACAAGGCTGTGCCACCTTCTCCTTTCTTCCCCACCTAGAAGGGTTCTACATGCTGTTAGTAAACTGCAAACTCTGCTAAGTAGTCAACAATCTCTTCTGTACCTTCAGCAATCACTGTCTTCCTCGATACAACTGCTTCTGAATTGCTGAAAGTTAGGGAGAAGCTCTTTCCACCTTTTGTTCAGGAAAAGAATCTGCAAAAAGTCAGTTTGTTGGGGGGAACTGGACATTGTTATGAAGCTCGGCTTTTAAAATTACTAATACAATAAATCTTTAATTATAAAATGAAATGCAGGTGAATATTCAAGTACTTCATTTGTATGCACTACCAGTGTTGATCTGTGTCACAGAGTGGTTTGTGGATACTAAATAATGAGCAGAACACTAGGATACAAATTGTGTCATGAAATTAAACCTGCTTTCTGATGTGTCTCTACCAAACATACAAATTTTCAGGTCATAAAGGTGTTGCACATTGTAGTTTTGGGAGTGTTCCAAGACTGGCCCACATTAAGAGAATATCATGCAGCCAAATGGTTTAAGATCTCACTACAAGAAATGACAATGAATATCCAATATCAATATATTTATCAATTACTACTTATCTGTGTACCAAATACAATCAATTATTAAATGTAAATAAAATAAATCTCTTAAAAATTGATTTCCCAGATGAGAGGAAAAACTAGTTAGCAAGCTGAGTGTGAAATTTACATGTAGTTCATGAAAAAGTGATTATTTACGGAATTAATTGATTTTAGAAATGAATCTGAGGATGTAAAATTATAGCATAGAGAGGATATGAATCTGAAGATCTGTTTTATGTCCATGAGAAAGGTGTTTATTTCTTCCTTCCATGCACAGCCAACGCCAGAAGCTGTGACCCATCAAGAAATCCCCACTCAACACCATATTTCCCATATTTTCTGCAACACTTGAACTTTTGCCCCTTTCTTATTTGCCTCATCACTGAGCTATTCGTCCATAGCTGGGTTGTGTCCTGTTCTGGTGTCAGCAATTCCCTTCTCAGAAGTCTCAATACCAAGATTTACTTCTCAACCTGTTGAATCAGCACTCAAAAATGCATCTCCATAGAAATTACTTCAATCATGAACTCACCCACCTTTCTGGCACACTTCAGAGTCAGTGATATTAGCCTTATCCCTTCACCTTTTCCTTGTAGCTTTGCTGTTCCTTCCTTCCTATTGCTCCTTATGTGCAAAATATTCTTGCTGAATCCTACCCTGGCTGCTCCTAAAGACTCATTTCTTTCATCTGTCTCACCCGTGAAAGCTGAAAGAACAAGGAAGTGTAAGAGAGTCTTCCAAATGAGTGATTCCTTTCCTGAACACTCTGCACAGACTTGCTGTTTGCTTTGAAGCACCTAGCACAGTGCTATGTGGCTCCAAATTCCAAATAGATTCGTAAGAGATTTTCCGCATTCTTGGGAGCTGTCTAAGGAAAATGCACACAGTGATGCTGGAAGACAATCCACAACAAACAGCCTTGTGAGATCTGGGACTAGCATTTCTGAGGTTTTCTTTTACCACATTATTCCTGGACACTAGTGGGAACATCAAAAGGATTTTTCCATCCTTGAAAAGTCAGGTTGCTGACCCCAGCCATTCCACCCCAGCATGAACACTTAGGCATTGTATAAATGACAAGGTTTACTGTTGAAATAGACCCCATGCTCCTACATGGATTGCTGTAAAACTTGTCGCCTGCTTTTCTTTCCAACAGGAACAGGGAAGCGATTGCTGTCCGGTCCTTGGCGCTGGTGAGGCTTGAATCCTGGGTTCAGTTTTGGGTGCAAGAAGTACATTAAGATGCAGAGATGGGTAGGGGAGGTGTGGAAGGGGCTGGAGCATGGGGGTTATGGCAGTGCCTGAACGACCTGGGATTGTTTAGCCTTGAGAAGAGGCTGAGGGGACACCTCATCACTCTCTGCAGCTCCCAGAAATGAGGTTCTAGTGAGGTGGGTGCTGGCCTCTTCTCCCAAGTAACATGTGATAGCATGAGAGGGAACGGCTTCAAGATGCGCCAGGGAAGGTTTAAACTGAATAATAGAAAAAAATTCTTTCTTGAAGTGATACTAAGTTNGCACTAGTTTGATGTTCAATGGGAATCTCAGAGGTACGACTTGTTTCATTCATAAGAGTCATTGTTTGGCAGGTCTCCACGACAGCAATTCAAATGATAAAGGAAGTTAGATCGGTTGACCAAAAGGAAATAAATCAGATTATTTGAATATTTGCTCAACAGGGAACAGAAAACTGGCATGAGAAGAACCCTCATGAAGTTTGATGTAGGGACACAGTGCTGGCCACAAGGCTGTGCCACCTTCTCCTTTCTTCCCCACCTAGAAGGGTTCTACATGCTGTTAGTAAACTGCAAACTCTGCTAAGTAGTCAACAATCTCTTCTGTACCTTCAGCAATCACTGTCTTCCTCGATACAACTGCTTCTGAATTGCTGAAAGTTAGGGAGAAGCTCTTTCCACCTTTTGTTCAGGAAAAGAATCTGCAAAAAGTCAGTTTGTTGGGGGGAACTGGACATTGTTATGAAGCTCGGCTTTTAAAATTACTAATACAATAAATCTTTAATTATAAAATGAAATGCAGGTGAATATTCAAGTACTTCATTTGTATGCACTACCAGTGTTGATCTGTGTCACAGAGTGGTTTGTGGATACTAAATAATGAGCAGAACACTAGGATACAAATTGTGTCATGAAATTAAACCTGCTTTCTGATGTGTCTCTACCAAACATACAAATTTTCAGGTCATAAAGGTGTTGCACATTGTAGTTTTGGGAGTGTTCCAAGACTGGCCCACATTAAGAGAATATCATGCAGCCAAATGGTTTAAGATCTCACTACAAGAAATGACAATGAATATCCAATATCAATATATTTATCAATTACTACTTATCTGTGTACCAAATACAATCAATTATTAAATGTAAATAAAATAAATCTCTTAAAAATTGATTTCCCAGATGAGAGGAAAAACTAGTTAGCAAGCTGAGTGTGAAATTTACATGTAGTTCATGAAAAAGTGATTATTTACGGAATTAATTGATTTTAGAAATGAATCTGAGGATGTAAAATTATAGCATAGAGAGGATATGAATCTGAAGATCTGTTTTATGTCCATGAGAAAGGTGTTTATTTCTTCCTTCCATGCACAGCCAACGCCAGAAGCTGTGACCCATCAAGAAATCCCCACTCAACACCATATTTCCCATATTTTCTGCAACACTTGAACTTTTGCCCCTTTCTTATTTGCCTCATCACTGAGCTATTCGTCCATAGCTGGGTTGTGTCCTGTTCTGGTGTCAGCAATTCCTTTCTCAGAAGTCTCAATACCAAGATTTACTTCTCAACCTGTTGAATCAGCACTCAAAAATGCATCTCCATAGAAATTACTTCAATCATGAACCTTTCTGGCACACTTCAGAGCCAGTGATATTAGCCTTATCCCTTCACCTTTTCCTTGCAGCTTTGCTGTTCCTTCCTTCCTATTGCTCCTTATGTGCAAAATATTCTTGCTGAATCCTACCCTGGCTGCTCCTAAAGACTCATTTCTTTCATCTGTCTCACCTGTGAAAGCTGAAAGAACAAGGAAGTGTAAGAGAGTCTTCCAAATGAGTGATTCCTTTCCTGAACGCTCTGCACAGACTTGCTGTTTGCTTTGAAGCACCTAGCACAGTGCTATGTGGCTCCAAATTCCAAATAGATTCGTAAGAGATTTTCCGCATTCTTGGGAGCTGTCTAAGGAAAATGCACACAGTGATGCTGGAAGACAATCCACAACAAACAGCCTTGTGAGATCTGGGACTAGCATTTCTGAGGTTTTCTTTTACCACATTATTCCTGGACACTAGTGGGAACATCAAAAGGATTTTTCCATCCTTGAAAAGTCAGGTTGCTGACCCCAGCCATTCCACCACAGCATGAACACTTAGGCATTGTATAAATGACAAGGTTTACTGTTGAAATAGACCCCATGCTCCTACATGGATTGCTGTAAAACTTGTTGCCTGTTTTTCTTTCCAACAGGAACAGGGAAGCGATTGCTGTCCGGTCCTTGGCGCTGGTGAGGCTTGAATCCTGGGTTCAGTTTTGGGTGCAAGAAGTACATTAAGATGCAGAGATGGGTAGGGGAGGTGTGGAAGGGGCTGGAGCATGGGGGTTATGGCAGTGCCTGAACGACCTGGGATTGTTTAGCCTTGAGAAGAGGCTGAGGGGACACCTCATCACTCTCTGCAGCTCCCAGAAATGAGGTTCTAGTGAGGTGGGTGCTGGCCTCTTCTCCCAAGTAACATGTGATAGCATGAGAGGGAACGGCTTCAAGATGCGCCAGGGAAGGTTTAAACTGGATATTAGGAAAAAATTCTTTCTTGAAGTGATACTAAGTTCCAAAAAATACCTTTACTTAGATGAAACTTTACTTCAGTTTAAATTAAAAAAATTCCACTTTTTTGTTAATAGCAACTATTTCTTGTATTGGAAGCACTGGCAGTGGCTACCCAGGCAGAGTCTCCAGCCTTGGAGGGGTTCAAAAAGCATGCAGAGGTGGCACCTGGGGACAGGGTTTAGCGGGCACAGTGGGGCTGGACAGATGGCTGGGTTGGGTGAGCTTGGAGGTGTTTTCCAACCTTAATGATTCCATGATTCTGTGACTCCAGGATTTTGCGGTTATATCCCCCTCTCGTTACGTGCTTGTTTCCGTGCCTGTTTCCATGGTTCTGTGCCCCCACGGCTCTATGACTCTGCGGCGCCGGCCAGCACCGCGCACACTGATTGGCTGCGGCGGCGACCAATGGCGGCGCGGGGCGCTGCGCGGTGCCGGCATGGCGGGCAGGTAAACACGGCCGGGGGGGTTGGGGGGTGTCTTGACCTGACAGGGAGAAACGTCTTCTTCTAACGGCACCTTCCCCTTCTTCTGCCCCTTCCCCTTCTGCTTCTTTCCCCCCCTTTCTTTAGACATGATCAACACCCCGACCCCCTTTTCTTCTGCTTGTTTTCCCTTCGCCGTCCTCCGCTTTCTTCTGGTCGTTTTCCCCCCTTTCTTCTGGTCGTTTTCCCCCCTTTCTTCTGGTCGTTTCCCCCTTTGTCCCCCACTTTCTTCTGATCGTTCCCACACACACACTTTTCCACTGGTTGTTTCCCCCCCTTCCTCCACTTTTTTTTCTGGTTGTTCCCCGTCCACCACCTTCTGGTTGTTTTCCATCCCCCCTCGTCTCCCCCTTTTTTTCTGATTGTTTCCGCCTTGTCCCCCCTCGTTCTTTTGCCCCTGCTGCCCTGTCAACATTTGTGCTTGAACTCTGAAGTAGTAAGTATTCAGATCTTTATAGTGTTTTTGTTTAAAACATCCAGCAATAGTTACAGTTTCCAAGATAAGTGAAACTGTTCCTGATGATGCGTTTTGCTATTTCTGCTTCTCTCTTCCCCAGGCTAATTATGTTTTCATTTTGGAGCAGTTAAGCTCACACACCTCTGGTGTCTTTGCAGTGATGTGAAGTGGCTCGGGCTTGTTTAAACTGGAGGATGTGGAGTGGACTGTTACCTCCAGGACTGAATGAAAGTGATGTTGACTTGAGTTCTGATGAGGAAGATGGATCACATAGCTCCTTTCCAAAGGAAGGTGCAAAAGAAGATATTGAAGGAGTTCAACTGTCTGAATTCCAGGATAGTGGAACTGAAAGGAGTGCCACCAGTGAACCCATCTTGCCATCAGTGACAGGTGGAGAAAGCGAGTCTCAAACATGCCCTGATGGAATTCCTTTAAATATTTGGAATGTGGGTATTGTTACAAGTCTCCAAATATCTGGACTGTACATAAAATGTACTCTAAGTCAAATGGCTAATTTTTAAATTAAACTCAGTGTTGAATGATCAAAATGCAGTTATCATAACACACCTTTATTTGTTTCAAGCACGTGGACGGTAATTTAGGTAAGAAATGAATGTAACTTTTCTCCCTAGTACAGTTATGGTTGAAAGCACAGCAGGGAGATGTTTAGGTAACTATATACAGGTGCATAAAAACTTGTGTTTTCAATATCATATGGTCTCTGAGCTTCATGACTGCTTTCTGCTGTAAGTGGTGAATGATTAGAGCCGATTCCACTTTAACATCATCAGAGCTGGATTTTCTCAATAGATACTTTCTAACGTAATAGATATAACATGATACTGTGATATTGGGACAATATTTTTCAGCCCATCATGTAATTTTTTTTTAAATGTGTATGTGTAAATTAGAAATAGTGATTGGCCTTTTATTAATCTTGCAGAAGTTTGTGGAGCTTCAGAAGAAAAATCGTGACATGAAAACTCAAGCACATCAGGAGAACAGAAACCGAAAAAGAAGGCGCCGCAGAAAAGGTTTTATTTAATTATGGAATTTATTTCCTCAAAGTGGAGTTAGCATCAAATACGTCGGAAGTGGGATTTGCTGGTTTGAGTGTGAGAGGGAGTTAGTTGGTGATGATGCTGTTTGGATTTTCTTTTTGTGGTGTTTTGTTTTCATTTTCTTCTTTAACCAATAATTGAATGCTGGAGTAGATGTATTGTAGCTATTATCTAGAATTTTGTTTTTCGTGTTGTATGCATCACTTGTAAGACTAGGTTATAAGTTGCTACTTGAAGTTCAAGTAACATATTTGTCCCCTTTTTGAAAAGGAGGTAGAACTTGCCCGTTATAAGTGAGTGTTAACAGAGTATTTCAGGCATTCTCTAAAACATACTTTTGTGTGTTCTGGTTAAAACTTCCTCGCATATATTGCTTTGTAGGGAAGGTCTGACAGCTGAGTGCTTTCAATCCATGTGATCATTGGGTGGAAATCCTGGTGTGTCACCCTTTCAAAGGGAATGCGACCAATTAGAATGCTGTTGACTTCATTGGATACTGTAGGCAATTACTGTGTAACGTTGGATTTTTTTTCTTTTCCCCCTTCTAGGAAAACAGAAACAGCCCGAGGAGGTGACTAAGAGGTATAACCAGGTCAATGTGATTATCTGAGTTCTGTGTTTAATACCAGGCAAAACTTGTAAGAAGCTTGACCATATGCATGGCCACAGCCTGGTTGTGAACATCATGTAGAGCATCTGCTGAAGCAGTTTGGTGTTTGTCAGGCAGGCTGACTTTGATACCAGCGATTATTTAATAGCATTTATTGCTTGATTTTAAAAATTAACCCAAGTGTTTTATTTCATGTAACTTAAAATGAACCAAATGTTATTCCTAGTTATATTTTGTATGTAATTGCATGTGAGCTCCTGTTCAACTTGCTGCACCTAATTTTTCTTTCTTGGCAGTGTTAGGTTAAGGGTTAGACATGATCTTTAAGATCTTTTCCAACCTAAATGCTTGTATGATGCTATAAGCTTGCTTTCAAGATTGTAGAATTACACTTACAGAGAGGAAGGAATAATTAATTTCACTTCCATTGAAAGCTGTGCAGGGGTGAAAAGAACGTGCCTGCTGACTGGAAGGATTTCTTTTAGCATAGAAAAGCATATGACAAGTTGTGCAAAAGGAACTGGTTATTTTAACTCTTTTTTTGTTTTAGTGGTGAACAGTTGATAAATGAAGACAAATGGAAAGAATTGACACAATACTTTGGAGTCAACGATAGATTTGAACCGCCTGTGGATAGCAGGGCTCCCCAAAAGGTGACTGTTGATATGAAAGCAGTGTGAGTTTGCGTGTGACAGTAAAAGAGCTCAGCATTTACTGAGACAGGATTAAAATAGGGACTATTTGAAAGTAAATGATCAAGTCATTCTGAAGGATAATTTTGTGCACATTTTAAATCTATTTCGTTTTACATATCACATGAATTGAATTTGGATCAAAAGGTTGCTGTGCTTTCTTCTGAAAACATCTGCCCTTGTTTTCTGTCTGGTTTTGTTTTCTGCTATCAGGAGAAGCAGAAGACTTAATATGCGGGTTTTGACTTTGTTGTTTCCTTTGGTTCTTTTAGTCACGTTTTAACTTTAAAATGTATCAAGTAAATCCTTTAGTTGCCACTGGGAGAAGAGAGTCACATCGAACAGTTTTACTGGTTTTATAGCGTATTCTGTTTGTAAATATTATTACATAACCAGTCATGTTTAAAGTAATTACAATGTGATGGACAAGTTAAGAAACTCATATTGTGACTTTCTCGTAGTTTGTTCCATCCTTCTTCTAGTGAAGGCCTTTAGAGGTTCTATGATATGTTCAGTTAAACTGCTTTATGATAAATATTGTATTTTTTGTTTGCCCACAGTACAGTTCTGCTTGCAAGCCCAGGGACATTGTTCACTTCTGTCTGAGTTAATGCTTTTAGAAGGTGTTTAGTTATCATTAAACTCTTCAGAATATATCTAGAATGAGGCCCAAAGAGTTAAAATGCTGATGCTCTCTGTAAGTTTGGAGATTTTATCACTAGTGGAATGTGTGGCTCATTAATTTCAGAAAAGACATTTAACAGAACTGACTGTCACTGCAACTTCCACTTGTGCGCTATTTTTCTCCCATCTTCCACATAAATCATCCAAATGCAGTGTTTGCAGATCGCTGTTTCTCAAGAGTTGTTTGCATCCCTGCTTTTATCTTTTAAAAAAGTATATATTATGAAACTGTCAAATGTGTTTTCTTTAGCCTCAATAATATTTAAAATGAGTGAGGATATAAACTGTCTTTGCTTTCGAAAGAGTGACCATTTTTTGTGTTGTTATGAAGTCAGTGCCTGCTGCAATGCTCCCCTTCTGTATTTCTTTAGAAGTTTCCAGCTATAATTTCCAGTGAATATTTACTTTTTATTGTTACATTATTTTAAAATATTCTTGTTAAACTAGTTGATGTTGATCATAAACGTAATTTTCTTATTTTCAAAGGTTAGATTTTGTAGCTCTTTTTAATTATTTTCTGTAGGACTGCAAGAAATTTCAATTTATTAGCACAGTGGAGTGGCACGGTGCCAGAACTTGGTTTTTTGGATAAAGATAAGATCTCAGAACTGTAACGATACAGTGGTAATTGCCATTCTTCATGTTACCTGACACATATATTTCACATTTTGTTTAGAAACCTCCAGGGATGGAAGAGATAAGACAGATCTTCAGATGAAATTTTATTGTGACAGGCATAAACTAGTCCGTGTAATTTTTTCAACCTAGAGTATTATCCTGCACATAAGGTGGAACGAATGCAATGATTTGTGCTCAGGCAGCCTTTCAGTGAATTCTTAATTATACTGTCCATTACAATACATAGACAAAGTGATTTGTGTTACATAGAAATTACAGGTTTATGCAGCATCTTTAAAATAAGGAGTTTTATGAAAGAAATAGTTTTAGGAAGGAGATGCTCCCTCTAAGTGTGTTATTCCTCTGTTTGTCCTAAAGATGCTTGCTTTTCTTTTTCTAGTCTGGCCTTGAACTTAGCATAGAGAAGTCTGTGGCTGAAGGTGACATCGACAAGGCCGAGGAGCTGAGTGACAGATTAGCCATGCGCGAGGTAAGTGCGCTATTAACAAAAGCTCTGAGGAAACACTTAGTTTTGTACATCTGAACAAACTATGTCATAACTACAATAGCAGCAAAGATTGTTTGGGACATCTTTCTTATTTCCTAAGCAGATTTCTGTCAGTGATGGAAGGATTTTGCTGCTGATCTAGTCATGCTTGGACAGCTGTAGCTGTGTATAAGAATTGAAAGTACAACCGTGAATGATCCCAAGTAACCTTGCTTTAAAGCCCTTGTGCTGACTTGGAGTCAGTAACGAGTCCTCTATATTGAGCTTTTGATTTTTCTGCATGTTGCAAGCCAAGGAAACAGGAGTAGGATGTTCCCTTCCTGTCAGTTCCCTGTGCCTGCAATTTTCCTTTGCATTCCCTCCCCAGTAAGCTTGAGAAGCCTGAAGAAAGGTAGAGATTTAACAAGCTTAGAGCAAGACGTGCCCAAAGAAGGACAGATATACCCAAACTTGTATGCTAGGGCTATTTTTCTTATGTATTCACATGATCAAGAGTTGATGGGTGAAGAATTCTGGAGATAATGAGAGTAAGTGGATGTCAAACATTGCTGTAGCCTTAGAATTGTGTTTATAGAAAGACTGGATATTTTTTCTTTTGTCATAATTTTCTAGTGTATAAATGCATATTTAAAAAAAGCTAAGAAACACCTTTTGGGTTTGGTTTTTTTTTCAAGATGTGTTAGTTGATATACCTGGCTAATTTTATGAAGGCTATGGTGCTCTTTGCTACAAAAATTGGAACCTTTAAATTTGCATGTAGTTAGTACTGAGTGAATACTTAGAATGATGAGGAGGCTGTCTGATACCTCTGCTAATGGCCGTTTCATGTAAGAAATGGTTAAACTGGTGCATGTGTGGCAGGTGGTAACCGAAGTAGTGATTGAAATCCGTAAAGGAAGTTGGGCCCACTGCTATTTGTGTACAGGGGAGAAAATGCAAAAGAAGAAAATTAAGATAAAATAGGTAGTTGGAACCATTTTGAAGCCAGATAAGGAAAAAAGACTCAGTAAGTACTATTTGAGGTGAGTAGAGAAGTGATAATTTTTAAGTAACAGGATTTATATAATTTAAAATATTCCAGATTTACATTAGAAATTAATTGTATAACTTCTGCTTTCATAGAATCATAGAATTGTTTGGGTTGGAAGGGACCTTAAAGATCATCAAATTCCAACCCCCCTGCAATGGGCAGGGACATGTCCCACTCATTTCTTTTATCTTGCTTATTTCTCCATCACTTACAGAGGGAATGAGATTTTTCTGTTCACAGAATATACTAGCGAAATACAAAAGCATTAGAACAAGATTCCAAGTATTTCACATTCTCATCCAAGTGTTTAAAATGTTTCCCGAGTGCAGGGGTTTCAAGCTAAGCTTTTATGTAAGATTGCAGATTTAAATCTCCAATGCACTACAATACAATATTGTGTTGCCTTTTGAAATGGGAAATACAGTTCTTATAGTTCTCTAAGGTTAGGTGAAATGAACTGTTCCTCAAAGTCTGTTCTTACGCTATCATTAAACACCCACATTTAGTCACACAGGGCAGTTTCTAATGCCTAGACTCGTCTACCTTTTCACCAGTGATCACAAAACTTCAGCCACAAAGATAACCACTATTGACAGTAATAGGAATGTGTCCTACTCTTCCCTGTAAGTCTGACCAGCTTCTCACTGCGATACTGTTATTGCCTTTCATGTTTACAACATGAAAAACACTTGCTGTTCTCCTTCATAAATGTCATTATCCCATCTACTCCGAAGTGGCTTGAGTATTGTAATCAATAAAACATACTGAGGTTCCAGTGCAAATTGTTTGACTATAAAAACAAATCAATGTAAGAAGTTTTAAAGCTTTGTAATATTTATGATAAACTGTTATCTGATTTCAGTAGCCATGGGATTGTACAACATTGAGCATATCCCAGGTGCTACAGCAATGTATTATTATTTGTGGAACATTAGCTCCAAATTGTTGACTTTCAAATATTAGCACGTTGTAATTCTGAAAACAAAATGCTTGAAATGTTATTAGTATTCACAGCCTTGACTTAGTTTTGGTTAAGTGGGTTTATCTGAATAAATAGTATGTTGAAAGAAGGAAAACTCAAATGACACTGGCTTGATCTCATGAGGAGTTCTGTCGAAGCAGGATCCATGTGAATTCACTGGGGTTCTCTACTGCTGTAAAGATGTGATACATTGCCTTCTGCAGGAGTAATTTTATTTTGTGATATTAATAAGCTGCTAAGTTGGTGTTGTCTTTTAATATGTCTTCTAAGATCTTTTTTGTTCTAAGGAAATAATTCCAACACTGACAATTAGAATTTGAAGAGCTGTAGAAAAAGATTTAATTGTCATAGAATGGTTTTGATTTGATAGGCCCTTAAAGCTCATCCAGTTCTACCTCCACTGCCATGGGCAGGGACACCTACTGTATCAGACTGATTATGGAAAAGGTTGATTCAAAAAATCACTGTTTTGTGTACAACAAATAAAACGTTGCTGTCGTATTGCATACTATTGATTCCATCCCTACTTTACTTCTCTTTGTAATTTAAAGAATTTAAAGAAACAAGGGAGAATGGCTTTAAATTGGAAGGGGGGAGATTTAGATTAGGCGGTGGGAAGAAATCCTTGAAGATGAGGAAAGCAAGGCCCTGGCCCAGGTTGCCCAGAGCAGTGGTGACTGCCCCATCCCTGGAGCTGTTCAAGGCCAGGTTGGATGGGGCTTGGGGCCCCTGATGCAGTGGGAGGTGTCCCTGCCCATGTCAGGGGTGTTTAAACTGAATGGGCTTTGAGGTCCCTTCCAACCCAAGTCATTCTGTGATTCTGTGAAAGAAATGCCTCTTTTAAAACTCATTTTACATAATACTACTTAGAAGTGAATTGATTATTAAAATATGTGGGTATTTGTGTCCTTCTGACTTCCAAATGCAACCCAGCACTGTGAGCAAGTCATACTATGACTGTATTGAAGTGCACCACTTCTGAAGTCCAGAGAAATAAGTGGATAAATTATTGTTCTTTATCTCAACTCCATCTTTTTATGTATAGCTTTCATTTTTCTGGAGCAGTGTTGCAGGATTGGGGTCAGGGAGTGTGTGAGACTCAGCTGCCTTCTCTTTGGGGCACTGTTCCCCCTTGAGCCCTAGGAAAAACGTTCTGTGGGATGGTGTTCTTTTTGAAATCAGGTGTATGGGGTTTTACTCGACACCGTTTTCCTTTGCAAGGAGCGGTGACTGGAACCTGCTGATAAAGCTTTTGCTTTGAGGCACAGATCCCAGAGTTCTTAAAGCTGTTTCCTGCCTTAATAAGTGAAACTAATTTTTGATGTATAACATTTATAAGCCTGTGAAACTGATAGGGCAGCTTCAGTATTTAGAAAAATGAAGCCAAAAATAAACAGATGATGAGAATAGGCAGTAAAAACATGTACTAAAAAGCAAAGGGATGCCAAAATGATGCTGTCAATATGCTATCATCATGACACAGTGAGAAAAGGCTTTCAAAAATCAGATTCCTTTAAAATCCATAGTGATTTAGGCAATATGCATAATCTCTCAGCTGTGAGTGGATCACTGAAATTCACATCCTAAAAACCTAAATGCTACTGCTTCAGGGTTTGGGGTTGTCTGGTTTCCATGTGGTACTTGTTGCAGGTGGTATATTATTTGTTGAGGTGATATATTTTTTGCCTGTTTCTGTTTCAAGAAATAGGCAGAAATGCTCTTTTTTTTTTTTTTTTTTGATCCTCCAAGCAGAAGCTTGTTAATGTAGTAGCATTCAAGGTTTTAATCTGAGGGCTGGAAGTTACAACTTGGGTACCTTATGCTTGAGGCTCTGTATTTACCTGTGATGGAGCGTGTGGATTTATTGGTAGCTTTTGACACTTTCTAAAAACGAGTTACCCCTTTTTATGGGCAGTTACATTTCTGTTAAGAAAATCAGTTTTATTTATGTGGTGATGATGATGATGATGACACTTAGGCCAAATATCTTGGTAAATCTCACTACAAACAAGGTTGTCTCCTGTTGCCATCCTAGTTTGTGGACTAGAGAAGTGATTGTGGTTTCTGTGGGAGTTACCAGGGTAGCAGACTGGGATGGCTTGGAACAGGTCCAGAGGAAGCTAAGGAGATGATCCGGGCTGGAGCCCCTCTACTATGAGGACAGGCTGAAAGAATTGGGGTTGTTCAGCCTGGAGAAGGGTTCAAAGAGGCCTTAGAGCAGCTTCCAGCAACTGAAAGAGGCTTCAGGAAAGCTTGGGAGGGGCTCTTGAACAGAGAGTGCAGGGGTAGGATGAGGGAAATGGTTTTAAGATGAAAGAGGGGAGATTGAGATGAGATCTTGGGAAGAAATGTTCTCCTGTGAGGATGTTTGAGGCCCTGGCCCAGGTTGCCCAGAGCAGTGGTGGCTGCCCCATCCCTGGAAGTGTTCAAGGCCAGGTTGGATGGGGCTTGGAGCCCCTGATGCAGTGGGAGGTGTCCCTGCCCGTGTCAGGGGGTTGGAACTGGATGGGCTTTAAGGTCCTTTCCAACCCAAACTGTTCTATGGTCTCCAACTATACCATCGTTGGCCATCCCTGCAGCACACTTTCTTGAGGGGTGTTTCACACAGGGTTGCAGTCATCCTGAAATTCTAAATTGCAGTATTTTGTATCTGAGCAGAATTCTTCCTGAAAGAATATGGCCATGTCTGCATTTTGTTGTGCAGAATCATGCTGCTTTAGCTGGGCTGCTTCTAGAAACCTAGTTTAGCTGGATCATCTCCATCGTGATACAATTATGGTGTATGAGGTCAGCACTCTGATTTGCTGAGTGCCCACAACGCAGGTGAGCGGTGCTACGTCATCTTAATTCACAGTGGGTTTTTTAACACTGTTAGGCAGAATTATTTCTTCAGTACCTACAAGGTAGTATTACTAGGATGAAATAACTAGCAGTTTGTTGCAGTACATGTGGTATAATTGGCACAGTTAACATTTATTACTGTATTCCAGTTGCTGTCTCTGGTCTAAGATTCCAGGGCTTTTGGTACTGGCAGAGTCCTTCAAGTTTTAATATTGCTTTTCCAATGTCAAATGACACACCTAACGTTGATTGAATGCTGCAATTAATGAAGTCTTGTTTAATTTGAGAGATGCCAATAGAAGCATTTATATTAATGCTTTCCAAGAAATCTCTGAACCATTTTAGAATGAAAGTTGCTGAGAAAATGAAGTTTATGTGGATGTGGAGCTGGACTGAGATAAAGTGCTTGGTGCTGCTCTAGGGTAGGGTAGTTGAGATTTAATGGTAGCAGGTACTTGGATATGGTAGCTGTTAACAGAGAGCTGGAACACTACTAACTCTTCTAATGCTGTTGAAAATCCTTTCTGCAAACTGTCTTGAAATAAAATTGCTCCTTTGGGTTTGTGGGAATCTGCCTAGGTTATTTTTGAAGGAAAGATGTTGATAAATTAGAGCACTGTGACCCTGCATTGTTGGAGGTGTTTTTCCTTTTTAGTAAGGATGGTATGTGGAGATCCATAGTAATTTCACCTTGCTGTAAATCAGTTTCAGTTTGGAGTGATGCTTTTAAAAGTTCTTTACCTAATAAAATAGAATATCTTTAAAAGATTCACCTCTACCACCTCTAACAAATAAACCTCTAAATAGTTCCCAGTCTTGTTGTCGTCCTGTTCCCTCCTCCTCCCCCCACCAAGAAATAATTTTTCCTTGTGCCTTTGTACTCAGATCATTGTGTGGTGTCTCAAGAAGCAGAATGCAGATTTTCTTACAGCTCTGATATCCTGAGAACTAATCTGGCTGAACCTCAGACTTTGCCTTTGCTTGCGCTTCTGTTGTTAACTACCTGGTAGGTGGGTGCCACATTGTCTAAGAGCATGTTAGCCTGAGGACTGTAACTTGAACATGGTAAAATCATCTTGACCATATTAGACTTACCTGTCAAAAGGGTCTTTTTTAGTTACTTAGTAATTTGGAGTGTTAAATTGCTGGAGTAGTTGTCTCTAAATAGCACAGGTGTTTTGACAGCGCTGTTTCTGAGTGCTTAGTGTAGTGGCTTCTGGCATTTTGGGGAACGTGATTTAAAAAGCTGCAGTTTATAGGGAAACTGTTTTATTATAATCATTTCAGTTGACAAAATTAATTGGCTGTTCACTGGGATATCATTCTCACATTACAGCAAGATCAGTCCTGCTGTTGTCTTCAAAATCTGTTGCATCAATTTTGACCATTTTCTCATGACCAAATTAGTCTTTTGTCTGTTACTTCTTGTCATGTTGATAACAGGAAGTATGTGAGCAAGGCTGGGTCATAACCATTGAGAGCTGTTGTGGAAGTTGCTTTCCATTTGAAAATCCAGGTAGGATGTGGTTGGTGATGATGATGATACATGCGCAGATGAGTCTTTCGGAGGGACAGGTTACAGTGCTTGATGCTTTTCTCTTGGGAAAACAGAGTTTCGTCTCTAAATCCTGTGCAGCTTTCACCAAGTGTCATGGTGCTTTCAGATACCTGATGAGATTGATGCCATTGCATATGGAATCACCAGCACCAATTAGCTGGGAAGCCTTGCCTGTTGAGGGATCTGGTGGGGAGAAAGTTTCTTTTTTTTTGTCTCTGAAGGATTTTCTTCCTTACATTTAGTGGAGGTGCTTCCAAATCTCTCTTCACTGGGGTTGTTTTCTTTTAACCTTTGGAACATGGCAGGGTTATCACCTAGAATTACATTCTTATGCTCCCTTAATTATGTATATCTTTTTCCTTAACAAACCTTAAAAAAAGATTTCAGATGTTACAAGTCTAATTAAAGAGACAGACAAAGCACAGTTTATACTGTAGATTTTTTCTGCCGTTCAATTAATCAGCATGTTTTCTCTTTTAATTAAAACCATTTTAGTAAATTAAAGCCCACAGCAAAACACATATATAATTTGTTTGTAATTAGCTCTTAATTGGTGGTAGTTGAAGCTTAGCACCCTTGGTTTCTTTCTTCATGATTGCCATTTTATTAGCAGCCAGTCATTAATTAATCTTTTTTTCTAATTAGCTTATAAAACTGTTGATGGCACATTATTGTAAATGTGATTTTAAGTTCAAAGCTTGTTAATAAGCTTTCTTACTTAGAAGAACAGAGATAAAGAAATTGCTGAAAACAGTACTACAGTTCTTTTTTTAAAACTGCCTTTCTTATAAGGGGGCTGTGTAAAGCATCTAACAGCTTATAGTTAATTTTTTAATGCTGTGTTTTCTCATGAATGGAAGAAGTTACTTGTATTTAAATGTTTAAATCTAGCAAAGAGCTTAATATCAGAACAGTTTTCTCTCCTTGCTCCATTACTGTGTCATCTAAATATAATGTGATGTTGTAATATGCAGCATAAAAATACAACAAAGGTATTACAGAATATTTTCCAGTGGAAGTTGAGCACATCATTGAAAGGGGACAATTTTCACTGCAAAATCCACTTGGTATTCTTGTTTGCTTTATATATTTTATATACGTCAGCAATGGATAACATTCCATAACATAAAAGGGAGAAAATCATTGCTAAAGGCGAGCCTGGAATAACTAGATTCATATTTGATGAGGAACTCTATTGCTGTATTAAAAGGCTGTTCGGCTTCTCCAGAATGATCACAGGATATTTCAGGACCTGTTTGAATATAGATGTTTTGTTCAAGTAGCTGGAGGTTCAGCTTTTTTGTGTATCATACCTAAATATTTCTGGAGCAGTGCTTGGTTCTCATCTCATTGTTTTTATCATTCAGCATTTACATTGCATGGTTGTGTCTTAGTGAAGTCTTTGCTTTGTGATACTTAATGTTAAATCTCTGGGTTTTCTAGGAAGTTTTCTGGAAGTCACAGTAGATTCTGTTGCAGAAAGTGTTTCCTCTTCTGGCTGAACTTTAAATACTATTTCAACTTTAGCCATTTCATTGCATGTTTTAAAAGTGTTTTTATGATGCTGTGTGAGAAACACTAGAAAGGGATAGCTGACAAGGAAAAAATTAAAAATTGGATAAAAAGTAAATGAATAATGTCATATTACTAAAAAGATGAGAGGCTAATTTGTGCCGACTTTTTGCTAATTTTGTTCAAGCCTCAAAATGAGGAGCTGTCACCCGTTCTGTGTAGCACTGATGACAGTGCCAATGATCCATGAAATAAGCTGCCGCTGGCTTTGTTCTGATAAGAATGAACAAATCTGCACAATGTACGGCTCCCAGAATCTCATTTTCATACTTGCATGCAGGCTAAAAGAAATAAGCTGTTTGCAGGCTTGATTAATCAGACATTTGAGGGGTTTTTGTCTCTTTGATCTCTTTCGTCTCCTAGGTAACTTGCTTGACATTAATGTTGAGCTTGAGTAAAGACAATCAGGAATTGTAGACCAAACTGATAAAAATTAAAGACCTTAACACTTTAAGTACTCCAGTAATGGTTCTGCTTTACTTCAGAAAACATCTGTTTTCATTTAATTAAAGAACAAAAGAGAATGACATAAATATTTTTCAGAGAGACCTGTTATTCCATAAAAAGTTAAAGTATGGTAATTGGTGTTTTTTAAATGAAACTGTTCAAAAAGACGCAAAGCTTCAGAAATTTTGTTGCAAGGTAACAATGTCAAACCAGTAGAAAACTTGTGAGAAATAACACATAAGGAATTTCCATTTATGCTGTGTTAAACATCTCTGGTAAGATATTTGACATGATTATTGGTCAACTTCAAAATGGTAGGGTCTTTGCCCTGTAGAAACTAAGTTGTTTTTTAAGTTCGCCTTAAAAATATATATATATTGTGTTACAAGGATGAGCCATTATATCGGCTTTACTGCCCAAAATGATTTACACACTTTAAACCTGTAAAATTGAAAGGAATTTAAAAGAAAAAAAAAATGTCGCAGTGCGTTTGCTTGAGGTTATGCAGACGCTTTTACAAATCTTCCAAGTGGCTGTAAAGATGAATGCCTCAAGGGTCTAGCCAGGGCCCTGCTTTTCCAACCAGCTAAAGCCCTTATCTTAAATCCAAGCAAAGTACCATTAATCTTTTTGAAAGACCTTTTATGGCTTTTAATATATCCCAAATTAGAACATTTTACACCCTTGGTTCCTGAAATATGGTGATAAAAAGCCTTTAGAGCTTAATTTTCCTTACTGCCTGCTCTGACCAATTTGCAGTTCTTTGTGATAATGTTTAGACACCTTAATTAAAATGCAGCAAAATATTGGATGTTCTATATGGAAAACGCTGATACTTTGACTACACAAGAAATCGTTGTATATATTTTTATTCATGCTTTCTTACTACTTTTAAGATTGTATTTCATTGAGTTATCTGATGACCTGAAATGGTTTGGGTTTTTTTTAATGTAAAACCCATTGACCAAGCTTTTATGGATTTCTTTTTGCAGGGTGGGAGAGAAGAGTAAAATGGGTGTGGGTGGGAGCAGAAGACATTTAATCTGACTAAGATGTTTGTGTGCTATACTGCGACACATTTGTTTTCATGTCTTGAAAATTTAACTGTGTGTAGCCTAGAAATTACAAAATCAATGCTGAAAAATGTTTCTCCTTTTAATTCCACTTCCAATACAGAGGATCTTATTATCCCATTTTTTTCCCCTGCTGTGGAAGATGGAAGAACTCGTTTTGTCTCCCAAAAAACACAGAAGATTGGTCTCCATCACTTGTGTCAACCTCACATGTTTATATTTGTACAAGTGTTCAATAAACCACTAGAATATATTTTAAGGAGATGCCCTTATTTGTCACATAGCAGAAGTGAATGTTAAGATATTTTAGGAGATAAAATACAGATCAAAAAATAGACATGATTCTGCTGGTTGACTGACTTCAGCCATCACATTGCTCTGTTTTTTGAGTTAATTAGTCCTATTTCAGTGAACAAGTAAACAGGTTTTTAATATTTTAGGTGAGTTTCTAAAGCATTTTTATACTACTAGTGCATTGAATTTAAGGGCTACCCTTAAATATTAAATGTTGATGCAAGTAAGAGAATGTTATGGTCTGGTCTTCGACTTGAGATTTGGCCATTCATATGTTGGCATTGAATTATCAATCATATAAAGCATTAATGCTCAGGGCAAAAACAGTGGAGCTAATAATGAAGTTTTGAAATATCTGACCACGTGAATTATTTTGTGCATGAAGGTGATTCTGTAGGTACATATTTATTATAAAATCTGCAAATAGTAGATGAAAACCTTGTTTAGCACTATTTCTTTTGCACATTTTCCTTTTCAAAAGTAGCATTATCACTCGATTACTGTTGGTGTTGACAGTGCTAAGAGTCTCAAACAAAACACAAGCTGATTTTGTGCTGACTGCCTACATGCATATAAGACTTGCAAAGCCTTTTCCTGCTTTCTTGATTCTTGAACCCTGAGGGGACTGTAAGGTAGAAGAACTTGTAATGAGGGTGATTGATTTTGCTTTGGGAACAAAATGATCATGGTATTAACCTCCAGAGTAGGTGTTTGATGAGAGAGTTGAGGGACACATACCAGTGCATCCACCACTGAAGATAGATTCTTCAGTTATCTCTCATGTCATAGAATCATGTGAGGTGGAAGGGACCCCCAAGAATCATAGAGTCAAACTCCTGTCCTTGCACAACTCCAGCATTCACATTGTGTGTTTGAAAGCATTGTCTAAACACCTCTGGAGTATTGTCACGCTTGGTGCTGCCACTGCTTCACTGAGGAGCTGTTCCAGGGCTCCACCACCCTCTGGGGGAAGAACTTTTCCTGATGAACAACCCAATCCTCCCCTGGCACATCTTCCTGCCATTCCCTCAGGTCCTATGACTGGTGGCCAGAGAGAAGAGCCCACCACCTGCTCCTCCTCCCTTTGTGTGGAAGCAGTAAACTGGCTTTATCTGGATAAAATATGTCTCAGAGTAAATAGAATTACCTGTATGGATGTCACAGATCATTTAAGTGTGTTACGATTAATAATGGAACTCCACCCACAGTGTTAGTGGGTGTTCTTTCACCTGGGTCTTGATGCTCCTGTGAAGCTTTGGGGGAATGAGAATATCCAGTCAGAACCCTGCTGACTAACTTCACTTTTGGATCAGGTGGAAAGAAAACCTGTTTGTCCGCTTCACCATTTGTAGCAGTTTTGGCTGAATGAATTGGTTTTTTGTCTTGGAGAAAAATGGTAGCTTTTCATGGGAGTCTTCTGTAACTCATAACTTAGTTGCAAATAATGTCAAGTCGTGATATCAGTCACAAAATGTAACTATACTGAAGGAGAAGTGAGTGCTGATCCAAGAAAATAATCTGGTCACAGTTCACAGTTCCCTCTTCTTTCCTTTTTTTGCTTTATTCTTTTCCCTCTTGATGCTGAAGTGACATTTCTTCTCACAGTGTGAATATGTTTATGTAAGTAAAGTAGTGTTCACCTACAGCCCATTACAAGCTTACATCAAAAGCATGTATGTTATCACACTAATAATCTAAAAACTGGTAATGGGAAGACTAAATGCCAAGTGGACTCTAAGGACACTGCTTCATTTTGCCCCATAACAACAGGCTGAGAGAGTTGGGGTTCTTCAGCCTGGAGAAGAGAAAGCTTTGAGGAGACCTTATAATGACTTCCAGTACCTGAAGGGGCTACAAGCAAGCTGGGGAGGGACTGTTTACAAAGGCTCATGGTGGTAGGATGAGGGGGAATGGCTAAGAAACTGGAGGCGGGGTGGACTTAGACTAAATATAGAGGAAATTCCTCACAAGAAGTGTGGTGAGGCACTGGAACAGGTTGCCTGGAGAAGTCGTGGCTGTCCCATTCCTGGAGGTGTTCAAAGCCAGGTTGGGCAGCTTGATCTAGTGGGAGGTGTCCCTGCCTGTGGCAGGGGGTTGGAACTAAATGATCTTTGAGGTCCCTTCCAACTCAAAGTATTCTATGATTTACTTTCTGGACAGAGTGAACCATGACTACTGGTACCACTGGAAGCTGTCCATTTGTAGCAGTTCTTCCTGTGTAAAGCTTTCTTTTGGTGTGATGTTGTTTTGTTGTTGGACCTGAGAACAAGGGTGTTATCATGGCTGAGGTTGCAGACTGGTCTTAATAATGCAGATTGCCTCTGTGTGTATATCTATGTCTGTATATTTAAAAACAAAGAAACAAAAGGATCCAGTGGTCTCTTCGCTTTTAATCTCGAAAAAGGAGGATTGGGTGAAAAGGGTTGCTTGCCTTAGGATCTCACTCCTTTGTATTTCTCTTGAGAGACACTCTTGCTTGTCCAATCTAATACTGCAGCTTTAGCCTAATATTTGAAAGATATTTTAGTATCTATTGTCTTTTGAGAAACAATATCAGACCAAGTAATTTGCAAGGCCTAAATTTCATATGAGCTATTTGCATCTGTTCAGTTTTCCTTTGTTCCTTTTTATGTCTTAGCTCGGTGTGAAAATTGCCAAAGCTGCCGCTTGCCGCAACTTCGTAAAAGCCAAGCAAGAAGCAGAGGCTGCCCAAGAAGCTCGAAAGAAAAAAAAGCTTGCTTGGGGGTAAGTCATTTGAGTATGGAATTAAACATTGTGGTTTCATTGGCACTAAGTGTGCACAATACAATCTAAGTTAAATGTTTTCTTAGTTGAAATAGGCTTGTGCTAATCTTATTTGTTTTGATTAACCTTGTTGGGTTTGGTGGGGGGAGTTGTGGGGTTTTTTAGCAGTGTATGAGGCTTAAGTACAGAGGCTTTACCAGAACTGATTTAATGGGTTTATGCCTACGTTTGCCTTCATGTCTTTATTACGGTATTAAAAATAAGGTTTTATTTTTGTTGTTATTAAGAATAGTGTAGTTGAATGGCTGAAAGACACGTGCTCATGATTCCTTATGTGGTTTTTGTGCTCTTTTTCAGATTTGAAGCCAAGAAAAGATGGGAAACAAAAAGCAACATGGGATATATGTAACTCATTCCCTTTTCTTCAGGAGTCAAACACCTGTTTTTACTGGAAGAATCTTTGTGGGCAACTTCTTAAATCTAAACAGAAATAAAACCCTTAACAACCAAACAGGAGAACCCAGCACATCAAACTGCTTGTGTTTCTCTCAGTGCTGTTAGACTGCAATATCATGGTTTGGCTCTCTCTTACAATGTAGCAAAAATACAATTGAAATATCAATACTATGTTAAATACAGTATTTATCTTCAAAATACGAAAATCTGAAATAATGCATTTGGAGTCTGGTAGAGAACTATTTAAAGTTGGAATAAAATACTTAGTCCAAATGTATTCCGTTCTTTACTTCAGTTATAATGCATGGGTATTAAGAGAGGGATAAGTTTTCCAGGTAAAGTTGAACAGACTTATTGCAGTAAGCATTACCATTTGGATTGCTTGATAGCAGGAGGACCCTAAATAGAGAAAAACAAAACTCCCCTACCTGTTTAAAACCATTATTACTTATGCATTTATGGGCTTAGTGAACATAAACAGAGGAAAACTGGCTGAAAATGTCCATCCTTGGTCTCCAGGGAGGATTTGGTACCATTTGTTGTGTCCTGCTGCCATGCTCTTAAGCTGAAAGAGATTAGATTTTAGGGAAGATTTAGGTGAGATCTTAGGAAGAAATGTTTTCTTTTGAGGGTGAGGAGGCCCTGGTGCAGGTTGCCCAGAGCAGTGGTGGCTGCCCCATCCCTGAAGGTGTTCAAGTCCAGGTTGGATGAGGCTTGGAGCAACTAGATCCAGTGGGAGGTGTCCCTGCCTGTGGCAGGGAATGGGACTGGATGAGCTTTAAGGTTCCTTCCAACCCAGACCAGTCTGTGATTCTTACAGTATTTCAAATTTCCATTTTCCTTCCGAAGACTGAAGTTTTTGAAGTGCCTGTTTCTTTGAGCCAAAAAAGGATAAAAATACTTATATTGAAAAATATCTGAGATGTGTTATGTTGTGCAGTTACCTGCACCCAAAGGTACAAATGCAGATTTTACTCCAAGTCAAATGTTTTATAGATCAACTAGGATTTGAATGTTTATGTTGTAAGATTATAACAAGAAGTTATTATAATGTTTCTTCAGAATTTTTCTTCCTGAAAAGTAAGGGTGCATTCAGCACCTGAAACTCTCTGCTGTGTTCAGTCACCACAATATCTGAATTGAATTGGTAACGTAAATGTCAGTTATTGTCAACCAAAATTAATATGTTTTAGGCCAAAGGTATGGTATTAGTGTAATGGTGATTTACTACGTAAGTACTTGAGGCTAAAACAACTTGCCAACAAATAGCAATTTGAAGTTTTATGGCACCAATTTGAAGAGTTCAGGTTTGCGGTCCAGCAAGGTATAGTGCATTTTTGTTCATTAGCCCTCAGGATGTTTGATTCTCTTCCTTTTTTAGCAGAACATCGTATTTCTTTCACAACTATGAGAGTTCACAGTATGGTAATCCTCAGTTAGCTGTAATTAGTTATGATGACAGAGCTGAATACAATTGCCAGGGCTGTAAATCAGGAACTAAACAGGTTTCTGCAGTGTAACGTCATAAATCTCACACTATGATTTACAAACTATATTAGCTTTAGAAACTTTGGTGTGGAAGGAAGCAAGTGTTATCTCTTTGTAAAGCGATTAATGTATGTTTAATTGCATAAACGAACAGATTACACTGTAAATATGAGCCAGCAGTGGCCCAGGTGGCCAAGAAGGCCATCAGCATCCTGGCCTGCATCAGGACCAGGGAAGGGATCCTTCCTCTGTACTTGGTGCTGGTGAGGCCACAACTTGAATATTATGGTCAGTTTTGGGCTCCTCAGTACAAGAAGGACATTGAGGGGCTGGAGCATGTCCAGAGAAGGGAATGGAGCTGGTGAAGGGTATAGAGCCCAAGCCTTATGAGGAGCAGATAAGAGAACTGGGTTTGTTCAGTCTGGAAAAAAAGGAGACTGAGGGGAGACCTCATCGCTGTCTACCGCTCCCTGAAAGGAGTTTGTAGTGAGTTGGGAGCTGGTAACAGGACAGGGAGAAATGGCTTCAAGCTGCACCAAGGGAGATTTACGTTGCACATTATGAGGAAACCCTTTACTGAAAGGGTAGTTGAGCATTGGCAGAGGCTACCCAGGGAGGTGGTTCAGTCACCATCCCTGGAGAGGTTTAAAAGGTGAGTAGATGTTGTACTTCGGGACATGATCTAGTGGTGGGCTTAGGGCTGGATCCATGGTTGGATTCAATGATCTTAAAGGTGTTTTCCAGCTAAGGCCATTCTGTGATCCTATGAACCTTAATCAAGAATTTTCTCAGTTCCAAATGTTCTGTTCAAAACATACAGGTGCTCTGTCCAGAACCTCTGGGTGCTTTTAACCTGCAGCTGGCTGATGAGTGTTGGATACAAGTGACCTTTCTGCTTGTTATGTTCTATGCTGAAAAAATGAGCAGTATCCGTTAAATGTTAAAAAGTAGGGTATATTATTTAAAAATATTTAAAACATTTTAAAGTGGCGCATATAGGGTTAGAGGAAATGGCCTCAAGTTGTGCCAGGGCAGGTACGAATTAGACATCAGGAAAAACTCCTTCACTGAAAGGTTCTCGGGTACTGGCAGAGTCTGCCCATGGAGGTGGTGAAGTCCCCATCCCTGGAGTGGTTTAAAAGACGAGTAGATGAGGTGCTAAGGAATCTGGTGTAATAATGGACAAGTATGGTTGGACTTGATCTCAAAGGTCTTTTCCAACTTATGGATTCTATCATTCTGTTAAATGGGTGCTGTGCATTTTCTTGTAATAGTAACAGTATTTATTAATCAAATATCTTGATCTAATTGTAAAGGTCAATGCATTCTGATATGAAAATGTGCTTTTAAAGAAATCCAAACCCTCAAAAAAACAGCTATTGTCTGAGAACTTAGCGCATTGTATTTGTTGCAATAGTGCATACCCAGCCACCTGTAATATTTTTCATTTTCAATAATCAGTTTTATAGTAGGCCATCAATAATGTAACTATTTAGGAAGTTTGGAGAATGTTTGCATTGGGTTACTTGTATGGTGGATTTAAAAATGATGACATTTCAAGTATTTTGATCTACCTAAAATATTTGCTTAGAGTATTAGTGAATTCCCAGAGTTATACCATGTAAAAAAAAATAGTAATAGTGAAAATACAAAAGCTAATGCAGCTTTAGAGATCATCTGAGTACATAATAAGTAAATGAACGCATGACTTCAATAATTTGATAAGCAGACTCCTAAATTAATAATCTGATTTGAAGATTTTGAGCATTCTTGTTGCTGGTTTGTTTGAGGTTTTTTGTAGTTTTGTAGTTTCACTCTGTGCTGTGAATTTTGACCAAACAAGTAAAACTGTGTTCTGATACTTAACTCTTCCTGTTTTTTAGCAGTGCTAAACAATCCAAATGCTTATTTCAGTTAACTGAAACCATTTTAATCAGCTTAAATGTATAATCTCTTACGCTGAACTAAATTTGAGATGTAATAATAATTCTTTTAGCAAATGAAAGGTTTGCACTATCTCTTCATCTGGCTGAAATTATATATTGAGAGGAATGTACTTAAATCATTAACTTCTGTGCAAATCTGTTGTGAAGCCAAATATTGGGGCCTTGAGCAGCCCAGTCTAGTGGGAGGTGTCCTTGCCCATGGCAGGGGGGGTGGAAGTGAATGGGCTTTGAGGTCCCTTCCAACCCAAACCATTCTATGATTTATTAGAACCTCGTTCGATGATATCTGGAGTTGGGCAGCAGTTGAAAGGCAGCATTGCTGAAGCTCCTTCCTACCCCTCAGAAGCTTTGGGAAAAATGTATGTGCTGATTTTACCCTATTTTTTCCTCCATCACGATTTCCTATTTCTTCCAACTATAGTAACAGTCCTCTCTTGGATATCTTGAGTAGTTTTAAAGTCATTTGAGCAGAAATCTTGTGGCTTCCCAAGTGCAGTTCTCTGGAGTGAACAGAAAAACTCGCTTTGGAAAGGGGAGTGTCCTCTCATTATCCATTGG
This sequence comes from Piaya cayana, assembly GCA_013389865.1. NCBI lineage: Eukaryota > Metazoa > Chordata > Aves > Cuculiformes > Coccyzidae > Piaya > Piaya cayana. The sequence continues at coordinate 51,053 of WAAB01006862.1, forward strand.
TCTTTGAGAAGGGCTGTGTCTTGAGCTACTTGACCCAATTGCAGCCAGCACTGAGATGTGCCGGTGATCAACTGGGTTGATTGCTCATGGTTCTATAACACAGTGAGATGGCAAGGTTGCTTTTGTTTTTATGGTAGATTTGGTTGATGCCAACGTGATGTCTCTGTGGGCTGTTTCACTGAGCAGTATAGATGCTCCTCGTTTTGCATGCTTCTTAGGTTGGTGCCATGCTTTTTCATTTCTCTTCCTGTCTGGGGATGACCCAGACTCATGTTCTTGCAGTTAAATTCCCTTATGAGGCCTGCACAATCAAGAAATAAATTGCTTATCAGCTCCTATGATAAAATAGAGCCAGTCTCAAGTTTGACAAGAGCATACTAATACAATTACTAGCACTTCATAACACCACATTCCTGAGCTCCTAAACCAAAGAGTGGCTGCAGGGACAGTTTGACAGATAAAACCATATATATAGTTGTTAGAGTTTTAATAGTTTTTTGCCTGCAACCATAATCTGTATCGTTATTTTTTCAGTTTAATTCTGTTGGACAAGTTTCAAAGATAAATATGGTGTGTAATAAGCCTTTGCAGCCTCTAATTTGTGAAGGAGTGTCTGTCCAGTTAATACTTGCTCATTGAAGCAAGGGGTTTTGAAATAGCTGAAGTACGAACTGTAATTACTGATGTCTGTTTCCTATTCACCTATGGCTTCTGGCGTTTGATCAAAAAATGTAATGTATTGCTTAATCTTGGAGCATTCCACACTTTGAAAAATATTTACTTTGTGAGAGTTGTACAGCACCAAACGACTTCAGCAAAACTAGAGCAGATTTTTTTATTTGGCATTGATCATATGTAGTTAATCCACTGATGAGTATTTTTCCTGTTATTTTTTGAATATTGGTAATCTAGAAATGCATGTATTTATCATGTGCCTCAAGTGTAAGCTCAAAGCATTCTAGAATGTGTTAACTATATCGTAGGATGATGGAATGGTTTGGGTTGGAAGGGACCTTAAAGCCCATCCAGTTCCACCCCCTGCCATGGGTAGGGACACCGCCCATGGGATCAGGGCCTCCAAGCCCCATCCAACCTGGCCTTGAACCCCTCCAGGGATGGGGCAGCCACAGCTTCCCTGGGCAGCCTGGGCAAGGGCTTCACCTTGATCATGAAGAATTTCTTCCTAATGTCTAATCTAAATCTTCTCCTTTCCCATTTAAAACCATAAAGGTGGGGATTCTACTTCACAAATGTGGCAGCTAAAACAAGGAATTCAAAGGTGGAGCAATTTATGCATGGGCAAATTTCAAGCTGGCAGCAAAGTGGCAAACAGAATCTCCTGGTCTGTGTGCAGTTTGTTGTAGCTGGAAATAACTTGGAGAACAAGGTCTTGAACAAATGTGAGGCAGGTGCCTAAATCTCTTTGAAAGCCATTTGGAATTGCGTACCTCATTACCATCTGCTATAGTGAGAGGGTAAAAACTTGGGATATTGAGTGCAGATGTTCAAGCGTCACAAGAGTAAGTGGAAGCCCTAATTTCATTTGCGAAATGTTGTCATCTTTCTTGTTGAAAAATGCCTGCCTTGCTTTGATCTGCTCCTGGCTGGGTTGATTATACCATCAAATCTTGTCTACCTAGTTCCCTTGGGACTGTGTGTAACAGAATTGAGAGTTTTTTCTTTTTCTCTGCTCAGAATCAGACCTAGAATATAACATTTTCTCCTCAAAAAGCATATGAGTTAAACTCCGATTCAAACAGAGAACTTGTATATAGAATAACCTCTACAGGTTTTGTATGTGAAGGTTCTTATCGTCATTCTTTGATGTTCATAAATATGACGAGCACCATCTGAGGAAGGAGAGAGTGATTTGCAGTGAAAAGACAGCACCGTGCCAAAACGATGGTTGAATTCCAAATCGGAGAAGCGTGTCAGTTCCTGAATCATCATCCTGGCTGCTATAGCACATTTACCTTGAAGCTTCCCAGGTATGCTGACTGCTTGGCTCATACATATGAAGGGAGCGTGAGGGTGGGGAGGCCCTGGCCCAGGTTGCCCAGAGCAGTGGTGGCTGCCCCATCCTTGGAGGTGTTCAAGGCCAGGTTGGATGGGGCTTGGAGTCCCTGATCCCGTGGGAGGTGTCCCTGCCCATGGTAGGGGGTGGAACTGGATGGGCTTTGAGGTCATAAGTTTGTATTAACTAGTGAGAATGTTTCTTTAATCCTGAACTCCTTTTGTGAATGTCTCGCTGTGATCATGAAGTGTGGTGGGTACTGGTCTCTTCTCCCAAGTGATGAGAGGAAAAAGCCTCAAGTTGCACCAGGGCAGGTTCAGATTAAACATAAAGAAAAACACCTTCACTGTCCTCTGCACGGGCAGAGGCTGCCCAGGGAGGTGGTGGAGTCACCATCCCTGGAGGGGTTTAAAAGATGGGTAGATTAGGTTCTCAGAGATGTGGTTTAGTAGTGGACAGGTAGGTTGGATGCAATCTCAAAGGTCTTTTCCAACCAACCCATTCTATGATGTGGAAAGCACAGCTCTAGCTTAACCTCTGGCTGCCGTGTCTGAGCTCCCCCTGGTGTAGACTGAACATGTACTGCTGGCACAGATGTGAGCAAAATACAGCTTGAGTTGTATTGCCCCTTCGTCAAACACTGTTCATTCCTGTCACACACAGCTCAGAGTTAGGGCTGCTCACTCACAAGGGCCCAAGTATTAGGGTAAATACACTTATATTTTTTCACCAACAAGAGCAGGTTAAGAAATTTGGCCAAGACTCTGGAGAAAATGACTCACAGAATGCAGAGACCTGATCTCACATTAATCACAACTAAGCACAGGCAACCTGACATTAGACTCTTATACAGTGAGAACCTGGCAGCAACCCTTGTGACTCACAAGTAATCTGGTCTAAGCACCTATTTTCCACTGCTCATAACCCTTAGGTCTTACATATTTTGCCTTTGTCCCAGACTGAGTGTTTTCAATTGACTTAATTATTGTCATAAGTAAATGTTAACTAAAGTTTATGAGCCATAATCACATCTAGGATGCAAATTCTGTTGAAATAGGTTTTGGGGAATAATTGCTAGAAATTCAGAATTATTACTGCGCCATTTCTTTTGTTGTGAAATTCATCTGTTTTGATGACCTATCCATTTTATGACATTTTTATGACATAAGAGCTGTATAATCCTTGTTGCACTAATTTGCTGGTGCGGTATGCAGAGACAAGAGGTTTCCTGCACCAAGACTAAACAGAAGCTTTGTTTGGAATCTTTTATATAGCCCGGGATTTCAGATTTAGCATAATGGCATTGCAAATCTTAATGTACTGCAGTTGATGTTTACAATTAGTAATATAAGTATAGAGTTTTACTTCTAGGGAAAATAAGTGGAAGTGCTTAGATCACTTAGATTCCCTTAGAAATAGATTGTCCACCTAATAATAGAAAAAATGTGTGAATTAAATGGGCACAGATCTGTTGAAGCAAGTGGTTTTTTTATAAGTGGAGTTGCACATGTTTTCTCCAGGGATTGGTTCAGTCCACTTTGCCTTTGTAGTTGATGCTGAAATTCTTCAAGATAGGAAAAACTTGCTGAGTATTTGCATGCACTGAGAGCCTGGCATAGATCAGAGTCTTTACTTTTCACTTGTGCTAGCAGCACAATCGCTAAAAATTAAAGAAAATATAAAACGAGTAATTAATCCTGTATGAAAGTTCAAACGTTCTGTTACTGAGTTATTTTCTCCCCCTAGACCTTGGACTTCCTCTGTGTATGATCCAAGAAAGCGAGTAAAAGTCCTTTCCAGGAAAATACAATTTTCAAGTACCCTGATTGTGCTATGATACTTGCTCTACCTGAATCTTTTTAGATAACAGGCATCATGCTGACTTTGGTTTATTTATCTCTGATGGAAGAGAGGGGAAACACAGAACTGCAAGTCAAGGAACATATTAGGGTCGTACGCAGTTTGTGATAGGAAGATCAAGCAGAACTAGTGAGAGAGAGAGAGAGGTTTTTTTCATCTAGAAATTCAGCTGTGCTCGTAGTAAGATCCACCCTCACAAAGGAAAAGAACAGTCTGGAAAAACCTCTCTACCCAGCTCCTTGAAAGGATGATGAGGGTGATGGGGACACACTGGAATAGGTTGCCCAGATAAGTCTTGGATGCCCCATCCCTGGAGGTGTTCAAGGCCAGGTTGGATGGGGCTTTGAGAAGGCTGTCCCAGTGAGAAACTGTCCCTGCCCATGGCAGGGGTGGAACTGGATGGGCTTTGAGGTCCCTTCCAACCCAAACCATTCTATGATAGGACACTCAGATCTTCTTAAGGTACGGGTTTAGGCTCTGGATATTGTTCCCTGGTGTTTTGCAGACCAGGCTAAGATCATCCTGTTCTCAATCCAAGCTGGTTCACAAACAGCTAGCTCCAATCCCAGTGCTGTGTCCACTCTGTTAAATATTCAGACAGTCCTTAAGACTTACTGGCAAAAATCTGGAGTGACGTTCATGAAGTGATCATAATTCAATATCCAGTTGTGGCACCATTTCACTGCAAGATCCTGGAAAAAATGCTCCAAGCCAGATTTTTAAATATGCAGAGCCCACTGTTAAACACTCCTGATCTTTTAAAAGATGCTGCTCAGTTGCAGTCTGGTTTTGCCAGAGGGTGCATATAAAGCCACTCAAACTTTGACACTGCCTCACAGGGAGGCTGTGAATGAACTTGTGCATTAACCCCTAAGTGCAGGCACTCTCTTGTTGATCCAATGGGAATCTAATTATTTATCCAGACAGATATGACTCTTCTAGAGAGGATCAGTTCAGCCTGAGATACCTGGTGTCTTTATGACTGGAATATCCTCTTAGCTGTAAGAGAGTATCCTCATGACTCTAGTCCATATTTGATAGTTAAAGATTTTAACTTGATTATTTCTACTCTGACTACTTCAGTGAAAAACCAGTCCCTGGTGTGAGGCCGGTTGCTCTCTGTCCATCTTATCACAAATGGGATGTGCAAACTTCAGCTGCTTCCTATGAGGAGAACCCCAATGAGGAAGGGCCTCCTGTCTGAAGGATATGTGTGGGTTTAGGCTTATTTCATAGAATTACCAGGTTGGAAGAGACCCACCGTATCATCGAGTCCAACCATTCCTATCTAACACTAAACCATCCACCTCAGCACCTCGTCCACCCGTGCCTTAAACACCTCCAGCTGCTGCCTGCACAGTTGAGCTGTTCAGCGCATCCTTAAGCAATAGTGAGCTGGGAATACGGCCATTACTGCAGGGAGAGGGTGTCGGATAGGGTGTCCTTGTGCAGAGGACCTCATGCTTCCAAGCTCAGCTTCTCAGCATTGCAATATCTGAATTCTTCAGGGCATAGAGGTGTGATGTTCTCATTCTTTGTTTTCTAATCAGGGGAACGAAGAATGTTTTTTGTGCTGTAACACCTTGTTTGCATTACCTGCTGATAGTGAAGTTCTTTGCTCTGTTTGTTACTATGTTACAGCATCCTGGCTTGGATTAGCTGTAGTGTGGCCAGGAGGCACAGGGAAGGGATTATCCCCCTGGACTCAGCACTGGTGAGGATGCATCTCAAATCCTGGGTTTAGTTTTAAGCCCTTCACTACAAGAAGGACATTGAGATGGTGAAGAGCGTTCAGACAAGGGCAATGAGGTCTGGAGCACAGGGGTTGTAAGGAGCGTCCGAGGGACTTGGGGCTGTTTAGTTTGGAGGATGGGGCTGAGGGGAGACCTCATTGCTCTATGCAGCTACCTGAAAGGAGGTTGTAGTGTGGTGGGTGTGGTCTCATCTCCTAAGTAACAAGCGATGGGATGAGAGGAGATGGCCCCAAGCTGCACCAGGGGAGGTTTAGATTGGATATTAGGAACAATTTATTTACTTCAAGAGTGATGAAGCACTGGCAGAGGCTGTCCAGGGCAGTGGTGGATTCACCATCCCTGGAGGGGTTTAAAACCAGTGCAGGTGTGGCACTTTTGGATGTGGTTTAGCAGTCATGGTGGGGTTGAGCTGACAGTTGGGATGGATGATCTCAGAGGTCTTTTCCAACCATAACAATTCTATGAACCACAAAGAGGGGTATAGTAGAGGTGGGTAGGTCTGATGCAGAAGCAGCCTTTGCCTGGGAAGCAGCTATGAAATGGGAAACAAAGGCTGTGACTGGCCACAGCTTGAGAGGATGGCAGCTCCCACAGAAGCCGTGGCAAGCTCCAACTCTCCCTCGCTCCCACAGCAGTGTGGAGGACAGCTTACCTGCCTTCCCCTGCCTTGCTGCAGCTCCAATATTGTAATTCTGCTGCAGTCGTGCATGCCATCTGAATTCATTTGTCATATTCTGTGAACTCGAATCCATCAAAGCGCATTCTCTGGCCTTTTAATTAGTGTTAGATTAGCATTTTAAGATATGGGTAAATTCCCAAGTCTAACTTTGTTTAAAGGTGCATATTCAATACAGTAGCCAGGAAATCGTGTATTCTCATGTACTTATTACCTCTGTAATGTAATGCTGTGAGAGGAAAAAGGCAGATAATACTTCTGACAAATATTAAATGTTATTTGTATAGCTACTGTCTGTGAATTTAAACAGAAAATCATTCCTCACACCTTGCCATGAAACACACACAAATTTCTTTTGTGGCTTTTGTGTTTCATTAAAGCTTTGTATGTAGAGGAGAGGAAAATCTAAATTGCTACTTAAAGGGATAGTGTTAGATTAAATATATTTTGAAGCAATGAGCTTTGCTTTTCAGCTGGGTTGTCAGTAGCACCTAGGAGTATTAAAAATGAAATATTTTTGTAACATCTAAATGTACTTCTCGCCTTTTATCAAGCTGTGGCTTTTCTTTTCCTTCACTCGTGAAACTAAAACAGTCTTCCCCTCTTCCCTGTAGTCAGTTTCATTGTCTGGATTCTATTAACTAACCCAACACTGCAGGGCTTTGGGGTGTAAGTACCAGGAGGTGAAGCTTACACCTGAACCAAAAGGAGAACAAGTATGGCTCTTCCTTTTTTTTTTCCATTAAAATGTTTCACTAAAGCTGGACACAATGTAATATATGCTCCTTTAATCCCATTTTCATCACCACACAGCATATGCAATGAGAGTTAAATCCTGTCAGTTGTGCGTGCACCTTTCCCTCTTACCAAAGGCCAAGGATGCTCAGGTTGCTCGATAGCAAAGAAAGGGTCTGACAGCAATGCTGCAGTGCACAGAAATGTAGGAGACCAGTCCCACCCAGAAAATGCCTTATAGGAGCAGTAAAAATTTATAGTAGCACCAGGACAGTGTTTTAAAGAAGATGAGTACATGGGGCAAGTGAAAATGATAATTGTTTTGGAGCCCCTCCAGCACCTTTCCTTTCCCACAACAGCTTCATGGACCTGTCTACAAGGGTGGACAAAATTTGACCAAGGTAGGTGCCGGGGGCAGCTGAAGAGGAGATCGGATTCTGCATAAGTGGGTTTGTTGTTGATTTTACAGGAGCTGCAGAAAGAGGATATAGGGACTCTGTTATCATAGAATCGTAGAATGGTTTGGATTAGAAGGGACATCAAAACCCATCCAGTTCCAACCCCCTGCCATGGGCAAGGACACCTCCCACTGCATCAAGTTGTTCAAAGCCCCAAACAACCTGGCCTTGAAACCTCCAGGGATGGAGCAGCCACCACTGCTCTGGGCAGCCTGGGCCAGGGCCTCCCCACCCTCGCAGGAAAACATTTCTTCCTAATGTCTTGTCTCAATCTCCAATCTTTCAGCTTCAAACTGCTTCTTCCCCTCATCCTATCCCGGCTCTCTCTGGAGCACCTTTCAGCACTGGAAGCTGCTATAAGGTCTCCCCGGAGCCTTCTCTTCTCCAGGCTGTACAACCCCAACTCTGTCAGCCTCCCCTGTTACGCGTTAATATTGTTATGCTTGGAAACAGTAATATATTCATCAGTCCCAGAACTCGGCAATATCAGAAAGGGCATTATTTATAGAATGACCCTATCTATATTTACAGTGAAATCTAGTTTTGAAGTTTCATATTAATGCACATTAGCATCCTCATGAACCTATCTGACAATAATTGTACATGGAGATTTAAGCTCCTTAAGCAATGTTCACATCTCCATGAAAAATAATACAGTCAAGTTTTTCCTTTAAATAAACTTTCTAAACAAGCCCATTAACAGTTACCTGCAATCTGTCACAAGGGGAAACAAGGAGGCGTTTCTATACTGTCTTAAAATCTTGGGCTGGTGAGTATTAGGTAGTGAATTAAATGAGAAGTGAGAGCTGCTCTCACTGAATCCCCCTAGTTCATTTTGCCACACGGGAGTGTTCAGATTGAGTCCAAAGGAAACAATCTGTGTCCCCAAGGGATACATTCCTGCACTCTGAAAAATAAGCCTGCTATGTAAAAGACGTTTCAGAATGCTTTTGTGGTAAAGATTTACTGTGGTCTAGACATATAAAGGCCTGCCTTGGTTTCATACACTGTTGTATTGTTTTAACATGGGTGTGGGTATAGAGAGACCACTTGTAAAATCTGACTTCAGGTATCTGAAGATGTCCAGAGGCTTTATCAGGGAGTGCAGAGATAGGTTGAGGAAGAATGGGTTTAAGCTGAAAAGGGAGAGATTGAGATGAGATCTCGGGAAGAAATGTTTTCACGTGAGGGTGGGGAGGCCCTGGTCCAGGTTGCCCAGAGCAGTGGTGACTGCCCCATCCCTGGAGGTGTTCAAGGTCAGGTTGGATGGGGCTTGGAGCCCCTGATCCAGTGGGAGGTGTCACTGCCGGTGGCAGGAGGTGGGACTGGATGGGCTTTGAGGTCCCTTCCAACTCAAATCATTCTATGAAAAGCCTGTGTTTTGGCTCCTGGTAAAGAGTTGAACAATGGAAGTCAGTTTTCAGGTTGGCTGTTTCCTCTTGCTGGGAACAATACACTTCTTCATTCCCTGCTTCATAGTCCCCTTGCCTAAGGGGCAGCAAGGGGAATGTATTTCTTCACTCTTTCTTGCAGTGACTGGAGTTGCCAGGGATTTCTCCAGTAGAAACCATACAATTCATTTGGTGGACAGAGTTGTGGACACTGATGAAATTCTGTCTGCTTTGAAATGCTGTCAGATCCCTAAAATCAAAATCTAAGGAAGAGATGCCATTGTCAATTAGATTCCATAGATGTTTTGTGTTGGGTAATTTTGTATGAAATCTTACACTCTTCATCCCATTTCTTGATGCATGGATTTTCTACCATGGATTCCAACCATAAATGTTGAGTGAGCTGGATTTATAACATGCTATAATCAAGTCAGGATACATAAACAGGGAATCAGACATGTACAGGCAACACAGAACACAGATAATTCCTTTTAGGATTAAGCATGTGGCCAGCAGCTGGCAGATCTCTGTAGATCTCTGTGAAACTATGTGATAATGTAGACATCCTTTGCTGTGTGCTCCTGAGTGACAATAACTGGCAGGAAGGTAAAGATTGACCATTCATAATCTTTATTTTATTTAGGGTGACTTTTATTTCTGTTTTGAAAAGGAGAAGGAAGACGTGTAAAGGCAGAAGCTTCCTGGAAAGTATAAGCTTGGAGACATGGCAGCAATGGGGAAAAAATAGGCTTTTATTTTCTTTCAGAGACAGAAAATTAAACAGACTTTTCCAGCATATGTTAGCATTCATAGCTCTTGCAGACCATGCATCAGAACGGAAGACTTGTGGTGATTATGAGTTCTTTGTATTGCGGTAGGTCCTAGAGATCAGGGTGCTATTATGCTAGTTGTTCATAATTAGAGATTGTATACTCCCTGGAGTTGCGACTATCTTAATAAACAAGACAAAGGATGAGAAATGGGAAGTGGCATTGTTCTTACTGCAAACATTGCACTGAGAAACTGGCAACTTAAACGATTTGCCTGACTTCATGCATGAAGTCTTTGGCAGAATTTGGTCGACAAAGCTTCTTGTTTTGTTTGCCCTCTAGGAATGTGATTGCAGTGTAGGTGTTCAGTGGATTGAGCCTCTTCAGCAAAAGGAAGAAAATGTTGTTTTAAATGTCAAAATAATTGCAGATTTTAACAGTAAGCTAGTTTTGTTTAATCTGTTATAGGCACATGGATGTCAATAATTTAATTTTGAATATTTGGGGTTTTCTTTTCAATTTCCCCTGTTTATTTCTATCCATTTTCTAATGTAAAAGAGCCTTATATGCAAACAGAGGCAATATATGTTATTAAGACCAGTCTGCAACCTCAACCATGATAACATACTTGTACTCGGCCTAACAACAAGAAACATCACCCAAAATACAGTTTTCTATGGGAAGAACTGCTTCAACCAGACACCTTCCAGTGGTACCAGTATCATGGTTTAGTCTGCTCAGAAAGTAAATCATAGAATAGTTTGGGTTGGAAGGGGCTTTAAAGATCATCTAATTCCAACCCTAAAGCCATGGACAAGGACGCCTCCCACTGGATCAGGTTGCTCAAGGCCTCATCCAACCTGGACATCTCAGGACGGCTGTTTGTAACAGCTTGTGACAGTCTGTGATCCTGAGCTCTCGTCCATTATGGGGGTTTTGAGCCCATAATTATGTCTCCCCTACCTTAAGTACAGAACCTACAATGGGTTTCTTGCAATAATTTCCTGCCGTGTCCGTGCCAGTTAAAACCTGTTCTTTGGTTGCAGAGCTCTCAGGAGCTTATTTCATTCTTCCAGTGCTTCATGTGGTGTCAAGAGTCTAGAATACCAATAAAGAACTTATTGTTTACACTTTTCAACACATGGAAGAGAGATGTTGGATTCAAAACAGAAAGGACCCTTCTTTCATCCCTTGATTGAGCCTGTCTCTCCTTTAGGACATTCGAGGTAAATACATAGTTTGTTTCTTTTTGTCCTTGTTTCTTAGTGCTAGGAGCACTGGAATGACTCCTTTGCTCATACTGAGGTCAGGGGGCTCTTCTAAAGACAGGGATGGGGTCCTTGGACATCATCCTGGAATGTCTTGTGACATAAACAAGCTTTAAATATGCTCCGAGACTTCCCATCATTTGAATGATAATGATGTAACATTTTTATAATGCTGAACAACTTCAGAACTCAAAACAAAAGCAACCAAATTAACAAAACAAAACCCACTGCTAAAACTTAACACTTTTTAAAACACTAAGTTGCCATAACAACTTGATGCAAAAGTCCTTGGTGGCAACTGTGTACTCGGTCCTATTGAGGCTAAAATAACCTTACTCTTGTGTTAATACTTAGCCAGCATAGTAAATACTATTGGTTACAGAAAATTAAAACTTTTAAATAGTGAAACTACTTTTACTGAAGTAAAAGAAACCTCTTAAATCTAAGTGTTTTTCTTCTTTTAAAAAAGCATAATTTGTCAGACATTAAAATAACAAAAGGTCTTTGAAAAAGGATTATGGTTTCTGATGTTTCGCTACTAGAATGGATTTACTTTATATCCTACTGATGTTGTAATCTTGAATTCTGAGGTAATGTTTTAGCCCTTTCTTTTCACATAAATAAAGATTTCAATGATAGCACTTCATTTCTTCTGTGGAACTTGCCTTTATTTTTTTCAAACTCCTCATTTTCTCTCGCTCTAAACCATTTCATCAGAATAACATACAAATTGGATGCAGCGCTTATTAGGAGGAGGGGAATGGTTAGCAAGGCAAAGCATTTCAAATCAACACTCTGCTGGCTGCAAGGTAGATTTTACATGGAGTATTTCCATATCTCTTAGATTTCTTTCTCCACAATGTACTTTTTAAAAACAAGACTTTTTTAAGATTGCCATGTAAAGCATAAACATGTATTTTTTTAGAGTTTTGTGGAGTTTTTTGTATTTCACAGTCACTTGAACTTTCATGGTGATGTGGAGCACAACCAATTGTTTGTGAGCTATACTAAGCAGTGAGTTCTAAGAATAAAAAAGCATATTTTAACATATTTTCATCAGGCTGGCTTCATTACTCCTTGAAAACCAGTGTCATATATCTATTTGGGTTGCGCAGATTTTAATTAGCACTAAGTGTCTTTAAAAAAATCACAAATTTCCCCCCTCACTGAAATTAAATCCACTCTTTACCCTCAAATGGGCTGCTTTTGGGTTTTTTTTTTAAAACATCCTGTAGAAGAGTCAGAGATTGGAGTATCTTTAAAGGTTTGTTGTTTTACTACCAAGGGAACAGTGTGCTCTGCATCCTTCCAGCTCAGGGAGACTTGACAAGAGATTTCTCTCTGGCAACCTCTTACCAAATCGGGACCATTCTCCTGCCTCTCACCCTACAACCTGCCTTTGAAAGTATAGAAAAAGTGGTGTTTATAAACCAGATTTTTTTGTTCTTTATTATGTATAGTGAAGGCCGAAGTTTTTTCCGCTTCAGCAGAACCAGCAGGGAGGGAATACATGTAGTAATTACCTTAAACAAGCAGGCAAGAAAGGCTGCTGCCTCTCAAGCCATGTCATGAAAGGTGGAGGTGTTGGGGCTCTAACCCAGAAGTCCAGCATCCCCATGCTCTTCCAGCCTTCTCCCATGGGCAAGGGGTGCTGGGATGCTGGGGAAGCAGAGCCAGGCCACTGCCCTGCTCCAGTCTCAGTGTGGGATTCACTTTTGAGGCTCCCACCCTGCACGGTCAGATCTTGAGATGTGTAGCAGGTTCATTTCTACTAATTTTTTAAGTAACAAGTGTATCTAGTGTACTTATTACTCCTAATTAATGTGAGAATAAAGAATCAAAGAGGGTATTCCTCCGATGAGTTGTTTTTGAAGAGTGACAAATTAATCCCCTTGGATATGGCTGAAGCCAGGGAAGATCGTTTTGTTCCTCTAACAAACTGCAGCAATTAGATGTTCAAAACTCCGCTCATGATAAGTATATTTTAATAGCTATTGATTCTCTTTGTCTATACCAAAATCCCAGGGCTTACATCCTTCAGCCAAATGTTCTCCCAGGTAACCAAAGATGTAGGAATGTGTTTCCAGATGTTGTGACCTGTGTGCACAAACATGTGTGTGCAAATGCACCTATGGGAGGCTGGCACTCAGGGTTGTGTGCATCCATTTACCCACTAAAGACTTTTTCTCATGTTCTTGAGAGCTTTGGGCCAAATCTTTTATGGTCTGGTTTGGTTTCACGGTTACCTGTGTTCACATGTCCTGAAAGTACATTTTGAAGGATGGCAAGGAAGAATTTTATGGCTTTTTTTTTTACTTTTTCCTATGGTTCTCCTTGTAAATGCATCGTGACATTTCAAGGGGATCCTTATAATCTGCTTTAAAGGGGATCAGAACTCTTTTACTAGAACTCATTCAGAATTCAGGGATACAACTTTAAATCTTCACCTGCTCGTGGAGTCAGAGGGCTTTGACAGCACTTGAGGGCAATAAGGCAGATATGAGATGTCGACAGCCCCCTTTTTCTGATGGGATCTGCCGATACGTGTGACTGGGAGATTTCCAGTCTGAATTGTTTCTCCAGGTCCTGATGCTGAGTGAGGATAGCGGGCGACGGGGAAAGCATGGAAGCCACCTTTGTGCCGAAGTGCTCAAAGCAGGGGGGCTGAAGGCTGCCTTAATGCTATCAGCTTGTAACAGGCCCCCCACGGGACTCCAGCACCTGCCGTCCAACGCTCTTTTGTGCTTCTGCCACATCCTGCCCTATGCTCCCCTTACCCTGGGGTGACAGAACCGGCTGTGCCAGAGGGTGTTCTCGCACAAGAGGGTAATCCTCTGCTGTTTATTCAGAAGGCACAGCAGCTGCCGTTCTGCTGCGAAGCTGGGGAGGTGGCCATGGGGAAGGAAGTGCAGCTGGAGGCAGCCAGGCTTGAGCTGAACGTGGATGGAAGGTGGAGTTTCCCCCAGTGTGCTGCTTCTGCTGTGCGCCTCACGCAAAGCTCCTTCGCCAGATAAGGCGTACAGAGGAACTAGTGCCTCCAATATTCAAAAGTCTTTATCCTAGTGCTGTAGGTGACCGTGTTGCTCTAAAATTTGCAGTGAGCTAAATATTGTAATGTTTCAAAGTGTACTTTCTGACTTAAAATAGCGCTCTCTTGCATGCTTAAGGCAAGGAGGTGACGCTTTTATTTCCCTGCAGCTATTCAAGACAAAATAGAGTAGAGGAAAATCCTTCTGCATGGTTCATCTTCAGAAAAGGTGATATTTTCACAGGCTTTTTTTCTTGGATATCAGACCTTTTTTTTCAAATGGAAACAGGCTGTAAATAGCTGTGAAAATCATTGAGAAGGGGAATTTTTTATGAAGCACAGCATGCCACGTGAATGCAGGCAAAGATATATAAGTTTGATGATTTTTATCTCTTATAATACCTTTTAAATGTCTTTTTTGGTACCCTCAGTAACCCAGAAGTTCTAAAACTGAATTCCATATTGTAATTTTGTAGCTGGAACAGTCATGCCATTCTACTTGGCTCTAGTGAGTCCTCACCTGGCTAGAGTCCTGAATCTGGCTCTGGGATCCTCAGCACAGGAAGGAGATGGAGCTGTTGGAGTGGGTTCAGAGGAGGCCATGGAGATGAATCAAGGGCTGGAGCACCTCCCACACAAGGAGAGGCTGAGAGAGTTGAGTTAGGGTTGTTCAACCTGGAGAAAAGAAGGCTCCATGGAGACCTTAGAGCAAGTTCCAGTACTGGAAGGGGCTCCAGAAAAGACGGGGAGGGGCTTTTTAGGAGGATCTGTTGTGACAGGAGATGGAGTAATGGGTTTAAACCAAGTGAGGAGAGAGTTAGAACTGGAAATAGGGAATAATTTTGTTTACAGTGAGGGTGGCGAAACACTGGCAAAGGTTACCCAGGCAGGTAGTGGAGCCTTGCTCCTGCAGTGAGATGGACTAGACCTGTAGAGGTCCCTCCCAACCTAAATCATTCTATGATAACTTAAGTTGAGGGTATATCACATTCAGCACTCTTTAAAAGCTGATGGGCCAAATACGAGCTACTCAACCTAGAAAGGTAAATTTTCCAGCTGGATTAGTGTGGTCATGGCTCTTTGAGTGTGAGTCTCCAAAGCAATGTACTGCACAAATGGGAACCTGAGAGACCAGAAGGGAAGACAACTGGTTTTCAAGCTCAGAGAACTGATGAGGCACAGACAGAAGGTCTAGTGGCGTGTGCTACTGCAGGAGGAGTGACAGACAGTGGGGACAGACAGATGGTGAGACACACATAAGCCCTCGTTCATGTTCCGTATGTAAAGGAAATCATTTGCAAGACTTTTGGAAACAGACTGTCAAGTAAAATACAAAAAATATCCAAACGTGCCCCGTAGTCTTGGAAGAAGAGAATGCTGCAGTCTCTGGATCTGAGGCCAAAAGGAGCCAACTGTCATTTGATTTCTCACTCTTGCTATCCCAGACCCACATTGATTTTCACCCAGATATTATATAGAGAGGGTGGCGCAAATCACGATATCTCTTCGCTGCTTCCTACTTCTTCCCACCTGTGGCTGCTGTAGTTCACACTGGCCTTGCCTCTCCCTCCACTCAAAACCCAGCTGCTGAAGAACATGGCTAGACTGCAGCGCAGGCACTTATCACTTTATTTTCTCCTATGAGCAAGGAGTGGGAATGTCTCATCTGGCGTGTTGAACTCAGATCTAAGTGCTAAAATGTTTACTGCTTTCAATCCACCCAGCAGGATGCTCGGAGCAGAAGTGATGGTTGGCAGCCTGCTGCTGGTGGTACCGTCCAGCTCGCAGAGGCTCACAGCAAAACTCATGCCAAATCTCAGATATTAGGCGTTTAATTATTTTAGGGGGCTTATTCCACAAGCATTTTAGATGATTTTCTATTAACGTTTGACTATGACTATTAACATTTGATTACATCTCAACTGAAATACGTTTACAGCATTTCGATTGTGGTCTAAGAACTTCTGATCAAATCCTTCTTTCCCTAATTAATGCATTCCAGCACCTACTTAACGGCATTCATAGCAACAAATCATTTCTGTTCTTCTCTAATGATATGCTCCATACCTTGGCACTAGAGCGCAGATAAATACATATATGTTTTAGTTATTTTAGGAGAAAATCCATGTGCTGTGGGTAATGAATTGAAGGTTAAGTGACAATTTTTCTTTACAACCACTCACGTCTTGCAGTCTCTGAACTGAAAACTGGATTAACCTTTAATTACCCCCCGTGATCTCTCAACCCTGAAACAGCATTACCACTCCTCCTAGTGTTATTTGCATACAGCATTTAATGAGAGAAACATCTGTTTGCATATTTGGTATCATTAATATTATGCAGATGAGCTGAGTATCCATGTTGCAATAGGCAATTGTGCGGAAATCTCCTTTTCTCTCATTTTTAGTCTCTTTCCCTCCCCCTAACAATTCACTCTGATTTGTATTAATTAGAAAAATAGCTGCCTGGTGCCACTAGTCTTGCATATATAATGCATAGCTGCTATGTGATCTGAATGGCAGCATAGCAATATCCTGATGAATTTACAAAATACAGAACATCTTGCTTGATGCTATTAGGCAAACCTGTTGATATTGCATGTTTTTAATAAAATATATTACTATGGCTGCAAATTTAATTAATATAAGTAAGATCTCTAACAGAATATTTTCTCATGAATTTATTTATAAAAATTGTTTCTTTCTAATAAGATAAAAAGTATTTATTAGAGATCTGATCTAGGAGCCATTTGATTGAATTTAGATTAGAGCTTGATATCTGTATATGTTCTCTCCAGTGACCCGAAATGATTCATATGGCCCTCCAATGAAATCTTTATGCTATACTGAGCCACAACCATTGAAAACTGATGGGACGCTGCTTTCAGTGAGTGCATAAATCTGAGGGTGGAAGAAGCTGCTTGTTCTTTCTTGAGAAAGATGAATTTTCCAGGTTTTTTTAGGCTTTTTTAGCTCTTCCACTTGCAGGGCTGGGATTTGGGATGTAGCAAGCTTGAATACTGTTCTCTTGAAGAAATTCCTCAGAAAATTCCAAGTCATTACTGGCATTTAAAAAAAAAGGATGTAGTATGGGGGGACTGAATTACAACAAATTGTAGGGAGAAACAACACTGACTCTTAGTTTGCTGGTGAAAATCCCTTCAGTCCTGAATGTCACCAATTGCTGAATGTTTAGTTAGGTCAAGATGTATATGATGTCCTAGATGTGTTCTCAGCCACCAAGGTCCAGGATCTCTACAATCAAGCATTTAGAAGATGAGAATTTTGTTGGACATTGTTCCTATGCTATTTTTGCCATTTTCTGAGGGAATTTCCACTAATTCAATGGTAGAAAGAATTTCCCACTAAGAGATCTTCACCAAGCTTTCCATAGACCCTAAATTCACCTAATACATCACAGATTGCTTCAGTTTGCCCTTTGTGCTTGAGATGAACAACTGAGATGACCTCAGAGACCACCAAAAGTCTGCAAAACCTCAAATTATCTTTTTAATAGATTTCCATCTGCATCAAGATGAGTCTGGAGCCACGTGCAATTTACTTCATTGCCTAAAACAATACTTGAGAGACAATTATCACTCAAACCATTTCTTTGTTGATGAGAATTGAGTAGGTTTCTGTGAGGCATGGTGTTCCCACTGATTGCCTGGACTAAACTAAGCAAGACATTTTGGAATGCAGTAAGATTTTCAGACAAGAGCAGTGTTTCATTCTCTGCATCTGTGTGTTTCTTCCTAGCTGGATTTCAGCTAAAATGGAAATTGTGTGTTCTTCTGCTGCCCATCCAAGTACCAGCCTCTGAGCTGCTCCTCATCAGCCTCACCCATCCTTCCTCCCAGACATCGAGGACTTGGCTGGCTTAGCAAAAGAGAAATCTTCTTTCCAAAGAAGTAAACCAGGATTAGGTAATCCCACCTATTCCTAAAATAAAAGAGAGATAACCTATGACAAAATGAAGATTAAATACATCTGACCAAGGTAATTTTTTTCCTGATTCTGCTGCAAAATAATAATATGCCTCACTTCTAATTCATTACATGAATTTTATAGAAAATTGGTGGCATGTTATGTTTTGTGATCTGAATCATTTTCATGATCACTCACATGTTTTGTGAAAACATTTGCTACTTTAAAGCAGATTTTCATAGTTTAATAGTTGTTTGTTATTAGTCAAGGTTGTTTATCTAAAGGTCAGACTTGCAGGTAGGATTGCTGTGGGTTTGTACACAAGGCATTGCTTTGGCTTCTAGGAGTATGCAAAAGCCATCAATGTATGCAAACTGTTGTGCATGCAAATTATAGTCTGGTGTGTGGAATTCAGGCATGCAAATTGCCTGACTCCTGAGTACCTGCAGTGGATTGGGCAGTTTACGGAGCCAAGCCATTGCTCTGGAATTTGGGTTTCTTTGGGTAAACAGATGGTGTTAGTGGCAATCACGATTTATGTTGGCATAACACTTCATTTCATAAGTCCTTTCATTTCAGGAGCTACTATGGATAAGGAAGGACATCTCCAGTGGTCAGACAGAAACCTGTAGAAGTAGGTGAAAGGTGGGGTAAAGCCATGTGAAATCTTGAGAAAGAGAACTTGACAGAGTCTGAGAACGAGAGCATTGCTATTCCAAAGCTGTGTTTTGTATTTCAGCTACACAAACAAATCCTGGGTTGCCAAAAAACTTTTGGATAAAAAAGATTCGAGCCTATCATGACAAGCTTTGTTTATGTGGTGTTAAGTAGATTTTTCAGATATGGAGCAGATGCTCTTAATTCATGACAGCGTACGTTTCATGGATGAGGACTATCTTTGGGATCTTGGTGAGAGGAAAGCAAAGGGGCCTTTTTTTCATTTGCCACAAACTTCTTACGCATCCCGAGGCTCTGATACTTCCAAGGCAGGTTTTCCTCTTACCACTGAATGCAATCTGATGGCTTCATGAGTAAAGTAGTTGTAGTTAGTTAAACGAGTGAAGAAATAATCCCCTTGATTGTTCAAAGCCTTTTGTCAACACAAGGTCAAATCAATTTTTGTCATCATGGCTGTATTTTTACACATTGCGACCAAGAAATCCAGACCTCTAAGAGGCAGGGTGTGCAGCACCAGGCTAACAATTCTTGCTGAAATCAGTGCCTTTTGTGCCAGAATTTAACTGAATACTGGTACTTTCACTGGATTTTTTGTTTGTTGGCATTTGATAAACAGGTGTGCTCTCATGCCAGTTTATGAATGCATTTTCCCTGTCTGTCCTCAGAACAGCAATATCACACTTATATCTATACTTTAATGCAAAGGAGATTGTTGTGGACTCAGTGAAACCCTTCACCAGTGAAACACTTCTCCTCTTTGCTGTTCAGGTGTTTGTCTAAGAAGCTCATCTCTGTGAAGCAGCTCTGCGTGCTCCGTTTGCACGTGCATTGAGAAAATCACTAAACAGGAAAAACAAGAATAATATCAGTGTCGTAACTGAGTTTAACTGCAGTGCAATTTGTGTTAATAGTGGCTTTTATAGGCACTATTATATAACAAATTAAATTATATCTTTATTCTTGCATCTAAGATAAACAGTAAGTATGTAATATATCAGTAATAGAAAACCCTTGGCATTTAAGAAAGAATTGTGCTTTAATGTAAGGATGTTTTATACCTCAGTAATAAATTAACATTTCAAAAGTACTTTAGCCTGCTGAGATGGATCATTCTATGAGTATGGGTAACACCATGGACTCCAATAATTAGTGTAAATTGCCTTTGAATAATACAGAGCTGGGAACAACTTTCAGTGCTTAATGCCCCTTGCAGTACATGATGAAGAGTCCTTAATGGAGCTTGGAAAAACAAGTAATACCTATAAATCAAAGAAGAAAAGCCGTTTTTGATGCATTTGTCTGAGAGTATGAGTTTTAAACCAAATTGTTAGCACTCCTCCCTGCTGAGGGTCATGGATTAGCTAGGGTGGGAGTTTCTTATAGGATCTTTCACACTAACCAGCAGAGGTAGGGGGTTTCAAATACAAATGTTTTCTTAACCCTAATCCCTGCCTCCCTGACCAGTAGAGCTCTGAATTTCTCTCTAATTAGGTGGAGAATTAGTAGGTGGATAAATGTGTTAGTGGATGAGGATGAAGTGATTAACTTGCCCCAGACTATGATAGTGAGTTCAAGGCGCTACTGAATTCATTTTGTTTCTAATAACCTTCTCCCCATATTCTAGCGGCAGCAGGGCACAGTACTTGAATTTATATCTCTGTAATCTTACAGCATTGAGTTCTGCTGCCTGGTTCCCATGACTTTATCTGCTGTGTTTCAGCAGCAGTGCACTATATTTCCCAATGTGCCAGTCCACGTTTATGTACACTAATTATCTGAAAATTCTTGTAACTTAAACAAGATATATTGATGTCACAGTAAGACTGTATCTATGAGGGAAATATTAATTTTATTACAAGATAATGAGACTGGAAGAATTTCTCCAGGTATTTGCTAGCTGGACTTGAAAAACAAAGCAATATCTGCGACTTTGCTGCTGCTGCTTTCTTGGTGCTCTTTGTTTGGGACATGGGGCTCTGCTGCCACGAAGGAAATGTGGTTTCACAGCATCATGGCAGCATGTGACTCTGCTAACCTGGAGCGGTGACATTTTCTGTCTCTTTGCTGCAGTGTTGACAAGGTAGGGAAGGATTTGTTGGGATAAAAACAGGGTCTGCTCCCTGCCAGCTCCCCCTTGGCAGCCTCTGGGCATGGGACAGACTCTGACTTCAGCTTAGGAACTCGGTGGGAACTTCTGCCCTTTCACAGCAAAGCTGAATCATCACCAGTCACTGCCAGGACACTTCTCATTCTTACTGATGACCACGGCAGTGTCTCAGCTCATTTCTCTCCCTGCAGTCTCTCTGACGGGCAGTGGCCTGCTCAGACCTGTGAATTCACTTTTCCCCAAAGAATGAAATGTGCTGCTTGCAAAACAGGCAGACCCAGCAGCAAAGGGACAAGTTTCCCAAGCCAGCTCAGTGCTGTGACTCCGACAAGCTTGGATACTGAGATTGCTTTTCCT
Organism: Piaya cayana; assembly: GCA_013389865.1. Lineage (NCBI taxonomy): Eukaryota > Metazoa > Chordata > Aves > Cuculiformes > Coccyzidae > Piaya > Piaya cayana. The sequence continues at coordinate 72,075 of WAAB01006862.1, forward strand.
GGAATACAAGTCAATATTGAAGAAACAGGGAAGGTTCTAGCTAGTCTCTGTGAGAAGGCAGATGTGGCGAATTAAGTGAGCGTGCATGTGAAAGGCAGAGGATGTGTGTGTAAGAACATAGGAATTAACTTGTCCTCTGGAACCACAGTGCATGGGACAAGGATGTTTCAACTGAAATGGGGAAAATTTAGTTTAGAGAGTAGCTGAACCTTACTAAAAACAAGAGGATAATCAAGTACTAGACATGATGCCTGGCTAAGATAGACAAAAAAAAAAGACAATTTTCAAACTGGCAGGGGTTTAGAATCTCACATGATGTTTTAGACAGTGGTTATTCTCTTTGAAACTGTGGTGTGAGCTCTACCACTGCAAACCAGCCCCCGTCAGAAGGCAGGTCAGGCTGCAGCAAGAGTCTCTGCGGGTCACCCTGGAGAGCTCGGCTTGCATGATTGAGTCATTAGACCAGGCATTGTGTGCGTATCCAATAACTCAGGCAGGCAGGAAATTTAAAGGGAAGTATATTTTCTATGCAGCACAATCAAAGTCGATTTTATCCTTATCTCAGTTGTTTGCTCCAGTGAGCATCAAATGCCTGAGGAGTGCACAGTTGCTGAGAAACCTGAGGTCTAAAGGGGATGTAGGAGTGGTGCCAAGGTTAGCAGAAACCAGCCCTCATCACTGGCAGGCATAGCCTCATCTCTGCGGCCAGTGGGTGCCTGTTCCTTGGTAAGTCTGAAGGATCTGGGCACTGCACAGGCACCTTAAAGCCAACTTTTAGAGCAGGAACCCAGTTTTCTCCATCCCAGGTGCCTGCAGACTCCCTGGACTGCGTAACATCCAGGAGATGTCAAAAGCAGCATACGCTTCAGTGATCTTAGCAACAGGTCTTGTCTTAAATGGGCTGCTTTTCTTTAATTCTTAACTTTCCTCCTGTCCTTTTTGCTTATACAAGCTTCTAAGTGTCTTGAGTAATAAAACTGAGACTGACACATTTGGGAAGTAAAGTGGAGGTTTTGGTGTGTTCGTGGCAGTGCTTGGCAAATGGTGCTGTGAGAGGTTTGAGCAGCAGATGATGATGGCAGCTGAAAGATCCCATCCCATGAGTTGTTCAGTATCCCTGGAGGTGTTCAAGGCCAGGTTGGATGGGGCTTGGAGCGACCGTGAAACAATGGGAGGTGTCCCTGCCCATGGCAGGGGGTGGGACTGGATGGGCTTTAAGGTCCCTTCCAACACAAACCATTCCATGATTCTAAGATGCCAATACACAGCTCCCTAGGACAGGCATATCCTTCTAGACAATGACTGAAAGGCTCAACATGCTCGGCAGACAAAACTCATGTACATTGTTTAAGTGCAGGGTTAGCCCTCACAAAGTACTTCCCCAGTCCAAGTATTTTCTAATGTTCAACTGCATCCCATACAGTACATAAAAAGTAACTCTGCATTAGCTGGTATTATGTTGTCTCTTGATCTTATCAGGTTTTGCTCTGCAAACTACAAAAGAATGTAGGCTGATGTATGCAACAAGCCAGGTATCTTGCCTGGAAGTACATGTTTCACTGGCTGAAAACTCTCTGAAATGACTATCTACAGAATTTATCTTAGTTTTTAACTATCATTAAAGCATTGGGAGCCAGAATTTTACTGGAAAGATAGGTTTATCTTCATTAAAAAATGGAATTCAGAGAAAGATCTTATTTTCTTTTCTAAATGTCTACGCTACCCCTTGCAATAGTTTTATATATTTAAATGGAGGAGGATGTAAATTGTACTCCCAAACTATTAGAGCCAAGAGCACACATAATAATACACTGTGAAAAGAAGATAGCTTCGGCCAGTAACTCTTAAGCCTAAATGAGTTTCTCCTAAGAGGAGAACAGCTGCTTAAAGTACATATATTTAAAATTAAATTTCTTTATTACAAGTTACTTAGCGTATTTTGGACTTATAGGTTCTCTAGCTTAAATCTTTTTTCTTTTTTTTTTTTTTTAATTGCACAAAGCTGTGGAAAATAATCAGGAGCTCAGTTAGCATTCCAAATTGAAAATCAGAAATTATATGAATGTTTTTTTCAGGTTCTCGAGCCGCATAGGTGTATTAACCCTCATTAGTCGTTTTGTGGCAGTGAGAGATTTGAAAACAGAATTCCATTATGGTATTTATGGTCAAAATCTGATATGATCAAATAATAGGTTTCCCAATAGAAATGTCTATGTGCCATGTAGTAAACTTGATAATTGTAAGAATACATTTAATGCAGTAGAACTGAATACCGAACCAGGAGATTAACATTTCTGTTATATAATTACAAGTTCAAGGAGTTCAGCTTCTTATCATACTACAGTAAGTATAGAAAGTAGAAGTGATCCTCTTTAATTTGTAATTATTTAACTGAAATAGAATGTCTCCCAGTCTTATTCTTGCTCTCCTACACTGAAGACATTGGTATGCAGAAACCATGCACCAAGGAATAGTACACTATCAGAGTAGGACATGTTCGAGTATTCTTTAAAACCAACTAAGAGAAGTTAATCTCATTGAACTTCTTTTTATTCAACAAAAGAGTTCGATGTTTCCAAGTCTAATGTGACTATAATGTTCATTAAATGGACTCCTTTACACCTTTAAATGGATTAACTGTACATCTTCACAGTCTAATTATTATACATGTCGCTTACAAATCACAGATCTAATTCAAAGCACCGTAAAAGCTCTGTTTATGAGCATTTAAAAAGGAGATACAGTGAGAATTGAGTGTGATTTTTATCTGGGTCATACAAAAGAATAACCGTCGTCCACATTAAAGTGCAGAAATGCATGTACCTTCACTTGTTGGGTTTGCCTTCAACTTTGCTCTCATGATAGCCTTCTTTGAAAAGTTAAGCCACAGACTACTTTGGCATCTCCACTCCCTCATTTGTCTGCAACCTGAGATGATCCCTCGCTAAGACACTCCCTGCAGCTGAGCTGTTAACTATTTCCACAAAATAGTTGTTGGGTGGATAAACGATGATGTACTATTTTGCTGGCAAAATTTGGGTATCTAGGAATAACCGTGATTTAGTTTGTTGTCTCAAGTTAGCTTTGTTTATCAGAAGATACTAAGAGTGGTTCTAGTGATCCAGTTGCCACATGCAGTGAGGTGTGTATCTCCTCAGTGTAATAAATGTCTAAATCCATTGCAAAACAGCCCTGCTCTATTTTTTTACCACATGTGAGTGGTTGTCAGCATCATCATGTGCTATGGGCTTGGAGATCAGAGTGGTGAGTTAGCTCTAAGACCAGCTGCCTTGTCCCTTTGGGCAGCAGGAGCTTAGCGAAGGGGTTCAGTACACGGCAGAACAATACGGTCTTCAGTGAGGACACTGCACCTGTCGTGTGAACCAAAGAAGCCAGACATTTGCCCTATTTTTTTGCTGCTGTTGTCTGTAGAAGAAAAAGGACTTCAAAATAATATTGAAGAAGTTTGTGGTGTGGCTTTACTATGAGGGGCTACAAGAGCAGAAGCTGCAGATATTATGCAAATGTGTTCTGTATGAGATGTATTTCCACTGAACCCTTTCAGGGCAAACATATCCTCCTTGCTTACAGTGCTGGCAGCAACTGCAAGTCAGTTTGTGTTTATAATGCAATACCAGAAATTCTTCCCTTTTCTCTTATTTATGAAGCCCTAGATATTCCTGCCACATTTCACTCATAAAAGGTCACAGATTTGTTTAGTAGGTGACAGTTTGGATAATTACAGTTTTCATCATAATGCCAGTTCCCTGGTGAGGCTCACTGACCCTTCCAGCCAGCAGTGGTCCAAGCATCCAAGGTGTCCAACCAGAAGTGGTGCATTTGCAAGAAGAACAGTGCAACTTGGATGTTACCGTATGAAACATTCAGGCATGCTCCAGTATGACAAGATGGAAAGTGATGAACCTCTGTGTGTGTGTCTGACTTTTTTTGTGCTTTTGGACAACAAGCAGTTTGTAACCAGCAGCATGAGGGAGGTGATTCTGTCCCTTCACTCTGCTCTCATGGGAATTCACATCGGGTTCTGTGTTCGGTTCTGGGGTCTTCAGCACAGAAAGGACATGGAGCTGCTAGAGCAAGTCCAGAGGAGGCCATGCTGGAGTACCTCTGCTATGAGGACAGGCTGAAAGAGTTGGGATTATCCAGCCTGGGGAAGAGAAGGCTCTGGAAAGGCCTTCGAAAACACTGAAAGAGGACCCAGAAAAGCTGGGTAAGGGCTTTTTATCAGGAAGTGCAGGGATAGGACAAGGGGGAGAAGTTTTGTGCTGAAAGTGAGGCAATTTAGATGAGATCTTAGGAAGAAATGTTTTGATTTGAAGGTGAGGAGGCCCTGACCCAGGTTGCCCAGAGCAGTGGTGGCTGCCCCATCCCTGGAGGTGTCCAAGCCCAGGTTAGATGGGGTTTGGAGCAACCAGATTCAGGGGGAGGTGTCCCTGCCTGTGGCAGGAGTTGGAACTGGATGGATTTTAAGGTCCCTTCCAATCCAAACCATTCCATGATTCTATAAACACAGATCTGATCCAGGGGTTGCTGTGAAACAAATTCCCAAAACCTGCAGTGCAGCTTCTGCAGTGTGACTGTGCATTCCCAAGGCACATTGATCACAACTAGAAACTACTGTATTTAGGTATTGGGACTTAAATGAGCAAAGATTTTGAAACTGAAGATTTTGGACCTCCAATCAGGGTCTCCAAACAGTCTGGTATCAAATCAGGAGCCCCCCAGGAGCCTTAGAAACACAGCCACAATGAGCAGAGAGCACTTGGCAGCAGCAGGTAAATAATTTGCAATGTTGGATGTTGCAGCCATCCCATCTGCCAATAAGTAAATAACTATGGGGGAACACCTGGTTTTCATACCACAAAACATACCTGCCAATGGCACTTGGGACACAGAAGCACGTGTGGAAAACAGAGCAAATATTTATTTAAAATCACTGAAGAAAACATGAAAATATCTGGAGGCAGGGGAGTCCATGGTACAGAGAGACCTGGAGGTAGCTATTTGTTTTATGAATTCAAATGCTTTTGCACAAGAGTGAACAGAATAGAAGCAGGTGGCCTCCAAGAATCCAAAAGCCTTATTTCCAGACATTAGTTTCAGATTGAGATACAATGATCCACTTCAGTCACTTGGCTGAAGCTCTCCTAGGTACAGAAACAAAATCCCTTTTCCCATGAATCCTTAGTGATTCAGTTACAGGAGCTTTTTGCTCCTAGTTAACTTTGTCTGTCATCACTTTCCGCTTCCAAACACCTCCAACCTGCCTACATCTGCCCAAGCTCCAGATCTCTCTTGGTGGGGAAGGCACAATTCAGTCAGCTGGTAGAAGATACTTAGAAAAGTTTCTTTCGTGTTCACACTACCTGGTTGTTTAATGGTCAAATTAGGGTCAGTTTGAGCATTGAATATGTGTGCTCATCACTATGAAGTGATATCCATTCTGGGACAATGTACAGACCAGTCTCTTTCTCCCCTGTACAAATCATGCCTTAAAAATATGAGTCCTGAGTCTCTTCTGCTCTACACAGTTCTGACTCTGCCTCTGGCCCCATGAACCTAACGTGTGTCTTTATGATCAGAATTCAAATACAGTCAAGGAAACATTAAAATAACTTGAATCCTACATGCGTAACTGATCTCAGCAGAGATGTCAGTTCAATTAACATTACATTAAGAACCCACAAGACTATGCTAGTGCAGAGCTGATGCTCCAAGTCAAGTCTGGGCTTGTTATCTGCTACCTGTCAAAGCTCAAAAAAGATGAAGACTAAATACAAGGTAACTCCATTAACTCTTTATTTCCCTGAAGGCATAGGCAAATAGTTTGAATACCATGAGGTCTTCTAGCAATCTCTGTGAATATTTCATTCTGCCTCATCATCTTTACAGTCTTATGAGTAGTGGCTGATGGAACTGGGGTTGTTTACCCTGCAGAAGAGAAAGCTGAGGGGAGACCTCATCACTGTCTGCAACTGCCTGAAAAGAGGTTGTGGTGAGGTGGGTGCTGTTCTATTCTCCCAAGTTACAAGGGATAGGACAAGAAGAAATGGCACAAAGTTGCACCAGGATAGAATTAGATTAGATATTAGAAAAAAATTCTTTACTGAAAGAGTGATAAATCATTGAAACCAGCTTCTCAGGGCAGTGGTGGAGTCTCCATCCCTGGAGGGGTTCAAAAAGCTTGTAGATGTCGTGCTTTGTGACATCATTTAGTAGGCATGCTGGTGCTGGGCTGAGTGTTGGACTAGATGAGCTTAGAGGTCTCTTCCAATGTTAAAGATTCTATTCTGTGATTCTGTGATTCTATCCAATGCTTCAAAATAGCTCAGAGTTTGGAGAACAGTTAGTGACAGCCAAAAGCATTGGCCACTTTTGGAAATCTTTATCTTAACTCATGCTGATTTTTTAATTATTTCAAATCAAGTCTCCCGCATTACTGAAAGTGAGGGTGAAAAGGAAACCTCTTTTTTTTTTTTTAATGGGAACTTTAATATCAACTGAAAAAAAAATCGTAGAGTTGTGGAGTTGGAGAAAAGGCAGAGAGTCAGAACAACTAGAGGAAAAGAGCACTTCTTCCTCTGTGTCAATTAAAGTGGGTCTCAAAGTATTTGGCATTCCTGAGCCACCTGCTCTTGGTGAGACCTACTCCAGGACGTTGTTTCATCCACTGGACTGATTGTGTGGGAATATCCTAATGGAAGAGGCTAAACACAGAACGCTTTCTTCTGCTGTAGTCTGACAAGCTAAAGAACAACCAGCTCTCCCTTTGTAAATAACAGACTGTGAATCTCAAATAAAGTTTGTTTTCTTGATGACAAGCCCTGCAATCTCAGGGTTTCTTGAACAGCTGCTCATTTCAGAGATATTTGACTATGTGACATCAGTTCTCACATTTGCCTGCATGGTAAAAGAAAAAGCTGGAAAGGGATGTGAACATCTCTGGTTTAGGAAACAGGCAGCAACATTTTTAACTTTGTGTGGCCACTTCCCTTGAGTCCATGCTTGCTGAGTTGTTGGAGTTTCCTGAATTTTTGGCAAGGATTCAGAATGTTTCTAACTCCTCTATAAGTCTGTAGCATATTTTTCTGAAGAACCTACTGGTACCTGTAGGTTTTCAAAACCCTTTGCAAACCTGCCTTCTAAGCTCCCTCTGCTAGGACATCAAGAAGCTGCCTCAGGTCTTTCTGTGATATTTCCAGCTACTGTTGACCCATGGTGGAGAGCCAGGGCTACAGGCTGTATCTTAAGGAATAAAACTGGAGTTTTGTCAGTATACCATGGGATTTTACAGCTACTGTGAGTACTCTGAGCTTCAAAAGTAAGATGAATATTCTACATTTTTGCCTTACTCTATGCAACACATGTCAATCTTTTTAAAAGGTAGTATTATTGGTGGGATATGGTAGCATTTAGAGGCTCTAGAGATTAGAGCCTATTTAGCAGGAGTATAGGATCTATGCTCTGAAGATTCTAATCTAATAGAAAAAAAGAAAGTTTTATCTCCATGCTAGTAATTGAGGCCACTTTAACCAAAAAACCCATCTTTTTTACTGCAGAATAACATTGCTCTGGGAGTCCCATGTGAGCTGGCTAATCCACACAGTTGTCTTATTGTCCATGTTTAGACTAAACACAGAGTGATGTGATATAAAGGGATGCACAGTAGCAGTCCTTGATAAAAAAGAGAAATCTACAGCCTTTGCTAAATGGCAGGTCCAAATGCTGCACAGAAAATTATGGAGCACATCCACTTGCAGGCAGGAAATTGGTCTTGCTTGGGGCTCACAGTTAGATTTATGGCATCCATAATTGAGTCAAGGTTCTTAATTGCTATTGAAACAGGCTCCTGAGATGGACTGGGGTTGGGGAACTACACTCAGGAGCAAGACACACAGGAGAATGGTGATGTGGACCCTTGGCCAGCTCTACTCAAAGCCATGCAGACAGTATTGAATCATCCCCTGTCTCCTCCAGAGCTGCTCAGCAGACAGCAAGCACAGTGTGTTCAGCTGCAACCCAGGAGAAAGAATGGCACAAGAAAGGATACAGCCCTGGAATAACTAAAAATAAAGATGAGATCTCTCATGTTTTGGCCCATTAAGGTAATCCTACACTCTCCAACTAAAGCTATGGGTCAATGAAAACAAATTACAGTTCATTCCCCAAACAGAAAGATTAAGACAGAGGAAGCTGCTGAATGCTGTAGGCACTGGCCTTGACTCCACAGCTGAGCCAATTTGTGCTGCCCGTGGGGCTGTACAGCTGTCAGTAAGAAAACAAAACTTCTACAGAAACTCCCCTTTTATATAATATTCCCTTCTCTTTTCTTCCAGACACCAGCCTTTGTTTCAAGAGAAAAGCCAAGCAGTATTTTGCATAACCAAAATGCAAAGGCAAAACAGCATCTTTTTGAAACTGTTTCAGTGATGAAGAATTCCAAGCAAACGAATTTGTGAAGGCCAAACAAAATCCAGGGCAAAACCATTTGAAATGGGCAAGCCAGAAAAGTACTGACCATTTCTGATAATGGGAGGTAAAAGTAAATAAGGTCCCTACAGACTAGACCACCTGAAGACAGTCTTTCTTCTTTGGCAGAGGAAGAACTTTCTCTTTATCGATGAGTGACACTCCCAGGCTCCCAGGGGCAGGGTTTTCAAAGAGAATAGCTAATTTGTAAGCAATCAACTTCTTCATGAGCTATGAACAGCTGTCTGGACTTCTAGCAGATTTGCTGATGCTTCAAGGACTAAAATTCACAATGTTTTCCTAAAACCTCCTTCATTAATTTGTGGTCTGGTATTCATTAAGACAACCAGCCTTGGAGAGCTTCTTACAGCTCCCCCTCCCCATCAGGTTGCAAGCCCAGGTTCTCCTAATTTTGATGGATGAACAGCTTTAAAAATGTGGTTTCAGATCTGTCCCCATCATGTAGAGGTGGGTATGAGGACCTAAACCCAAACCAAACAGAAATAAGGGCACAAAAATTACAAGGTTGACTCCTCCTCCCGCAAACAGCAGGCCATGCATTTATCACCAGTGCTTCTAGGAGCTTTTGTCATTAAGTAGATTCCACAGTGATGCTTCTGACCCATTCATGTGGGAAATCAAGGAAGACGAGACAAGACTTGCCCTAACCTAGAGACAATTTATGGAATGGCCATAGTGGTCTCAGGAAGTGAGAGCAATAGCTGCACTTGGTACAGGAAATACAGGCAGCTCCTGGGAGTGGAAGAAGATAATGAAGTAATTGGGTCGATAGCAGTAAGCACCTGTGACTCTAATTAGCACAAACCCGTTTCAGGCACGACTTGGTGAGTCGTGGCACATATTTTGAAGTTGTGATAGCACAAGATTGGTTGCAAAGCACTGCGATAGAGGTTTGGCATACTTTAAACCTCCCTCAAAAGGTTGTAAATTATAACAAAGGTTAGTAAATTATAGAGTAAGAGGAAGCAATTCTGTGTGTACATGCTGAGAGAAAGGAGGAAAAAAAAGACTGAAGAGAAATATAGGAGGGTTTGTTTTTCCAGCATGCCTTAGGTAAACAGAAGTTCTCTCAATTAGATTTCTTCTTTCCAATCCATTAGGGTTAATGCAGTTTTAATTAGCACTTGATTTGCAGGCTGTGAAGTATGATTTAATGTGCCTTTTAGAGATTCCAAACCAAAGTACTGCAAGGAATTGAACACAAATGAGCAAATTAAAGATTTTTTCGTAACCATTTTTAGTTTGTAGATGATTTTCCCACCAGCTTTCCTTTTTATAAAGGTGATCCTAAAATAGACATCTGGGTTTCTTTGTGGAAGAGACATTCAAAACAAAATAGTCCATAAAAACCTTGTGTTTGTGTCTGCTCTCATCCACTCATCCTGTCTTCAGCTCCTGTTAGCAGGTGCACTGCTCGGTCTCATTGCTAAGGGCACTTATCTTGCCCCATTGGTGCTGAAGATAGCCAGGTCTACAGCAGTGACCTTGAACTTGTGTTGAATAATTCCTTTCCCTAACTATACCATAATTATAAAATTTGCAACTGAATACTGGATTACAGCCCAAGAGTTTCTTCTGAATGCAAACCCACAAGGAAATCAGCGTTCACTGAAGTAATCTACGCAGGTGGTTCTTATATTGCACTTGTCATCGTGGTATTGGAGCTCCAGCAAAGGTCTGGGCTCACAGTGGTGTTTTGAGTTCACATAAACAATCTGACTCCTGCATTCCTTTTGTGCTTCTGAAATCTGTGGAAATAACAATATCTGAAGGCGGGTGGAGGAAGTAGTTAAAATAAAGCCAAAACAAAAGCAGCTATGGAGCAAGGACACTCTGTCCTGAGTAGTATCTAATTGGTTTGGAACAAAAGCAGTTTCTTAGACAAAATCTGTCATAGTATGTATAATATAAAAACTCAAATGAGGGATTCTGGCCAACACTCAGAAAACCACTGCCCTCAGGGCCAAAGGCCAGTTGAATGCTGAACTTTGAAGTGTCAACATCAAGTCTGAAGTTCTACAGTCTTGGTCACTACAGGAGATTCAGAGATAGCTAAGATCTTTGAAACCTCAGTGTACACCATAGGGTCTGTTCTGCTCATCTATGCTTTTAATTTCAGTTCTCATCCACAGGTTCTATTTCCCACTGGAAGAAGACCTTCGTGCCCCACCCCTGAATATTCTTGGCTCAGGAGCACAGCATGCAGGTGGTGACTGAATGTTTCACTCTGGCCGGATAGCTGCTCAGCTTCAGTGTTAATTAGATTTTATTATGGATTATTGATGTAATGCTTCTACTAGCTCTGCACAGCAGGACCTCGTTAACGTCAGTGGAACTCTGCTCAGGCCCAAGGACCTATCCACAGGGGTCCAGCTAGGCGCAAGATCAGGGCCTATATTTGTAAATAGTGGGATGAGATGAATGAGACTAAACACGATAGGGGAGGACTTCAGGCAAGTAGTTTATCTGAGTACTTGGCTTGATGTGTCTTCGTCTAACAGGAAAACAATGTGTTAATTTAAGAGAGAGTCCTAGTGGGTTGACAAATACACTAAGTAATTCTGAAAACGCAGCATACTCCTATTCTCAGCAGGTATTGCATCTTGGGGGCCGTGTGAGCACAGTCACTGTCTCAAGTCAGCTCTCTGAATTCGTGTATTATAGCTGAGAGTCGCCACTGGTTCATTAGGCAGGAGCTGCTCATCACCACCCAGTTCAGCTTTCTCTGGCTGTTCCTTTTGCATGGGACCTATGGATGCATCTTGATGATAGGTTTGGGCTCTAGGAAACCTGATTCACATGCAAAGTAAGGCAGAACTTGGGAACCTCCTTGTCAAATTATTGCTCAAGCAAAACTTAGAAACAATAGAGATTCAGTGAACTGCCTAGCACTGTTTCACAGGTCACCCCATCCTTTCCTAATATAAAGAGATTTGCAGGGAAATCAAAAGAACAGCAATAAATCTTAATAAATCATAATAAACCTTCAAGCTTTCTGCATAAAATGTGGGCAGAGAGACACCAGACACCCTACAGCTCTTCCATGCTCTATGCAAGACAGACACTTGGTGAGTTTGGTTCTCGTTATTTACAGAATCATAGAGTGGTTTGGGTTGGAATGGGCCTTTACAGGTCACCCAGTCCAACCCCCCTTCAGGAGCAGAGACATCTTTAAGCAGATCAGGTTGCTCAAAGCCCCATCCAATCTGATGTTTAATGTTTCCAGAGGTGGGGCCATCACTACCTCCTTGGGCGACCTGTGCCAGTGTTTCCACCAACCTTGTGGTAAGAATGTCTCCTTTTATCCAGTCTAAATCTCCCCTCCCACTGCCTGTCACTCCTCCTGCAGTAGCACACGCCACTAGACCCTCCATCTGTGCCTCACCAGTTCTCTCAGCTCGAAAACCAGTTGTCTTCCCTTCTGGTCCCTCGGCTTCCCATTTGTGCAGTACCATTTGTGCAGTACATTGCTTTGAACCACAACCACACCAACTCAGCCTCAAAATGTACTTTGGCTTTCTGAGCTGAGTGTCTTGGGTTTGGCTCAACAGCTTTCAAACAACACTGAGTGTGATATACCCTAAAATTAAGTTCTTATAGAATGGTTTGTGTTGGAAGGGACTTTTACAGGTCATCCAGTCCAATCCACCTGCAGGAGCAGGGACATTTTTAACCTGATCAGGTTGCTCAAAGCACCATCCAGCCTGACCTTGAATGTTTCCAGGGGTGGCAAATATTCTAGCGCTGCTGTTTCACCACCCTCAGGTGTTTGAGGGTTGGTACGGGAGCGGCTTTGAGGAGATGCTCCGGAGGCTCACGGATGCAGCCGTCCCCTGGAAACAGGACTTTCCTTGGAGCCACGCCGTCCTGGGTGGGACGAGGAGCAGGAGAGGCCGGTTCAGACCCGTGGGCTCCCTCCCCGGGGGCAGAGCAGGACCCGGAGCTGCGGAGGGACCCGCGCAGGCTGCGCATCTCGGCGCGGTGCAGTCTCCCCCGGCACCACTAGATGGTACCTGGCAACCACGGCTGCTCGCCGCCCTCCAGGAGCCTTCTCCCGGCTGGAATACGAGCCCGGCGCTTTCACCCTCCTCCTAATAAACCCCTTTCAATCAGTTTTTATTTATTCTAATTATTTTTTTCATTCTGTATTTCCACAGTGGTAACGCGCAGGTGAACAGAGCCGCTGCTGTGCTGTGCGGCCAAAACAAAGTGAAGGATCTGGGAGCCCTGGATGCCGCAGCTCATAGAGTCGTTGAGGTTGGAAAAGACCTTTGAGATCATCGAGTCCAGCCGTACCTGTCCACTACCGAACCGTATCTCTGAGCAGCTTGCCTACCCATCTTTTGAATCCCCCCAGGAATGGGGACATCTGTTAGTGCTTGAGAACCCTTTCAGTGAAGAATTTTTTCCCAAAATCCAGTTTAAACCTCCTCTGGCACAACTTGAGGCCATTCGCTCTACCACCTGCCACCTGGGCGAAGAGACCAGCATCACCTCGCTACCACCTCCTTTCAGGGAGTTGTAGACAGTGATGAGGTCTCCCCTCACCCTCCTCCAGACTGAAGAGCCCTAGTTTCCTCAGCTGCTTCTCATAACCCGTGGGCTCCAGCCCCTTCTCCAGCTCTGTTCCCCGTCTCTTGATGTGCTCCAAACCCTCAATGTCCTTCTTACAGTGAAGGGCCCAANGGAGGTCAGTGGGGATTTAGTGGGTAGCCCAAATGGGACAGCTCTGATACCGTGATCAAAATTATATATGATTCAGGTCAGGCTACTTCTGAGAACTCATCTAGATGTGGGTCTGGGGCACAAGTATGATTAGGAGTGGCTGAGAGAACTGGGGCTGTTTGACCTGTAGTAAAGGGGGCTGAGGGGAGACTGAAAGAGCAGTGAAGCACTGGACCAGGCTACCCAGGATGGTGGTGGAGTCTCCATCCTTGGAGTTGTTCAAAAAGTGTGTAGACGTGGCACTTTGGGACATGGTTTAGCAGGCAAGGTGGTGTTGGACTGGATGACTATACAGGTCTTTTCCAACCTTAATGATTCCATGACTCTCTGTTGCAGCCTTCATATTTTAGGATATAGTTCTCTGTAGTTAGTGCTTCAGTTTCAAATAAGTACTTTGCTTTTTTTTTTCGGTTGTTGTCACTGTGAAAGATGGACAGGATTTTGCCTTGAGCACTCAGACACTGATCTTCCTTGCTTTAATTTGGTGGTTAGTTGTATCTTGTCTTTCCCACGTTATTTGCAAGAAATTGCGATTGAATCCAGCCTGCACTTAGGAAATTTAATCAATCATTAGAAATAACTGCCAACGATAGGAAAATATGGTAATTTGTGTTATTTTTGCAGACAAAGCGCTGATATAAACAAAACATAATTAAACATGCCCTCTTTATACACTTCATAAAAAGCCACAGTCCTTGGGTATTATAAATCTGAACTTATTTCTCTGATCTCAGGGCAGAAAATGTGTTCTGTGAATTGTGTTACTTCTTGTAGGAAAACACTGATAATATTTGCCTCGCAGGCAGCATAAAACACAAAATGTAAAATAAAAAATAAGTTATTAATCAGACTAACGGGCAACTTAAATGGAAAGCTGTCTTCTATGTCACATTAAAAATGATAATGAGCAACATTTCACAAGGCAATATTATTAAAAAGAAAAAAAAAAGAAAAGGCCATGTTACACACAGACTTCTCAATCTGTATCTGAGCTGGAGTCTCAGGGAAGGAAACAAGAAGGACAAGTTTTGTGGTTGGTTACCATGGGTATTGTTGCCTGAGGACTACCAGCATTTCAACACGGCCATACCTAAAACAGGTGTTGCTTTTTTATCTTCAGCTAACCCAGCCAGAGGCAACGGTGATCTTGTTTTTCCAAATTTGCATCTTAGTAGAAACAAAGTTTTAGCTCAATTAAATACCTGTCACAGAGGGGAGGAACGAGGAGAAATGTGTTGTGATGCATAAGAATATGTTGTGGGTTTGAAAATGGGCTGGTAAGAGCTATTTTTTGTTTAATGATCTGTGACAAAAACAATAGAAAAAAGAAAAACCTTGCCCTGAGGGGTCGTGTCTTGCTCTTTGGAAATGAGGAAATAGGATTTTTGCATGGAATCCATGGTATAAAAACATAGCCTGTTCCCTAGCTCATCTCACAGACACCTGCAGGATGCTTTTGGCATGGGCCAAATTCTTCAGCTTTTTCCAGCATAATTTCAGTTGAGGTCAGCTGATGGGCAATATTCTTAGTCTTGGAAGGTTATTAAGTCTTATGCTTTTCTTACCCAGTAAAAATAGACTGACTTAACGTGACCCTTGGTGGCTGTGTATCTGAGTGCTCCCATGCCCAAAGGCTGCATGTGTCGTGTAGTTTGCTTACAGCAACATCCTTGCATCTGCCTTTGGTGGCAACAATCGGTATTTCCAAGAGGGGGGAGAAATTTGTGTGCTTTCAGATACTAGATTCTCCATCTATCCCATAAATCTTCATCTACATCATCTACCCTTGCCACGACATCAAAAGGACTATGCTGGGTCAATAAAACCAGCAACCTTCTCCTTACAAAGAACCCAGTATTACTCGTGCAGGGGCAGATGGGATTTGTAGGGCAGACTGACCTGAAACAAGGGTTCAAAGCTCACATGGATAACATTCCTGATGCTCAGGTGACCTTACACTTGGGGCTGCCCTCTACATACGGTAGCTTGTGTGCAGTGTAGCTCTGCAATTGATTTTCTGGTGTATTTTAAGCCTTTTGTGACTTGGCACATATCTAATGAACAGTCACTTGTTTATTGTCTGCTTGTCCATTGTAGTTTGGTTTCAGGGTTGTAACTGGAAGGATGCAAGAAGTCTCTCCTTATGAGAAATCTTATCAAGTATTCTTATAGCTACATTCAGAGACTCACCGATTGGCTCCCATAATTAAAGGAGATACCAAGGCTTGCTTTTTAGGTCTTGCTTGGTTTCACTAGATGGATGTTGCTCATTGATGTGTAGTTCCTAGCAGGAGAGGATCCAACTGTCAGGTGAGCTTTAGAGAAGTAATAATTACTTGACTGTCAAAACAACAGTTAGAGACATATTGTTTTTCCCTAGACAGACAAAAATCCTCTCTTTCCAGATCACCTTGGAGATCTCAGTGAAATTGTAAAGCCGAGCCTTTCTGGAACATCCTTGGAATCTCTCTGTGTGAGAGACCAATTCTTCAGTTGCTCTTTCATTTTTAGTTGGAGTTGTGTTCACAGCCAGTGAAGATTAACAAGGCTCATTGCTTCAGACTGACTGCTCCTCCTGAACGCTAGATGTTGTCCTAGCAGAGGCTAGAACTTGGTCCTCTGACTTGCCTTACTCTCCCCATTTAGCTCTCTGTTTAGATTTTATTTGTTTCCATTCTCCATTTCTTCCAAGCTCAGCTCATTGTATATGATGTATAGATCCCCACTGGAGGGAGTGAATAGCTTCTCCAGCAGTGGAGGTCTTGGGGCACGCCTGCTGCACACCAGCACAGAGATGAGATGTAGTGCCCAAAATTCAGGCTGAGTGCCAGGGACCACACTAATGTCAGTGTACCAGGCTGTGGAAAATGAATCAATTCCCATATAGGAAAACCAAGACTATTTCTGTGCTACTGGAAAAGCAACTAGAAAGGTGTCAGGAGAACTCTGTTACAAAGATGCACACGGATTCTCAAATACCTTTTACCAGTGCTCTGCCTTTGTATTGCCACAGGGTTATTTGAGGTTTCCTGGACCACAGGGAGTACATCAAGCCCAAGGGTTGGTTTGTGCACAGTGAAGGGCACCATACTTAGTGTGGGGGGGTGGTTTAGTGAGCAGATGTGACCAGCCATGATAGGACCTTGTGCCTGGGAGCAGCAGGACTGCAGAGTGAGCACAAGCCGTCAGTGCAGGCATCCTGGGTGAGCTGGGCAGGAATATGAGCTGGGAACAGATCTGTATGTGTACAATGGCCCTAGAGCTGCCAGGTACCTGCAGCTGAGTCCCAACTGTTACTCTGTCCAGGCTGTCCTCAGGTCCAGAAATTGGAGAAAATCTCATTTTTACCACGGAAAAGAAATCTGAATGAAAAAAGAAAATTAAAAATAAAAAGAGTCTTGGGCAAACCTGAGTATATTTTTGTTCTGGCATGGAGTTCAATGGGCTGATGTGTTTTCTGTTCCTCCCAGCTAAGATAATAGGCACAAAGAGTCATTGCTTTTCATGCGAAGCAATGAAAGCTTCAAGGTGTGTAACAGAGCTGTGCTTACTGGGTCCTGCTTTTCATGGGGGTGACAGTGAGGAGATGGCAGCATTGCTCCAGCCCTGACAGCAAAGGAACCCACCCCACACAACTTGCTGAGTGCCGTACACTGCCATCTCCCACAACTGCTTACGTTCATGGCTTATAGAAGAGGAGGGGGCTGGCTGGTCCCTATAACCTCTATACGAGCAGAACTTATAGAGCTGCAAGGAAGACACTGCAGGTTCCTGATGCTGCTGGGGCAGGTAGTCTTTAACTCTTGTGAAATGACCCATTATATTACAGTGCCCAGGAGGGATATCAGATCTGTCTCTGCCTCCGCTCATCAACTAAACAGTTTCTTGCCTCCACAGACACGTCACAGGAGATATTAGATATCACACAGCCTCTGAAAGAGCTAGTTATCCTCTGGAGGGAAGTATGAGTAGAGGATGAGAGTAGCTATCTGGGTGCTGTAAGTGAATGTTATGGCAGGTATAAATTAAGGGTCTCAGGGTGAGTGTTGATTTACACAGTCCTTGAAGGGAATCACTCTGGATACAGCTTGTAAAAGACATGCCACAAATCTACATGCAATTTAGTGTTTCAGAGAGAGGGAGAATTCTTTGTTTTGTCTCTGGTTAAAAAGCCAGGTGGGACAAGAACTGATAAAAATGCGTCTGCTGAAATGTTCTTCCTCACTAGACTGCAGCTTAATCATCCTCGTTTTTTATTGGATTAAAATTACGTGTGTTTTAATGAAAAAGAAAGCAAACCAGGGTTGCCTAATTCCTCTCTCCCTTTTAAAATCTGTTTTTAATTGGGCAATTTGAAACATGGACTTTCGGTCTATATGTAAGTATGCACAGCATGGAACTTTGTGAGCTAAAAATATCTGGGGGGATGAGAGGCTGCAAGTGCCCAGCTTTTTTGATAGTCCCTCCCCAGACATCAGTCATCCTGGTGGGAATGTCCTCCCTGTACCTTTGTCCTGACTTTTCTCCGAGAATAACTTGTGTTTTCCAGGCAAGTGGAGTAGAAGTTGGCTGTGGTGCTGGCTTCTTCCTAAAGCAGCTCTGAAATCAAAGGAGCTGAGTATAGAAGAGAAGAAACTGGCCCACAAAGTGAGTTTTCAAGGATGACATAATTGGAATATTTAATTCAAGTGTGATAAAACAGAGGAGATAGCAATAGCTTCTGGTCCCACTAAGTCAGCAGGAGCTGGACAGACAGAATATTCATATTTTGCTCAAAATATTATAGGTCAAATTAGAAGCATGCTCTGCATCAGAGCAGAGGGCTAGTATATAGGACTGTAAATTCAAAGTATTTTTATTCATATATTTCCATATCTTTCTTCTCACTTAACAAACTCCCCTTATTACAGGTTCTAAGCACCTCTTGGATCATGTTAAGGTTTGTTTTTATTTATTCAATTTTGTTTTTCTCAATGGTGATGCTGCAGCACTGGCTAGATTTTTGTTAATGTTTTTGTTCCAGTCAGGAAAAACAAATTAAAAATAGCTAAAAAGAAATGAGTAAAGACGGAAAAGGGGAAAGGAAAAGAAGAATTTGAGCTATAAATGAAATGTAGATGCCAAAAGTGATGTACCTAACGAAAGGCTCAGCCCTGACTGATCCATAGCTGCAGGAATGTGGTTCTTGAGGATGAAATAACCAAAGAAATGGGAAGGACTTAAGTCCTCAATTAGCTTAGCAATTAAGATGTTCAAGTGAGCTGAAAGAACTTCATGGCAATGTAACATCAATAATTTTGAAGCAGTATTTAGAGTTAATGCAGTTCATATTTTACTGTATGGAATATATGGGGCCCTCTTCTTTACTGCCTATGCGTGAAAATAGCTTGTACTCCTAAGAATAATCATTCGTGTTTAATAAAAAGCAAAACCAGCTCAGCTAAACGGAGGAAAATCAGGAAATCCAAACAATGTGCTTCCTATTCCTGGGGCTGTTTATGGAAAGATCTGTTTGTATGACAAAAAGCATAAATTTTTATTATATCAAACTTTTCACATCAAATATTGCTAATGTATTTCAGTTCCTCCTCCTTTGCTCTCTAACTATTACCAGCTCATTTACTGCTTGCTGAACTGGAGGATGGGCCAAAGCTTTTATCTGCGGCTTCTTTTTTTCATTACTAGAGCGTTGGCGTGGAGTGGAAGTGATCCCAGCAAGAGGTTCATCCTGTGTGGACCTTGATGCCCCACTCTCACTGCCTGGGTCGTTGTCTCTGTTACTGAGCTCTTGTTTAAATTTATCAGCTGGATAAATAGGTTTTATTCCTTTTGAGCATTAGGCAGCCTTTTACTGCCAGACCAGGTCTATGTTTTTCAGCTAAGGACTTGGAGATCTGTTTTGTCTCTCAGGTTAAAGAACTCTAAAGGGTTTTTCCCGAAGGAAAAAGGCTTTCTGTAGAAATGTGTCCCTTCTTGTGTGCTGCTGCGTCCTAAGTGTGACCTAAGGATTTTCTGTACTGGGAAGAGGTTTTTGCTGGAGATATGAGACTCACTAGTGTGTCATGAGACATAAGAATGAAGAATAGATTTCAAAATGTAGGTACCTGTGTACCAGTCAGAACCAAGTGAAATAGAATCATAGAATTACTTGGGTTGGAAGATCACCCAGTTCTAACCCCCCTGCCATGGGCAGGGACACTTCCCACTGCATCAGGGGCTCCAAGCCCCATCCAACCTGGCCTTGAACACCTCCAGGGATGGGGCAGCCACCACGGCTCTGGGCAACCTGGGCCAGGGTCTCATCACCCTCACAGGAAACAATTTCTTCCTAAGATCTCATCTCAATCTCCCCTCTTTCAGCTGAAAATCATTCCCCTTATCCTATCCCTGCAATCCTTGATCAAGAGCCCCACCCCAGCTTTCCTGCACCCCGTTTCAGCACTGGAAGCTGCTCTAAGGTCTCCCTGCAGCCTTCTATTCTCCAGGCTGGGCAATCCAAATTCTCTCAGCCTGTCCTTGCATGGGAGGTGCTCCAGCCCTCTGATCATCTTTGTGGCCTCCTTTGGACAGTTCGTGTATTTTGCAGGGCCTGTGCATCTACAGATGAAAAAAAAGAACACGACATTCCAAACTTCAATATTGTGATTGATGAAATTCAACAATGATGAACACAGATGAAATTTCATGGGTCTTTGGAAAGTTTTTGTATTTTCTTTTTTTGGAATCCCACTCTATTAAGAACAAAGTAGATTTATGATGGCAAAATTGTAGGAGCTTGGAGTGAGTTTTCTTGCAAGTTTTTTCTGAACAATGGAGAAAGTGGTGGTCATACTTCCTGAGTAGTTTGGAGGAGAACCCCCCAAACTTACAAACTTACAGGAGGCAGCTTATCCAGCTCAAAAAGGCATTCTGAGAAAAGTAATTATCCGAGCTGCTGTAATTAAGGAAATCACCAGTGTCAATTCTGTACTGAATAAACGCTCCTGCAATGGTCATGCCTGCTCAGGGTTTACTGGTGTAATCCCCATTTTTCCTCTGGGAAACCAGAAGGAAAACACAGCAAAAATCTTTCAAGCAAAGCTACTTCACATCGAATCGGAATAAAAAGCTTTCTTATCATACAAAAGGTAATATTGTTGTATTGTGCTTTGCAGAGTCAAACAGCTTAAGGATATAGGGCTTCTTTCTTCTTCCCTCGCTGGTGTAATTCTGTTGACGTGTATAATTTCTTCTGCTTTCCACCAGATTTGCTTGCACTGAGTCATTTTGATCTCTGTTGTTTGTCAGCGTGGGGCTGACAAAAAGACCTTGGTTGCGTAGTTAACGGTTTCAGGCAAAAGCTGCCTGCAGCTCTGCACAGGTCCATGGGAGATGGACCCAACCACTCTAAGTCCTCTCCTGGGCAAGCTGCAATAGCCGTGCTTTTTTGGGATATGCTGGACGGAAAAGGGCCAGCAGCCCTTTGAGATGTCCATAGCAGTGCACAGGCTCTTCCTGGTCCTCCTAGACCAAATCCTAGAGACAGAAGCCATGTCACAGCAAGCAGTTCCCACAGATACATACCATTGAACAATAAAGGGCTGTGTGCTCTAATGATAATTAATTACATTTTCTCATATCTTTCTATCAATTAACTGAAAATGTTTCTTTGTTTAAATAATTGTCTTTTGGTAAATAAATGCGTAAACACTACTTAAAGCATTTTGAGGTCTAATTATACTTATCTGAAAGTTAACAGATTCAAGATGTGATTTGTGTTTTGAGTGTTTTAATTTATGGTAAAACATGGTGTTGGGTACTGATTTACTGAACAAGCTGGTCTCTATTGTAAGAAAATGAGGAACTACAAAGTGTTCTCTCTCGAACTGAGCTACAGCTTCCTCACAAAGGGAGGAGGAGGAGGAGCAGGCATTGATCTCTTCTCTCTCGCAACCAGTGATAGGACTAAAGGGAATGGCAGGAGGATGTGCCAGGAGTGGTTAGGTTCTTCCCCCAGAGGGTGGTGGAGCACTGGAGCAGCTCCCCAGGGAAGCAGTCACAGCACCAAGCCTGACGATATTCCAGAAGCATTTGGCCAACACCCTCAGACACGACAATGTGAATGTCGGGGTTGCAGAGACAGAAATTGAACTTGATTAACCTTTTTGGTCCCTTCCAACTCAGGACACTCTATGCTTCTACAACACTTACTGAGCGAAGTTCTGCTCCTGAGCCTGCATTTGTACTGGGGTTTGCTTGCTTTTCAACATGGTCAAACCAACAACATCTTGAGCTAAACCATTTTTAAAAACAGCATAAAGTTGCTGGGGCCCAGCTATGGTGCCCAACAAAATATGTATCACAGCCCTGGCATTTCCGTGCTAGGATTTGAGTGCTGAGGGTGCAAAGCCAAACTGGTTTGGCTGGATGTGACTTCCTGTTTGGTTCGGTCCCTTTTGCAATGACAGAGATCATGGATAACTCACGCGCCATAGCTGACCCCAGGGCAAGAGAGATCACAGCTAAATCCCCGTGATCTAAATGTATCAGGAGTTTGGACTCACTCGCCTCACGCTCTTTCATCTCTCTGCCCTCTCTAATAGCAGAAGAGCACCATGTCACTGTAGTTTGTTATTCTTATTAGCTTCCATTAGCTGTAATACTGGGGGTCTCTGTCTGGTTCAGCTAGAGGCTACGTCCAGCCCTAGCAAAGATAAGGTAGCCCAAGGCTGTAGTGAGGGGCAGTGGGTACAGTGACCACTGGAGGACAGAGAGATAACAGGAGGACAATCAGAGTCAACGCAGAGTGTGCAGCTCCCAGTAACTTCCCTGGCACCTGGAAAGCACCATGGCAGACAAAAGTGGCAAGGAGGGAGCTGATGGAAGAGCACATGCTGGTGCCGCCATGCTCTCACCGTACTCCTCCTGCCATGGAGCTCAGGTGGATATTCACACAAGGAATGATGGAGCCTGTTTGTTCATGCTCTGTTCATGTCGGTTTCGGGCTCAGCAGATTGAAGATCACTTTTGATCCAAACACACAGCATGTCCACAGCCACGGATCTTTTATGTTATCAGCCCTCTGCCTTAATTTCCCTCTCTCTAAAACAAGGCTAATATTTCCACAATTTTGAGTGGTGTTAGGAGGTTAAAATCGCAAATCTTGAGAGGGGATCAGGCAAGGCAGGGTAAAGACAGCAATATAAATAAAATAAAAACAGTTATCTGCTGTTTTTTCCTTACCCAGAACTTATTTGTGGGCTTTTCTTGTTAGGTTGGGGTTTTTTTCAAGATAAGAGGAAAAGAAGGAAAGCAAGAAAAATACTCCCACGCTTTCAAACACAATTTGCATTTGCCTGTATTAAAATTTTTCTTAAATTGCAATTAAGCAATAAATCTTCACCAGTTGCAAAAATAAAGAGAGTGGGGCAAGGGAAATTTATTAGATAATGTAATCTTTCAGGCATTTTTTAATTTCCTTCTAAGATCTAGAATATCAGTTGGAGTCCCAGGTAAAATAGAATTTGAGTTTTCAGTCACAAGTTGTGACTCAAAGTGCTTAGCTAAATTAAACAGAACAGATGTGGAAAATAAGATGAGAGCTGCACATACAGCTCTCCAACATCTCTTCCACCCTCTTCATGGAAGAGCCTGGACTAATTCCCCTTTGCTGACTAAAGTCTGCAATTTGATCCTAAGAGCTTGTCAGAATTAAGTACAATGCGTAATATAAGTTTACATTTTAACTGTTTTTCTTTGATATTTGACAAGGACATGGGAAGTAGCTCCAGAACTTTCTCCTGGGCCAATTTGCTCAAGGTTGCTGTGATTCACTCTTCCCCTTGGGCTGCTCACCCCAGGGACTGCACTTGAGATCTGGCACCTGTTAGCAGCCAGAGCAATTAATAATTAATTAAACTAATAACCCCTTTTACATTGCCCTGTGAAATCAAAGCTTCAGCGTAAAGAAGAATTTTACCTTCTAAGTTTCCAGAAGTAACCTCTGCCCCAAGACTTGTGGAGTGTGTGGAGGAGCTGACTTTGGGGTTTTCTTCACAATAGTGACTTTTTACAACAGATTCATTAAAGAAAGGAAGAGAAGGTCATAGAATCACAGACTCACTAGGTTGGAAAAGACGGTGGGGATCATCAGGCCCTACTATAATCTTGCTATATCCTTTCTCATAAACATCACTCCACTGCAACAACATCAGCCGGTGTCTGAACATTTAATAGCTAAAGAAGAAAAGAAATCTCACATATTCATCTTTAAAAGGGGATCACCGGAGCCTTTCAGCTCCATGCACCTTCTGAGATGGAGCATAGGGTGTCTTACTGCTGGTAGTCCGCTTTCGTAGTTGACAAGTGCATCGTGGCCTTTTTCTTCCCTTCAAAAAGTAGCTGCGCATTAAGGAGATAAGTGAACTTCAAAGGGCAAAATACCAATCAGAAGATGGAAGATGGCCACACATAAAGCTACGCTGCTTCTGCAAACCCCTTTAGTAGCCAGACAAGGTCACTGATCAGGGTAATTTGCAGGAAAAGTCAATTTCTCAAGTACCCAAGGCAGGTGTTGTGCCATTCTGTGACAATTTACTGAAACTAAATTGAGGAAGTTGAAAAAAGCAAAGGTCATGAACCATGGGAGAAAGAGGGAAGCAAAGTCTCTTTGACTGTATTTTTAACTCCTTTTCAACCAAAGCATATTTACAAATTACTGAGCCTGTTTCCACTTAAAAAAAAATCCCACTTGTGTAACGCAGACCTGTTTTTAAAACACTGGGCTAAGACCTGGTTTCACAGTAAAGAACCATGGTTAAGGAAAACAGAGAGTGATTCACAGGGGACTCTGAGCAGAGTGAAAGGGAAAAGAAGCAGCCAAACTTCCCACTCTGAAATTTTTCTCAAAGACTTCATGACAACAAAAATCTGAATGAAGCTACAGAGGATAGAAGTGAAAAGATAAAAAACATACCTGGAAATTTGAAGCAATTCACTGCAATGGCTGCAGAAGGAGAGAAAGGGATGTCTCAAAAGGCATGAGGCTGTCGCTATTTCATTTGCACCCCATAATGCACTTCTTAGACTTGGGGGATTTTTGGAGCACCCTTCCTGCTCAGCTTCATTTTCCTTCCAGACCCAGAATTTGCCTTGACCTTTGGTTGAGATGTGGCTGGACCATGCCTGCCCTGGGAGGTTGGCACAATTTCTGGGATGTTATACTTTCTTGGGCCCTCCCAGCTCCTGTGACCCTGTTTGCTTAGCTCTGCTCCTCAATGAACATGACCCTTCAGCAAACAACCTGGTATGTTCTCAGTGCCAACAAGAGTTACTGCTAGTGACCAAGGCCTAGTGAAATATGATGCACAAATTCTTTCTCCTGTCACTGCAGCTTATGAGTGCAGGAGATGTCCTTACAGTGCAGGAGATGTTCGAGTACAAAGAGCAGTCAGTGTTCGTAGGAGCTGGCAGTGGTGTGGAACACCCAGTCAGTCTAAAATTGCTGTGATGTCCACCAAGAAGGAGACAAAAAAACCCAAGCCAAGCCAAGCCAAACCAAAACAAGCCAAGTCAAGGCATCCAAACCAACTCTCTATCGCTTTTGCTCCCATGCTCGTAACTGAACAAGTAGTTTTAATAGTTGTGTTGGTTACACATACACAGATGTAGCTTTCCTTCCTATTGCCTATTAAAAGACTATTTTACACTAAATTTTCACAGGTCATTGGTGATGTTTAGCTCTGCCTCTCATTGTGAAGCTTGGGAAATATATGAGGCAGCAGAAAACCGTTCCCTGTACTTGTTCTCTGTGGCCTTGTATCCAGATCTAACCAGAATAAACCTCCTCAGATCCTTCTTTGAAGGGAATATTTTAAAACCTTTTCATTATCAATTCCTGCTTTGAAGAGGTAGACAAGGAGGAAAGAGTTGCTGAAACATTGACCAGGTTGGATGGGGCCTTGTGCAGCCTGATCTAGTGGGAGGTGTCCCTGCCCATGGCAGGGGGAGTGGAACTGAGTGGTCTTTAAGATGCCTTCCAACCCAAACCATTCTATGATTCTATTCTATGACATTCCTCTTTGGTAAATGCAGATTGAAAAGAGTGGAATAGGTTGGTACAGTTTGTACATGTGCACTCAGCAGAAGAGTGTTTTTGATAGGAACCTCAGTCCTGGCTTCTTTTGATGTTCACAGAGCACAAAGGAGAGCACCAAATCCTATCTGAGGCCACAAGATGCAAAAGTTCAGAGTCTGGAGCTCACTTTAGCCAAGCTTAAGTCTGCACCGTGTGGATGAAAGATGTGGTAACATCCTTCTGGCACATGGGGCTGGAGTGAGCTGTGGTCACAGGCACTGCCTCCCAGTCTGAAGTGCGAGTGTGACCTCAGCTGTTCACTGCCTTTAACACAGGAAAGAGGAAGCAGAGCATTTGTACAGCGCTGTGGGATGTGCACAATCCAGGAAAACCACGACAGGGGAGAAAATTAATTCCACCAGAAAAATACCCCATGCAGATGGACCTCAAATGCCAATGCAAAAATCAACATTTCAGGAAATATTTCAATGGATCATGAAATCAACATTTCATTTGAATGGATGTATCCAGTTTTCAATAGCAGGAGATAGCAGCAACTCTGCCCTGTGGATACACCGTGAAGATGTGAATTTGTAACAGCCATGGCAATGAGTGTGGGATTTTGGGAGAAGCCTGTGTCCTGCCAGATCCAGAGTTAAGGTTGAACTAACAGCTAAGAAAGTGCATCAAAATATATTGGCATTAGCTGATACCTGCAACACTTTGGAAATTAAAACCCTTGAGCAATCAAAGACGTAGCAATCGCACTACAGCAAGTCCTGAAAGCAAACTTTTTTGTTTCAGCTTCTGTTTTTCAGAGTGGCTTTTGCCTCTTTTCCACCAAAATCCAGTTGTGCAGTTGTTCTTACACACACACGAAGTCCAGTAAAAGCCAACTTCTCTTTGTCTGTAGGTCTTATAAGAAACAGTCTGGGACTTACTGAGCCGGGATTGACTAGCCTGTTTCCTGACCTTGCTTCTCTCTCACAGTAAGAAAACTTAGTAGAAAGATTCATTTAAATACGGAGAGGATACAATTAGCCTCCCAGATGACTCCAGCCCTGCTGCTACATCACTTCAGCTGACTAAAGATCTCTTTATGACACCAGGAGGCAACCGCTTTATGTGTTTGGGCTATTCCCAAGTGCTGCTGCTCATATCAGCTTCTGAGTCAGACCTTCTAGAAATACAATCTGTGAGTTCCTTGTAAGCGCGGGGCTATTTTTATTTAGTTGTTTCAGGGCCTCGCTGCCTGAAAACCAATCCAGTTGTTTAACTTTGAGCAAAAGAGCCCTAATCTCTCCTGCTTCTATCCCATGTCTTTTACATCCTGAGACTGGAAACAATCTATATCCTAAACACTCGAAGTTTCAGGAATGTTAAATCAGAAGGCTCTATCTGCAGTGGGCAAGAGGACACGAGTTAGTTAGGCAGGCAAATAAACAAACACAGTAAAACACACAAACAAAGCCACCACACCTGCAAGAATGTTAGATATGTTAAAAGGGGTTGCATCCCTAGGCGAGCTACACTGGTTCACTTTTCACCACCGGTGACCATGTTACACATGCAGCTGGTGACATTATTTAGCCTCCAGCAAGGTCAGAGCACGCCGTGGAGTGAACAGAGAAAGAACTGTTCCTCTGTTTGTAGCAAAAACATGGTCAGAAGTGATTTGAACTCCAGCTGCAACTTGGCCTGCTTAATGATATCTAAGCAATGCTGCTACTAAGGGCTAGCTTCCCTTTCTTGTGGAAGCATCTCGCTTCCACAAGGCCACCTTTAAACAAAGATACGTTTAAAATACCTTTTTATCTCATGAAGCTTGTTTTTATAGGTCTCCCTGAAGTGAATTATAGTGAAATGGTTTTTTGGTAATGGGTTGCAATAGAGGGGTTTGTTGTACTTTATAAGCCCTTAAATAAAGTTATCCGCTGGTATGGCAACCTGGATTTATGGAGCTGGATATGGAAGATGCTTAGCAGCTCATGGTTTGCTCAAGTGCTTACTGGGGCTTTCAGAAATGCCCATACAGCTACATCCAGCTGATATGAAGGGCATGAGCCTGCTTGTTAAGGCATGTGAGCACATTTAAAAGCTGGGTAAAGATCTTTACAATAATAAAGTAATTCCCTAAGAATGAGAGAACTGAAAGAGGAATTAAAGCACAGGCTGGTGTGTTCTGAATTGTTTATATGAAATGAAATGCACTACACACAGAGTATCTTTAATGCAGAACTTCTTATTTATTTGATTTCTCTCAATGGAGATCCACAGGAACTCTTAAGCAAGTTCCTCCTGTTGCCTGGTTGGTAGATATAGTCAAAGGCACTTCCTGAAAAACATGGTTCATTCTGAAAATCTTCAAGTTTTGCCAGTTGCCAAAGGGGTTAATAGAGGCTGTGCATGAGGAAGATAACCTAGGTTTAAAAAAACTATAGACATCATTGTTCATTTATTCTCTTTATTGAGGTAATTGAATTATCATATAGACACAAACATTTGCTCCCATGCTGGGCTCTTCACATCTGTTAGTAGAGATTTGATTAGGTCTACACAAATGTGCTAGATTATACCATCTAGTTGGTGAAATTCAAGCCACCTGGATATTTTAGCAACATCAATAAGAATAATTCTCTTTTTCCAAATCAGTAAATCCAAGAT
Organism: Piaya cayana; assembly: GCA_013389865.1. Taxonomy (NCBI): domain Eukaryota; kingdom Metazoa; phylum Chordata; class Aves; order Cuculiformes; family Coccyzidae; genus Piaya; species Piaya cayana. The sequence continues at coordinate 100,027 of WAAB01006862.1, forward strand.
ATATTAAAAAGAATTAATTAATGAGTACCAGATAGGCAAAACAAACATTTGACAATGAATCATATTATCAAAGGTTTTGTGGGAGATCCCTCTCAGCTTATGTTTAGATGTCAAATTATATTACCAAAACTAAACAATCTGTTAAACCGATCTCTTAATGCAATAAGTCTCAGCACCCTACTCTCTTCTTTCCCCAAGTCCTTCATAAATGTAGAGCAGCATTTTAGGACAACAGTAGTCAAAGCACCAGCAATAATGGTACATTAACAAGTCATTAGTATGAAATAGCTAACTCCTAATATTTTTAGTGAGATTAAAATTTCTATTTGTTACTTCATTGTGTAGGACCTGATGATGAAAACTGCTCATCACCCAAAGAGCCATCATGCACGGGACGCAAGCCAGGATGACTGCACATGAGCATTAATGCCCTTGGTGTGCATTTATGCCTTTAGAAAGAGAATGACCCCAAGAATTCACAGGGAATTTGTACTAAATGCAGCTGTTAAAATCACAGACAGTGATACTAAATATAGAAAGAGGGGAGAAAAAGAAGCTGCTGGCCACTGTAGGACTTCCCTCAAAGTTGGTTCAGTAACTTAAACAGATGTCCAATTTTTCCTTTCTCCAGAAGGAAGCTACAGAAATTAATTTAGGTAGAGAGTGGGGTTTTTTCAGAAATGAAGTTTTAGCTGAACAATTCTTCAGTCTGGAAGTATTTAGGAAAATTTGTGCAGAGGTAGAAATGTTTGAATTAATTTGCAGCAAGTTCTTCAGGCTGGAAGGGAATAAACACAGACCAGTCAAACCCGGCAAGGGAGAGCAGTTCCTCAACCCCATGTGGTTAAGCATGGAGGCCTGTGCAAGTTCCCCTTAATTCAGCTCCTGGTGAACCTGTTACAGAGGAACATATCACTGGTTTGTTGTGGTCTTTGCCTTATGGAGAAAAATTAAGTGGAGTTCAGGTTTGTGGTTGAAGAGCTTTCTTTCAGGATGGAAGGCTGATGGCCATGACCAACCTGAGTGGAGTGGCTTATGGATATCTCCATTGTGCTTTCCAGAGGAAGAGTTGTTTGATGTTATTATTTCAAATGTAAGACTGGAATCAGTCTTTAGTCAGAGAAGAAGTGATGTTTCTGAAACATCCATACTCTCTGTTTACGTGTCCCACCAGAGTTCATGACAGTTCAGATGATGTGGTGGCACCACAGGAATAGACCCGAGGGATTGTGGTAACCAAAAAAAGTGTTTGTCTGGGCACAGTCTTGTCAGAAGTAGTGTTGAGGCTTATGTTATAACTTGTCACTGCAAGAGAAAGCTGGTGTAAAAGCTTTCTAAATCCATATAATCGTACTTAATTGTTTACATAATGAAATTGTTTTTAAAAGAGAACAATTGAATGATGATGATTCAGTCATAAAAATTCACTTCTAAATCTCCAAACTAGCCTCCTCTGGGAAGATTCATTATCAGGAGGCTATGCCTTCACTCTGAAGTAGTTAGATTTCAATGAAACGTGCCCAGTACATACGTAAAGCAGAAAGCAATTGGATGGCAAATCCGTCCCATCACAGCTCTGGAAGAAAATTACCTGGCTTGCTTTATTCCAACAGAATATAAAAGAAATCAGAGTTATCGGTATGTATCAACACATTATGGAGAGATGTTAAAGCAGCACTGGAGATGTCCATGGGGTTTAAGCTTAGGTTGAAGCTATATTTTTTTATTGATGATGTTGAACTCTGGAAAGGGTATAGAAATATGGACACTGATGCATGCTCTTTGTGTTCTGCTGAGAACAGGCTGGAGTAGAGTCCAACCAGTTACCTGCTTCCTCCTGATTTTCTATGAAGTTATCAGAAAGGGAGTGCTGGTTTAAAAAACAAAAAAACAGGAAAAAAAGCATAAGGATTAAAAAAAATGTTTCAGTAATGCGAAGGGAAATCTATATTTGGTATATATTTCACACTCATTTTGTTTCAAGTCAGTGCTAAAATTTTTATTACTTTAATGCCTGTGCCTGTGCCCTATTCTTGCATCAAAACTGGCCTGAAATATTATCAGTTTAATTAATTCATTGTGCTCTGAGTTGTGTTCCACAATACAACTGGCCACATGGTTTAAGGTCCACAAAACCACTGGAGGTTTGTGGCACTGCTCCAAGTTTTTCCATCTTCACTATAGCCTGGATATGGCTTGAAGTCATATTTCATTAGCCTGAGGGAGAATTACCTAAGGAACAACTTTATAACAGGACTCTGCAATGAAAAGGCAGGTCCCGCAGGTGACTTACAGCATCTTGATTTACTATGGATAATAGCAAAGTTTTCTTGTGTTGTGAGCAGGTGGTTTTCCCATCCTGTTCAACACAGCAGACTGCAGGTGTTGTGTATGATCAGAAGTACTTCCTCCCTAATCTATGTCCAGAACCGTAATTCTATTAATTATTATTATGATTATGTAATATTTAGTGTTATATAAATATTAGTATAGCATAATTATTTATTATTATGTAATAATTCTAATATTAATAATAATGACAATTATAATGATGAGTTCCCCCGTTTAAGGCTTTTTTTTTTCTCAATTAAGGCTTTCAAAAAAAGTCTGCAGGACCTTTTACCTCTAGAACTCTGCTTTGTATTCTTACAATAACTTCACCCCTATTCCTACCTCTCCCACTTTATGGTGTCCCTGGACAGTCAAGGTACAACTTTCAAACTGAAACAACTATACAGATGCAGCTGCTTTTGTGAGATTCTGGTTCTTGCTCATAGGGCAGGCTGCATTTGAATAACCCATGCCAATCTTTTATAGTGAGTGGAGATTACCTCATTTGATAAAATAAAATAAAAAGCAATTGGAACTAGGATGTTGAGAGTAAAAGACACCATGAAGTTGAAAATGTACACTTTACAACTAGGAATCATAGAGTGGTTTGGGTTGGAAGGGACCTCAAAGTCCATCCTGTCCCACCCCCTGTTACGGGCAGGGACGCCTCCCACTGGATCAGGGGCTCCAAACCCCATCCAACTTGACCTTGAACACCTGCAGGGATGGGGCAGCCACTGCTTCTCTGGGCAACCTGGGCCAGGTCCTCCCCACCCTCACAGGAAAACATGTTTTCCTAAGATCCCATCTCAACCTCCTGTTTTTCACCTGAAAATCATTCCCCTGCATCCCTATCCCTGCACTCCCTGATCAAGAGCCCCTCCCCAGCTTTTCTATAGGAAAATATGAGATAAATGGATTTGGAAATGTACTGCTTTAAAGGATTGGATTGATTGCTAAACTTATCCACAAAGTATTTAAAAAACATTAATTGTAATTTCTCCAGTGCCTGGTCTTGGAAACACATGGATCTGCAGATGAGTCAGATCTCTGTGATGCTCCAGTGGGCAAAAAGTCTAATGTGGACACACAGAAGGTTGGAGATTCAGTAGCCACTTTGGTGTTTCTGGACCTAGGCAGACCTGCAGGTGTTCAGGGACAACCATAAGGCAGAAGTGCTTGTCATAGCACCAGGGATGGGGCTCGGGGGTGATAAGGGATGGTGGCAACTGTTGCTCGGGGAGCTGCTGCAGGAATATTAAAATGCAAATGGCCCAATTAGAGTGCTTACTTTTCTAGATCTGCCTCAGAGAAACAGTGCTGTGAGTTTGCCTTGTATGCTGATAAAGAATCCTGTTAATAAAAGGTTTGCTGATTGCCTAAAGTCAATAGGCAGTTCCTGGGAGCAGCAGAAAGTCTGGAGTATCTTTAAATGGGCTACATATTGACTTCTGTAAATGCTGGGCTCTCGTGTTACTGAGGATCAAAACCAAAAAAAAACCTGGTTCATACTGAAAAACCCTGTTCTTTAGGAAAATGCCTGCCCTTATTTAGTGTTTGGGATAATAAATGATGAAGTTATTTCAGCTAGAAGAGACACATTGTGGGCAGCTGCTGGTGAGGACTCCAGACTTGTGTTATTGTTATGAGCACAGATCTTAATATGAGAACTTGTAGTCAGGCATCGACCATTCACCAAACACGCCATGCTAGCCTGTATCTTGGATTCACTCTCTGCCTCACATAGCTTGAGTGGTTCACACAGCATATTTATCCACTGAACTGATTCATATTGCAGATCTTTGATTTTAACTAGTTTTAAATGTAAGCTTGGGAAGGGATTAGCTAACTTGATAGTGATCTAGATAGACAGAAAATAGGCCTGGTTGCCAGTTTGTGGTTAATTACGGTAAACTACTATCTGTAATTTAGTCCTGCCCTTAATGGAAAAGAGTTTTGCTCGAATGTGCATTACATTATGTGAGGTTACATCCCATGTTGTGACATGGTATTGTGTAACTTCATACAACCAGATAAAATGTGACATGTTTTTTCAATGTATCCAAACAGAACAGAGGGGTATGTTCTGGTAGAAAAGACATTTACAGAGGGCCCTGTTCTACCAGCCTGATTTATTCCAAATTGCAGTCTTTAATGGAAATGCTAATCGCCATGTTTTTATGCAACTCCTGCAGAAGTAAATCCAGAGTATCTTTTAATTGAGAGCCTTTCTTTATGGTCTTCAGATGTTTATAAATATGCACAACCTAATCTGATTAGGGCCAGACTCTACATGCTGCCTTTGCTGACAAAAGGGGAGAAAGTTCTTGCCTGCAGCCCAGACTGTTCCATTTTACGGCTCTGCTGGTATTACAGTATCAGCGCACTTTTAATAAAGTATTAAAGAACTGCCAGGCCTTTGTTCCTCCGTCTTCAGTTGGAGAAAGAAGTGTGCGCGCTAGAAGTGGCTACAGCTAATAGGAAAATCTTTGAGGGAACAACATTTTTGTTGCAAAAAGCACTTTAGTTGAAATAAAAACATTTGATGCAATGGTATCAATTTTAAGGAGAATAAGGATCAGAAGGAAAAAGTAAGACGGGATTCTTACGAAGCTTGCATGTGTAAGCCTTCGTTTTTGAAGTGGAGATATTTCCAATTTATGCTGCTTTCAGTATTGCAGTAACCAAACTAAAATTCTTCAATGAAGGTGAATATAATATTTCAGTCGGTTAAAGGAAAGTCATGGGGACCTTCTAATTTTTCTGTCTTTCATCCCACATCTGAATTTAATCATATTTTAAAGTAGCATATTCCTTCATGAAGCAGAATGTCTATCCTCCACACAGGTTCCACTTGGGGAACTTTACTTACTGCTAAACAGCTCTGGGTGATATTAAAATTGCCTGACTAACTTCCACATAGGTCTTGGATCCGTTGCTTGGCTCTGTGCCTTCCAAACTGGCTAGCCAGTAGGAAACAGTAGACTTTGAATATGAGTTTAAATTTGGGCTGTCTGAACACATCCTTCTATCCCTTTCATAAGATTCCTTCTGTAGCTTGCTGACATCAGTTATTGCTAAACCCTGTAACAGCTTCCAAATGAAATTTTGGCTCATCTGGTTTAATGGCATCTTATGCAGCAAAAAAAGGACAGATCTTGAGGTGTCAATATGCAGGTTGGGGCCTCTTTCCACCTCCTCACTTCTCCTCACCAAGAGGTACATGATGTGACCAATGGCTGATGATGACATCATAAAAATTCATCACTCGTCCACAGTGTGGAAGTCAAGAAAGAGTGAATGGTCAGAAAGACAATTTTTTAGTTTAAGATAATGTTGACCGTAGCAGGAATAATTTGTTCCCTTCAGCATCTGCAGCTGTGGAACAGTCACCAGGGAGTTATATGACTCTGAATATACATATCTTTAAAAGCATCAGCCAATTCAGAACACCAAATGCAAAATGTTTTGCTCAGGAACACTGGGAGGATTTGTGTCTCTGAAGAACAGTAGAGCAGCGAGAGATACAGATGCAGTTGGAACAGTTTCATCTCTTGATGAGGACAGTCCCTTTGCAATGCCGCTCACTTGGAGAAGAGAAAATTACTCTGTTACTCTCAAAATACTTGAGTTTTCATCCAAGAAAAAGGAATTCTTCAGAAATAAATGATGCTATTTGTATGATATAAATGGATAATGGTATTGCCTTGTAAACCTTTATTGGATAGGTAAAATGGCTTTTACAGCACCATGAATAAACAGAAACACCTGTCTATAAACTTTAGCAGTGTTTCTGCTGACTGAGGCATGTGACAGTGGTGATGTTTTGCTTCTCTGTGGCTTTCAGTGTCTTCATCTGTGACTTACAATCCCAAATTGAGTTTCGATATGGCTGCTACTGGCATCCAATGTTGAATTGGCACCTGATTGCAAAGGAGCCATTGAAACTTTAAAGTGTGCTGTAATTGCTAAAAGGGACATATAGTGGGATGTGTATCTTCCCTGAGTTGTTTGCTCTCTTGAAACTCCTGTCTAAGGAAAGCCGGCAGAAGTCTACATGTGATTTAATGTCCCTTAAGCATTGTGATGGAAGGCTCCAGAGAGAACTAGAAGGCTTCAGAGAGACTTTATAGAAGCCTTCCAGTACTTCAAAGGAGCACACAGGAAAGCTGAGGAGGGGAGTGCAGGGCTAGGATGAGGGGGAATGGTTTTAAGCTGAAAGAGGGCATATTTAGATTGAATATCAGGAAGGGATATTTTCCCGTGAGGGTGGTGAGGCCCTGGCCCAGGTTGCCCACAGAAATTGTGGCTGCTCCATTCCTGAAGGTGTTTGAGGCCAGGTTGGGTGAGAATATGAGCAACCTGATCCAGTGGGAAGGGGTTGGAACAGGATGGGCTTTGAGGTCCCTTCCAACCCAAACCATTCTATGATTCTATGACGGTACCAGTGAGACTTAAGCAGAGCATAAAAATCATCCCCTGGCTTTCTGCACTAAGTTATCTCTGTCTCAAGAACCACAGTACAGTTTTGAAGAGAAGAACAGTTGGAGAAGCACAGAAGTGACGGAAGTTCATCGAGTTCAAATCTACCCTGGAAAATCCAGGAGACAAGAAAATATAATTTCTTTCTCACCTGTGTGATCCAGTTTTGTCAGGCTTCCCCTGTTGACTCAATACTAATAAATTCAGGATGATTCCAGTTTGTGACTGTGACTTGCTGCATTTGCAAACACCCCATCTGTAATGCGGTTCTTTTCTGAAATTTAGTGACTCTCTCATGGTCTGCTTTACTCCTTGCTCAAAACTGAGATACCTTTGCTAAATACTTTCAACCTATCTGTGGAGAATTAGTTGGTTAGATTAGCACCCAGTAATTATATTATTACGCTATATGTATTGTTTCTTATTTATATATGTATTTATATTATCATAATATATTAATTATGTTATATTATAAAAAGCCGCAATGTTTCCTGGCTGCAAGTGTAGATGCTACAAAAGTAACAAGGCAAATAGTTCTATATATCTTTATAAAAGCACCACGACTCTTCAAAATCCTGTACTAAGTCCCAGTCCTGGTTTTCAAATGAGCATCAGCTACATATTTACAGCAGACCCATAGCTGCCATATTACTGTACCAAAATGAAGGAAGAACGGTCTCCTTCTTTTTATAAGCATAAAAATATTAATTTCCTTGTGTAAGGTAAGAAGGGCAAAATACATTCACATGAACCCCAGTCTCCTGGGTTCATGGGAAGAGCTGTGTACCCATGTTGAGAGCAGAATTTGGCCCTCTCGTATAATCACAATTCAATATAAATATGAAAGAAATGCTTTCTCTTCCCTTGATTTTACTAGTGAGGCAAAAATAAAAACATGAGAAGGTGAATCACTCTTGCAGCTGCTGCTTGCCAAGACATGAAAATATGGGGATGGCCTGTGAAAAAACAGGCAATGGGAAAAAGAGTGAAAACGAAGGAATTGTTGAAAAACAGTAGATGCTATTGTGTGATAACAGAAAATAATTACCAAAGTGTATGAATGTTGCATCTGGATTGCAGTCTCCCCTTGTGTGCAAATTCATACGTGTGTTGAAAGTGTCATGCTGGAAATTAATGATAAAATTAAAACACTTGTAATGTAAAACATTACATGCCTTCTCATAGGATTGAGACATACCACTCAAGAGGATTAGCTTATAAAAAGTCAGATAATCCTCACTGGTGGGAGAAATAGAACTTATAGAAATTCCTGCAGCATACTCTCCAGAAGCATTTCACTAGAATTAATTTAGCAATAAAATCAGAGTTCCTTTAGACGTATTTTGCAAAAGTTGGTAAAGATCCATCCAAATCATACAAAGCATTATTTTCTAATGTACCTAAATTTCTTTTCTTCCTCAAGAACACTAGGCACCTGGTTTCTCTTCTGGTCTTTCCAGCAGTGACAGAAGAAGATAAAAATTAAGATTTTGTGTTAGAAGTCATCTTATGAATTCTTCCATGGATAGAAGAAAGAGGTAATCATATACATTTCCTGTTTGGTGTGGAGGAAAGAGAATGAGGCATGTGGGAAATGGGGTTTGACTGCAGTTTGCAGTGTGTGAGCTCCCTGAGATGTCTCGTGGTGGAGAGTGAGGATCCCTGCCTAGTGCAGACAGCTTCTAACCTGTTATCCATAAGGCTAACTGAACAGGTAGGCTGATTAGTTTAAAATTGAAAAAGCACAAGATGCTGAATAATTAAACAGTAAAATCTGGGGAAATTTATGAGGGGGAAAGGGAAATGCTCTTCAACCATCCAGTACCTGAAGGGGCTACAAGAAAGCTGGGGAGGGACTGTTTACAAAGGCAAATGGGGTAAATTGGAGAGGGACAGATTTAGGCTAGACGTAAGGAGGAATTCCTTCATTATTTCTTCACTGTGCAGCTTAAAATTTGCAGCCAGCCATCAGCAGGTTGATTGTTCACAGAAGCTTGATTGACCTACACATGATTCTATGATTCCTTCCTCACAAGGTCGATGAAAACAAAGAAGTGATTCTGTCTTATGGATGCTTTTGATAGATGGAGAGGACTTTCAATAGGCTTCGTATGGTGTTCAGGAAATAAATCCAAATTCAGTTATCCTGGGTTTATGGAGTTTTCATCCAGATAAAACCAAGTAGCTAGGCTTTTCCATCTAAAAAATGCCAATTTCAACATTTTTGTTTCATACGGAGAATTGCAGAGCTGGGATGATTTGAACGCAGTGAAATCTTGAGTTTGCTTAAATCAAAGCTAAAAAGTGTCTGGAACATGTATTTTTAAGTCAATGAGGAAAATATTTCAAGGAAATGCTCTGGATTTACCTGCCTGGATGATGCATAGTCTAGGAAATATGATTTATATCTACTAATTTAAAAATATACTACTTCATTTATACAAAGGAGAATTATGAGCCAATTTATGACGTGTCCATATGGGGGAAAAAATTGCTCTTGAAAACCAGTATTTTAGCAGAAACAGGTAAAGTGACATCTAATGCTTAGAAGGCAACACTGGACAAATTAATGCAAGAATGAATGTGAAACATGTAAAGCAACGAAGAAAACATTTAATATGAACAAGTGTACTTACACATAACATTGATGTTTACATGTATTATCAACCAAATCTTTATAGTTCCATCACACAAGGGTTTTAGGCATTCCTAATTTCTTATTTGCAAACCTCTTGAATTTAAAATACACTTTATAAAACAAGTAGAAATTAGAACATGCACAAAATTATCTCTTTTTGTTGTTTTTTAAACAAGTTCACAATTATTTTTGGTAGAAATTATTTTCTTTTCTGTGTCCTTTGAAATGGACTCTTTAAAATAGTGTCCTGGGAATGTTTTAAACAGAATCAGGACAGAGCAACAGGGTACATGTGAGGCTGTGACTGCACTAAACTCATGTATTAAGGTTATGCATTATTATTTTCAATGACACCAATTCTGCAGCATGTTTATCGCATTCACTTATTTCTGTCCCATGGCCCAGATTTCTCAGCTGTCAGTTTAATACAGACATTCCAAACAATGGCAATATAAAATTATTTATAATGACTCCCAACAGTCCCATACAATTATTTTATGATTTGTCTGTTCACTTGCACTTTTTTTTAAATACAAATATGCTTTTTTTACACAAATGTTTTGCTGTGAGGGTGATGATGCCCTGGCCCAGGTTGCCCAGAGCAGTGGTGGCTGCCCCATCCCTGGAGGTGTTCAAGGCCAGGTTGGATGGGGCTTGGAGCCCCTGATCCAGTGGGAGATGTCCCTGTCCATGGCAGGGGGTGGAACTGGATGGGCTTTGAGGTCCCTTTGCCCCATCCCTGGAGGTGTTCAAGACCAAGTTGGATGGGGCTTGGAGCCCCTGATCAATCCAGTGGGAGATGTCCCTGCCCATGGCAGGGGCTGGGACAGGATGGGCTTTGAGGTCAATTCCAGCCCAAACCATTCCATGATTCTATGATTACACCATGACATTAACATTGTGGAGAGACAATGGGTTGAAGGAAATCTCTTATGCAGAGATAAATAATTTCATATACTAATGAATTCATATTTATTTCCCCTGGTTATAGTGGCCCTCTTCTATGTCAGTAAAAAACTCTCAGTCTCTTTTTAGGCAAGCCTCTTCTGAAGCTGAACACTGAATCCCACAACTAAGTAAATATTTTATTTTCATATATCAGCACTCACACTGTCACACGGACCTTTCAAGGTAAACAGCTTCAGAAATTGCAATTGTGATACCCGAATGGCTTGCCTCTACTTTGAAGTCAGGCTTTGCAGTGTAGAATTGAAAGTAAATAGTGAAACCTCAAGTGCTTTGGGTTTTTCTAGTTCCTGTAATTTTGGTTTGACAGGCCTGGGTAAGCAGAAAGCAGAGATGAGAAAAGGCAGCCTTCCCATGGCATGGGATGGACCGCAGCTGCAACAGAGATGCCAGCCTCATGAGTGGCAGCGTCGTTTCTCTGCCTTGCATTTTACAGACTTTGTGAAATAGATGTTTGTCTGGAGGAGCAGAATAGAGATAAAGCCACCTGAGCTGAAAGAATTTCAGATTGAATGAAACCCAAAACAATGGATGACTTTGTGTTTAGTTTTAAAGCACAGCAGCTTCTTCTTCTGGAATCTGAAGGAATGGAATCTTAGATGTAGTGCTTAAGCACACAACTCTCACGCAGATTATTGCAGTATTAGTCACAAATTCATTTTTGGCACGTGGATAAATGACCTAATTTTCAGAGAGGCTGGAACACCTAATTTTGATTACCCTTTTTTTGCATTTTTTTCCCCTCGTAGCTCAAAATGATTGCATTGAGTGCACCCTTGGTTAGTTTGCCAATGACATCACGTTGGGCAGGAGTGTTGATCTGCTTGAGGGCAGGAAGGCTCTGCAGAGGGATCTGGACAGCCTGGATCCATGGGACAAGGCAATTGTATGAGATTCAACAAGACAAAGTGCCTGGTTCTGCACTTTGGTCACAACAACTGTATGCAATGCTCCAGGCTTGGGGAAGAATGGCTGAAAAGATTCTGGGCAAAAAAAGACCTGGTCAACAGCAGTTGAACGTCAGCCAGCATTGTGCCCAGGAGGCCAAGAACACCAACAGTTCCTGGCTTGGATCAGTCATGGTGTGACCAGCAGGAGTAGGAAAAGGATTGTCCCCCTATACTCACTGCAGGTGAGGCTGCATCTCAAATCCTGGGTTCAGTTTTGGGCCCCTCACTACAAGAAGGACATTGAGTGGCTGGAGGGTGTCCAAAGAAGAGGAATAAAGCTGGGAATGGATCTGGAGCTCAGGGGTTATGGAGAGCAGCTGAAGGAACTCCTGTCTGTTTAGCCTCTAAAAGAGGAGGCTGAGGGGAAACCTCATCATTCTCTACTGCTACCTGAAAGGAGGTTGTAGGGAGGTGAGTGTTGGTCTCTTCAACCAAGTAACAAGTGATAGGATGAAAGGAAATGTCTTCAAGTTGGGCGAGGAGAGGTTTAGACTGGATATTAGGAAAAATTTCTTCACTGAAAGTGTGGTGAAGCATGGGCAGAAGATGCCCGGGGAATTGGTGGAGTCTCCACCCCTGGAGGAGTTCAAAACCATGACACTTTGGGACACAGCTTAGCAGGCATGGTGGAGTTGGGCTTATGGTTGGACTTGATGATCTTGGAGGTCTTTTCCAACCTCAATGATTCTATGATTCAAGACCAGGTCACTGAGTAAAACAATGGCAGCTGGCTGGAGACCTCACAGCATTCGGAAAAGCCATGTCATAGCCCTCTCAGCTGCAGGACATCAATATGAGGGACAGGAATGAGAAACAGGTGGCAAAGGAAGCAGAGGGACATCAAAGCCCTACTTTGCGCAATACCAATCTGCACTCCAGTAGGCACGTGGTGATTCAGAAGTGCTGGTGCTTTGGGTGTGATGCTTTTGAGGGAGGTGGTTTTCTAAAAGAGAAATCATGGGAAGTGGTACCTGGTGGACTTACAGGAAGTTACGTGGTGTTGTGGCACTGTAAGAGCCAAATCAGCCTGGTTCTCAGAGACTCACTGCACTTAATGAAACAGGAAAACACCCCAGTACGCAATGACTAAACCTTTAATTACATCTCCAAATGATGAAGAGAGGCTAAAATCTGATAAACATGTTTAATTGCTGGCAATTACACAGGAAAAAAAAAAGAAAATCTTTTTGAAACACACTAGGTATTTTGCAACATTGTTTCAACACCGTAATGACAACTATTCTAGTCTGAGGAAGTGGATAACAGGGAATTTCTTCCATTAATTTTGGTGGAGAAGGATTAGGTCCAGTGTTGCAAGGAATGGACACCTCCAGCAAAAATATGGTATGCGGTTGCTTGGCGGTGTTTATTTCACACATCAATTTGAGAAAGGAGATCCTTGTTGGTAAGACGTGGCTTTTCTTTGGGAATGACTGTGAGCTACACCATATTTCCAGATAAAAGCAGTTCCCTATGCTTCAGTAGGATTTCCTGCAGGCGAGTAAATATCTGTGGCTGTTGTATTGCTCCCCAAATTCTACAGTTGTTTGTTTAGCTCGAGTTAATTTCCTAGCAGAAAAAAAAAATCATTAAAACCTTTTACAAATGAGTCTTTATAAGTTATTGGCAATCTTGAAAGAGGGATAAGGTTTTTACTGATTTCTGTGTTCAGTGAGAGTTATAGTAACAAAAACGTGGCATTTCCTGTAAAATTGGCAAAAGCAGAAAAAAAAAAATCCCCCAGCTGTTTTAATACATGCTACCGAGCCATTGATTTAATGTCCCTAAGGTTTGATTGATAATGTAACCTAGAAAAATCTCATACTATGCCATCTAAAAGTGCATCTAAACTTACTGAAACCAGATACAATGGATTTAGAACATGGCTGAAAAGTTCAGGGATTACTCAGAAGAGGGAATGGAACATCAGCTAGTGCTTTGACTTCGAGCTGTACTCGCCAGAAGACGTTTGTTAGGGCCTCAAGTTGTTCCATGCCCAATTAAGTGAAAAATATGTTTTGTAATAGACACATAACCAGCCTGTCTTAGGTGTTTTCCATATCCCCATGCTCAATCATCGTCTGAGAACCTCATCATCTTCTATATATTTAGTATTTCAATGAAGTGGGAAAGAACTGTTATCTCCAGATGAGGTCGAAGGAAAAGGTTCTCAAGCTATGAATTTACAGATGGAGAGGAAAGGCAGAGGGAGACTTAGTATAATAACATACTGAAATCTGGGGCAGAAGAAGGAAGTGAATCCAGGTGTTCCCACTCTCAACTGCCCTTCCTCTTCCAACTGCCATTCTGTTGGGAGGTGAAATTCATCCTGCTGCAGAGACGGCACTGAGCACCAGAAATCCTTGAGCTCTTTGGGAATTTAGAATTTGATGGCTCTGACACTGCTTCTTTCCTCTTGACCAAACCCATCTTCAGTATTAAAATGTGACCTGCAGCCATGGAAAATAAAGACTTTTGCAGATACCCTGTCAGAGGAAGACACAAGACTCCGTTCTGAGATGCAGTTAGCTGAAGCATCCTAGCTGAAGGTAGGTGGGTTGTCTGGTCTCTAAAGCCATTCACCTGGCTGTCAGGTCTTTAAAAAGAAGCAGGATGCTTGTGGTGGGGTACGATTACAGGGAGAATGGTATTGAAAGCTTGAGTAGGAGAGAATGCAGTTTGTCAGGTGTTACACCGGAGGGTCTGTAAAGTCCTTGGCAAACAGAGGAAAGGGGGTGTAGTTGATGAGGTGAATTTGTTTCATGTATTTTGTTCTAGAAATGATAAAGACAGAAGCCTGAAGAGAAACGGCCTGAAGCCCTGCAGCTTGAGTGTGTTGCTGGGTGTGTGCTTGTGCTGTCTGGGGGGCTGCACCTGTTTGGAGGGAGCTCCCAACCATCCGCAGGCTGTGGCTGTGGGAAGGATTGACGGGGGCTGCAGTGGGACATTTAACATAAGGCTGTTATATTTTACTATGATATAAGCTCTTCAGCATGTTATACATTAGGATGTGGTGCTGGTAAAGTATCCATGTTTGCTTGTGTTTTTCTAAGCGAGAAAATGACTTTGTTAAATTTTACTCAATGAACTATTACTCCAAGCTCAGTGTCTCTAACTTCCACTGATGAGATTAAAATCTTCACGCACCACCTTGCTTTTAATTAAAAAATCATTCATTGGGAAGCCAAAAGCTTGTCTAGTGAGAGGAGTCTAGTGCAGTGTCTCAAGCTCTATTTGCATCTGTTCCCTGGCACGGCATGTACAAAAGGCTTTTCTGTAATGTGAAAGATGAGTGCTGTGTAAAACAGTGGGGTTCGGGTTTGCTGTGATAGCCTGGGTTTTGGCAATGACATAATTGTTCATCCATGCCTTAAATATACCAACCTGGGAGCACGAACACTAAGTCTCTCCTGAGGACTCCCCATAAACACCATGCAGTGTTTTAAAATTGCTCAGTCTTGAAACCTTGCAGCTTCATTTCTTAGACTAGGTGGTTACTCCATGAGTGTCTCTTATCCCCAGGTAATGGAGAAAAATTAGTTTGTCCACTGCACATCTGGATTTGAATCATAGAATGCTCTGGTGTGGAAGGGATCTTTACAGGTCATCCAGTGCAACCCTCTTGCAGGAACAGGGACACCTTTAACCAGATCAGGTTTCCTGAAGCCCCATCCAACCTGACATTGAGTGTTTCCAGGGGTGAAGCCTCCACCACTTTCCTGGGCAACCTGTGCCAGGTTGTTTGCTTGCTGATGCAACAGGACGAGCTGTGAGCTTGAATGAGTGCCCTTTGCATGCCCACTTGTATTTCCACCTGGGAAGCTTGTGTGCGTCACAAAGCAAACCTGTGCGTCTTCCCTCCAGCAATGAGAAATACAAAAATGAATGCTGAGACTCATTCCTTCTTGTTTAAGAGGGTTCTAATTGATTTGTTTGTTTTCTGAAAAAATTGTTTTTGTGGTGTAGCTGAGAGCCTGTGTCACTGTAGGGTCTTACTAGCACATAGTCAGCCTGCTGGTGCCCTTCTTTTGACACCACGTGGGTGTTGTTTTTTTATCCTGGAGCCACTCTTAAGTGCCTCTTCAGTCAATGACACGTTTGCCATTGAGTTTGGTAAGAGAGACACCACTGTTCATGCTTTCCCATCACGTATGCACATATGTAGCTACATACTATACAACTGTCTCAGCTACGGGCTCAGAAAAGAAGTGATGAAAAGGAACTTCAAAATGAAGGAGGCATTTCTTCACTATGAAAGTTGTGAGACCCTGGCCCAGGTTGCCCAGGGAAGCTGTGGCTGCCCCATCCCTGGAGGTGTTCAAGGTCAGGTTGGATGGGACTCGGAGCCCCTGATCCAGTGGGAGGTGTCCCTGCGCATGACATGGGGTCGAACTGGATGGTCTTTGAGGTCCCTTCCAACCCAAACAAGTCTATGATTCTATGATTTTTAAAAGGCGACAGTAAAAGAAATTACATTTGATTTTGGTTTTGTCTTCTACTAGTTGCAACTGATCACTCCTAGACTCTTTCTTAGTATGAATAACAAATATTTACCTGACACCACTGTGCCATGCGCTATACCGTAACTTATACAACACAAATATGAAGTGTCCAGGATTTAACCACAGTAAAATCTAGGGCCATGAGACAATTTTATTTCCCTCATGTTATGGAAGGTCTTGTATTTATTTCAAAACTATAATGGAAAGAACAGATACACAGCTTTGGAATTCATTCTTCCTTGGTCTGAAACTGCCTGAATTTCATGACATATAGAAAGTTCACATTTTCTCCCCCAGGCATTTAAGAATGACGAATAACTGGTGGTGATGGTGGGGAAATCACTTTTTACTGTTATTATTATTAGCTGTCTCACCAGTAATGGTTTATATTAAATTCTGCTGCTTTTCTTAGGTTATAACTTGAGATTAGGGCTGTGAGATGAAAAAAAAATAAAAAATCACTGAAAATATGGTTTAGATAGAACCAAATGCGTTTAAATTAAAACCAAGTATTGCCAAAGCTGGTCAAAGACAACTTCTTCCTGAACTAGTAACAAATCAGCTTCCTTCCATGATGGGTATATGCAATAAAAGTAAAGCAATGCAAACAAAAGCACTCCAGTGCCTTTCCCAGAATGATGGGGCAATAATGCATCTCTCTATTGGAACAGTCCAGCTCACCAAGCACACATCCAGACATAAGTGACTTCTACCTGCAGCCTCAGGTCACAAGGAAAAAGTAATTATATGGATACTACAGTGACTAGGGGTCTCATGTTAATTTTATTCCCTCAAAACAGATTTGAAAAGATTGTAACTAATTTTAGACTGGTAAAATACTCCCTGGAAATGCACTGTTTATAGGGAAGAAAACCAAATTTTTAGAGTGATCCATTTTAAAATAGTCTCCATATGGCTAAATGCTGCCACTAGGTTTCACATAAACCAAATAAAAATGTATGGTTGTGTTCAGAATTTATCATTAATGCTGCAGCAATGGTTAAGAGGCCTCAGTCACTGGCAGAAATTATACTCAACACTCTGTAAATATGGGCAAGAGTCAATTATTGCTGTTAGTCACTTCTAGTCTAAGACAAGGAACAGCAGTAGCAGGTGCATATAATATGTAGATATAGATATTGTAGACCTAGATCTATATCTAGAACTAGAACTTGGTAGAGATATAAATATAGATAGCACCACAGTAGTGGCAATTGTACCAGACAGACAGGGAAATACAACTCAATAATCAGGTAAGATTAGCCAGAGTGAAAAAAGTAATTATATTTACTGTGGCTATCCCATAGAGGTGTTTCTAGAGGTGTTTGAGAGAACAATGAGGTGGGTTTGCGGTTATTTATGGGAGCTTCTTCCAGGCATGAAGGCTGGCATGGGACAAAGGGCAAAAGTGCTCATCAGTGAACTTAACAAATGGGTGATGATGGCAGGTATCACTGGCTAATTAGTGAGAAGACCTGACGTGTTGATAGCATAGAAAAAATGATGGGTGGAGTGTGGATAGGTCTTGAAGGGCCTTTAGAATGAAGATGAATAGGGTATGCTTGATGCCATGCCAAGTCCACAGATGATTCGCTGTTTTCCTTTTTGAAAGTTTCCACATTATTTTACTTGATTAATGCCATTGACTGCTTTTGACTTATTTTCTCATAACAAACATTCCATTCATTTTACAAGGAATCTATTCAAAGTAATTGATGGATTCCATGAGTTCAATGAAGCTGATGTCAAGACATTTTGGTCCATTTCTATACTATCAGTTACAACGGCTCAGCACACACAGAAGGTCATTTAACATATTATACTTAATATAAATCTCTTGATTGTTCCTAGGTAAAGAGTATCAAGCAGCTTGTAGTAGGCTTGAGCTTGGGAGTATTAATTGCCTAGAGGAACATTTTTAGAAACTATAGTTAAAGATTGAACGCTACCCAAAGGTAACACATGGTAGTTGAATTTGTTTGGATGCATCTACCTTTTTAACTTGTGATATTACATGAAGATTTATTTTTATACCTTTGCAAGAATTGAAGTTTGCTGTGGAGAAACTGATCCCAAGATGCATTTTCAGTGATGAATGAAGAAAACACTGGGTAGGAATTTTCAGTGTCAGGTTCACCTCCTTTTCTTTGAGGGAGTGTGGGCAGGCATCCATGTGGCAATGGAATGATCTTTATTTGTCCCCACTTTCTACTAGTGCCTCAGTGTTCAAACTAGCAAATCATGTCATGTATGTGCAACTCTACCAGAAACTACATTTCCACCCTTGTTTGGAAGCCAGGGTTGTCTGTGGGCCATCTGTACATGCAGCACCCCAAGTAATGACTCTGGTAGGAGCACACCATTGGTTCCTGAGAACAAAAATTAAAGCACCTAGGAATTTCAGTTTGAGCAAGGATGTCTCCACTTGTATGAGCAGCAGGCAATGTTCATCAGGTAACATATTTACATATGCCTAGTTTCCATTATAGGCAGCCTATTAACCATCTTGCAGATGTTCCAATTGCTAATGAAGTCAAAGAAAATGTTAGATGTCTTAATCCGTGTAGGATGAAGCCTGTAATCCTGAATGAAAACTTATGTAGAAGTTGGTGAGAATGTACTTGTCAATGTTTCCATTGTGCTTGCTTTTTTTCAGAGCACAACAATCACCTGGAATTTATCCATGAACCCTGAAGAATAGGAAAAAACTTGTCTATGTGCTGTTGTTTGATAGTAGGGCACTGAAGGGCTGTGTTCTTATGTTTATATTACATGGAATAGCTTCATGATCTTCATTTTAATCAAAATTACCTGTAGACCTTTTGCTGTCCTGATCATGGACAGATGAATTCTACTTCACATCCTGCAACTCATGCCTTGTAGCGATGACAATCAGGGACACTTATTCTGAAACAGATGAGAGAGAATTTACAAGATCATGACATTTGGAAACTGAGATGAAGAAATTGTAAGAGGGGGAGAATCCTCTCTGTTTCAGGAATATACGTGAGCGTGAAGAATCATACCAAATGTTCCCACAACATTCCTGAAATTAACGGTTTTGTCTTCAGTGATTATAAGTTGGTAGAATTACATTCATTTACACAAATCTAAGATACAGCCCTTTGAAAGGGTGAATTCATGCCTTTTTCTTTAATCATACAATGATTTGAGTTGGAAGGGACCTCAAAGTCCATCCTGTCCCACCCCCTGTTATGGGCAGGGACACCTCCCACTGGATCAGGGGCTCCAAGCCCCATCCAACCTGGCCTTGGACACCTGCAGGGATGGGGCAGCCACTGCTTCTCTGGGCAACCTGGGCCAGGGCCTCCCCACCCTCACAGGAAATAATTGCTATCCTCTTTCAGTTTAAATGTAGGTTTAATTACCAGAGTGAAGGCATCTGACTTTAACAATTTTGGTACGTGCCCTCTCTCTGGACTTCCATACCGCTGTTAAAGCAGAGAAGCTTCTTCAACAAATGTTTTTGTGATATTACAAGACTATGAATCTTTTCCATTTTTTATATTTGCTTTTAGAGAGCCTTACATATAATCCCTTTTAAATTACTGTGCCTATGGAAGTTTGCATGATAAGGCACCTTATAAATTAGACTGTATTATATTGTATTGAAAGTCAAAATATGAAGCTATATTGGCTAGACGACATTGTATAATTAGAGTTTGGTTTCACCATCTACGTGGAAGTGTTGACTGCTTCTCAGCCTGAAAGTGCTGCTTTCTGCTTAATGTGCCTCCCTGAGAAAATCCCTGTATCTCAAACCTCCACATATTTGCAGGTAAGATTTCTAGTATGTAGCATTTGGTTTCTTTTTTCTCTGTATTTTTAGGCAAATAAGGCTGAATGCTAAATTAAACAGGAGATTTTTAGAAACAGGAGCCTAACAATAGGGTTTTTTGTAACTATTTGGGTAGGGCCCCCTGCAGAAGAGCTGGACCCCATAAGATGACTTCAGGTACTCTCAAGAGCTACTGACTGCTCAACAATAGGCACTGGTTGACTTTGTTGCCAAAACGTGCAGAAAGGTGACCAACACTGGCAACCAAATGGAGATTTCTCTGCATCCAAGTTGCCCAGGGCAGTGATGGAGTCACCATTGATGGAGGTGTTAAAAAATGTGTAGATGTGATGTTTCACGACAGTCTAGTAGGCAGGGTGGGNGCCAAAACGTGCAGAAAGGTGACCAACACTGGCAACCAAATGGAGATTTCTCTGCATCAAAGTTGCCCAGGGCAGTGATGGAGTCACCATTGATGGAGGTGTTAAAAAAATGTGTAGATGTGGTGTTTCCGACAGTCTAAGTAGGCAGGGTGGGGTTGAGTTGATGGTCAGACTTGATGATCTTGGAGGTCTTCTCCAACCTTAAAGATTCTATGAGAGTAAGTATTTCTCATTCAAGTTCTGTCCAAGTGGAGGATGTTTTGACATCTTTCTTTTTATAAGATTTCAGTTTAATTATCTATTTCACATATAAAGAGTCAGGACCAGTTTTAGCATCTGACCAGTCCTAGCTGATTCTTTATAAGACACAGCTAGAGATCAGTAGCAGTATAAAGGGAGGAAGAATACTTCACAAAGAATGAAAAATAGCAGAGGATTTTGAAGGCCACAGATGTCCATTCTCATGCAAAGTGGAACCAGTTTTGAAATTGGGTTAACTTAATAGGCTGTGAATTATACAAGCTCTTTAAGTTAATCTGATTTCATAGCCACCTTAGCATATCCACACTTAACTGTCTAAGGACCAGAGCACCAGTCCTTTGAAGTGTCAGATGAGGTGGATATTGATGCAAATTTCCATGCCACTGGAGGATGTAGCTGCTGGGATCTGCTACCGAAAGGTATTTGAACCTCAAACTATGACATGAATAGGTTGGTGCAGAAAACGTCATTGCCAGCACTCGTTTGCTTGGAGTGATGACAAATGATTATGCAGTTTCTTCCCATTGTGTGCACAGTTCTCTGATGTTATTCCATCCTCTTTGCTATATCACAAAGATCATTCAGTGTCTGATTGAAGTCCCTGGCATCTTACTTCCAATGCCCTGCGGTGTTAACACATTGCATGATTCTGTTTCAACATCCTTTGCTTCTTGGCAGAGATTTCCTTCTATATTCCAAGCCTAGACAGTGCATGAAAGGATTTTTGAGCTTTTATACAACAATCTTGGCTGCTTTTTTTTTTCCTTTTTTTTTTTCCCCCCAAGGTAGTGACTAACTGGTCTATCTCCCCATTAGCTGTAATGAAGACCTGAATTACACAGAGAGGTTACCTGAAGGTAAATGTCCCCATGGGATTCAACACAAATGTTGCCAGGAATGAAGCTGTTTGGTAATAGGGTTTTTTTTGATAAATGAAGGATGCAAAACCTCAGAATTCTTTTAATCCCAATTCAACTAAAAAACCCAAAATACATACGTGTGTGTGCGTTTACATGTGTGTATTTATATGTGTATATATAATCCCCTGTACCCTTCTGTGATTGAACTCATTCTTAAAGCCAACATTACTTCTTAAAACATATTATTTGTTTGAGATGGAAGCTTCTTTGGGAAAACAGATTCCACAAATCCTTTTGTACCTGTTCCAAGCAGAATAACAATGAAAGATTCTCTGCTCAAAACCCCTGGAAAGGCATTTTTTACCTACCCACCCAAAAACACTGGGTTATCAAGAAGTCATATTTCCTATACCTGTCTCAGGAAAGACTAGTCAATTTACACGTGCTCAAAAATCTCCCAAATAACCACTTCTGTCTTTCCCAGCCTGGTGCAGAGCACATTAGATAATGAAAGTAAACAGACAACGCACACACCAATATTTCCTGTAGCACATAACTGCATCCTCACCTAAATGCTAATCACAAGCTGATACTTGCCTGCATAAATCTAATCAGTTTCTTTCAGAATTGCATGAGGAGTGATTCCTTTCATCCGCATGGGAAAACATCCAAATCAAGTAGCACATTTGTGTCCTTTAATAGCTCTGTTTTCTCTGAAACACACAGTAACAGGCTCTCTACTTCTCACAAGTGTCCTGATAGCAATACGCTCGTTCTCATTTTAATTTCCTCAGCATCCAGCTCTGAAGACAGAAGGGTTTTTAAGTGCCTAGACATACACCCTGCCAGGTACTGAGCAATTCAACTCACAGAAGGTGTTTTATCATCCTATATGTTTGGATGGTGTGTTGTATTAGGTGTGATGAGATACAGAAGCAGGACGTTTGGCTGATGGAAACTAGCACAGCTCCTATCGAAAGGAATAAGTCAGGTCCGATGAATATAAACACTGCAATACTGTTGTGTAGATTGCTCGGGGATTGCTTCTAAAGCAGAAAAGGTAGAAAAAATCTGAGCTTTAACTTGGATCAGTTGTTTTCTTAAAATTTTCCTTCCCAGTGAGGGTTCTGCCTTGTACACCTTGAAAAGGGAATATCCTGCCCTCTGCTCAGCACAAGCATGGTTCTGCTTAGCTACTTGCTTATCTGCACTTTCAGGTATCTATTATTTTCCATGTTATTATATGTGGTACAGGGTATGGGGAAATAATTCCATCATGTTGCTCTCCAGCAGGATCCGTCTTCACCTTGGTGAGTCGCAGTCCTACAGCCCATAGGTTGTATAACTGCTGCAGGTCCTGGCATGAGTGTGTACCCAGCTGTAGGCACATGGAAGTTTCGAGGGTGAAAAGGAAAATATCTATAGAAGTTAGGAGAAGTAACTTGGTTTCTGAACTTCTTTGATCTCAGCTGAGTTTAGTTGCAATAAACTGGACTTCAAAGCCTCCAGTTCTGCCTGAACCCCACAGCAGTCTGGGTCCTTTTCCTACCTCTGGCTTTTGATTTCTGTGCAACACTTACCCAGAACGTGCTCAGAGATTTGGATTGTTCAGCCTGGAGAAAAGAAGGCTCTGAGTAGACCTTAGAACAGCTTCCAGTACTGAAAGGGGTTCCAGGAAAGCTGAGGAGGTGCTCTGGATCAGGGAGAGCAGGTATAGGATGGGGGGGGGATGGATTTTGGCTGCAAGAGGGGTAATTAAGATGGGAGCTTAGGCAGAAATGTTTTGCTGTGAGGGTGGAGAGGCCCTGGCCCAGGTTGCCCAGAGCAGTGGTGGCTGCCCCATCCCTTGAGAGGTTCAAGGCCAGGTTGGATGGGGCTTGGAGCCCCTGATACAGTGGGAGGTGTGGGACTGGATGGGCATTGAGGTCCCTTCGCACCCAAACCATTCTATGATTCTATGAAAGCAAGTGAGGAGAATGGCCTCAGAGGAGGAGTTGCTAGGGAAAAATGCTTGTTTACTCAGATACAGCAATGGAAGACATAAAGGAACTACAGAAGGATATTTTGTTGGTGGCTTTATCAAATAAGTTTTAACTTTACCTCATTTCCTTCAGGCATGTAACAAGAAATCTAGCATTTTTACATTAAGTCCAGGACAAAATTTAGTAGAGAATTAAACCTAAAATAGAATAAAATTTATTCTGTGCATCTTTTCTTTTACAGTTTTAAAAGTTGCACAGATTGGCTGCTGCACTTTTTTTTTTCTTCTTGTCAAACTCCCAGTAAAGCAATTATGTAAGTCCTCGTTACAAGTGAATCACCAGCATTGTTTTGGTTTATAAAATAAAAATGCTTTAGCACTCCATTGCCTCTGACAGTGCAAAAGAGCACGTTTAAAACTCAAGCTGCTTCTACTTTGCCCCTTCATAGCTCCAAAATTAAGTAAATTAGACCTACTAAACACCAGTTTTTGTTATTGAGGCAAAATACAGTTAAGACTTGTTCATGTGTAACAAAATGGAGCTGTTGGAGCTTTAATAAACCACTGAAGGCAAGATAAAACTCCACAGAAAAACTAGTTTTCTTAATATTTACCAGATAACGTTTTTCCCAATATCTTTTAAGCTGAAGTGCCTCAAACCTCAACTCCAACTTTCTGCTCTAAGAGAACTTGGAAGAGGTCATGTTTTGAGCATATGTGTAAAACAGCATTCCATAATTGATTTATTAACATATGAAGTCATATTTATGATTTTCTTTTTGAAATATATGAAAGCAAGCTATAACTGTATAATCCTGTGTGATCTATTCAACAAAAATCTGCTTCAAAAAATTTAAGAGTAAAAGACCAGGAGGGGGGAGGGTAAAAGCAAGAAAGCCAGTAGAGTGTATTTTGTAATGGTTAAAGGTTATTCTCCAAAGGACAAATTTATGTAATTTGTATTTGGTAAGGATCATATTGGATGGTTTATTTGCATTCTTTCACATCTCAGGAGAGGTGTTGCTAAATAGGTCCAAATGGGATAAAAAGAATTTTTTTTTATTCAAATGCAAGCACTGCAGTTTTCAGATTAAAATGTCATAGTGTGTACGGGGCTTGGAAACACTACCTTAAGAAGAGTCTTGATGGCCAGGACTCTTGTATGCTGCTTTTCTTTTTTTTTTTTTCTTTCTTTTTTCATCTGTGAAGTCTTTTTCTGCATATAATTTCTGAAATGTGAAGCACATGCTTGGTTCTTCTGTAGCACAGGTCCCTCTTCAGCAGCCCCTACTCACTCTCTATCAAAGTCAAAGCTCCCTTTGAAGTTCTGCCTTTCGCTTGAGCCCTGCGTGCTGCAGAGGCGATGCCGCTTCCACCGCACGTTCTTCAGGGCAAGGACTGCTGTGGTGTGTGTTTGCATGGGGCCCAACCACGCCGGGCATTCACCCCTGGGCTGCTCTTGTCATAAGAGTGTTTAATCACTGTTTAAATACACAATTTGAGCCAACAGGTGGTCCCGCTGACTCCTCTGTGTCTGGCTACAATTTCGTTGCCGCTTATAGGTTCAAGTCTGAGAGGCACATTTGGGTCTTCCCAATCTGTGACCTCTAAGATCACCCAAACTCCCACCAGTCGTTTACACGTGCTTTCCCAGGGCACCACAGGGGTTGTGCATGCTCTGGTCTTCTGCTTTATTCTGGGATGATGTTACAGAAAAACAATGCATTTAACGTGATTTTTTTTAAAAAAAACAATGACTGTGTTAACTACAAGACTCCTCAAAATTGTTCAAGCATTAAACATGGGAGTGACTGCAGTAGAGATCATGGAAATCATAGAATGCTTGGGTTGGAAAGGACCTTTACAGGTCTTCTAGTCCTACCTCCATGCAGGAGCAGGGACATCTTTAACTCAGTCTGGTTACTCAGAGCGCCATCCAACCTGACTTTCCTGCGATGGGGCATTCACTGCCTCTCTGGGCAACCTGTTCTAGGGAGTCACCACTGATGTCCCAGTAGACACTGTCTTCTAATCCAAGCAGACCCAATTTAATCTGAGAATCCAAAATCAGTCTGAATACAACTCACTCACACTCTGAAAAGGGCACAGGGAGTAAAATCCATGTGCTTTTATACCAACCTCAATTCTTGCTCACTTGGTCAACATTTTGGGTACCTTGTTTGCAAGGATCATCTTCCATGACAGGCAGTTCAAGGTGGCACAGGGTAACAGACTTGATAGTGTCCCAGTAGTAGTCTTCCAGGGAAACCACAAGTGTCTTCCTTGGGCAGAGCTGCTGTCTGGAATGCTTTTTAATAAGCTTATCTTGGGCAAGCTGAGACATGAGCCAAAGATATAATATGAACCGGAGTTCATCATTTAGTACAAACAACCCCTCTCGGTTATGATCTCCTCTCAAAGGCTGCTGATGGATTGAGCTCAACAAAACAAAAGAGAGAGTGAAGGACAACATAAAATGAAGGGAGAAAAACTGATTTTATAGAACAATGTAGCAAAACCCCATTGAAATTTGATGGAAGGTGTTCCACCAGCTGTACAGTTGGTTAGGAATAAACTGTGGAAGCCTAACGTTTTATTTAATATTTAAATAATTTTAAGCAATTATTAAGTCTGATTTATTTACTGGCTAAGATAACAATTGTGCTTTTGAAAAGCCATTTGATATATGGAAAAATTTCCTTGCAAGAGCTGTATTTTCAGGACTTATGTTTATTTTGGAATCTTCTCTTGCGGAAGCAATTAATAAAAATCATAAGTGTGCATCTCGATTAATTGCAAGACTTAGTTGTTTCCAAGAGAGGTTCTTTATTATCTTACCGTTTCATGAAAATAGTTTGTTTGTGCTTCAAGCACAGTTTATGTGTTGGCTCCTATGGAGAATATTGTGACATTTTAAGATGTTTGGGTGTGCTTTGTTTAGTACCTTCTATCCTCCCACGTACTTTCCTACCTTTTACTCTCTTCTGAGATGCTGTGATTCACTGTTCAGATTAACAACAGCTTTAGGCAGAGGAAAATAAAACTAACATAGATAAGAGGTGCTGCTTGGAGAGGTATAGAACAGGCTCCTAAGACCTGAGCAGCTGGAACCTGAGCTGCTGGGTGTTGTGGACCAGGCAGGGGATGCTGCAGCTCCAAACCCAACCCTGGCATCAGCACCCATCCACAAAGCTGCACCTGGAGCTGGGTTTGAGCTCTGGGAGTCCGGGCAGGGACTGCGGTTTCAAAACCCAGCACTTTAGGCTGATGGTGAGGGACAAAGATAAGTCTTACCCGGAGCTTCTACATTTGTTCTTGAGATCATACAGTAATCATGGATATCCTCTTTGAAGAAAAAAAGTGTGTTTTAAAGCCATTTGTTGGCCTGTGGCAAAAAAAGAATTGCTAAGGGAAAAAGATCCTGACAGACACATGAAAAACATTTCAAGTTGTGTTATACTGTAATTATCCTCCTGGAGTTAGGCATTCATATAATTTTGGTATGACAGTGTGCTAGAATTTTTTTCTTTCTCTGTGATTTTTGTAGGGTTCTTATTTAAAAAGAAAAAAAAAGGAGCCAGGGTATATTTATCCCCTGTCCCCAGCCTGTCATTTTTAATCACTGATGAAATGAGTCATTGATGCATTAGAATGGAAATAATAAGGGTTTTTTTGTGGGACCTTGTAATTTTGAGAATCCTTTACATGCCTAGAAGATCTGATGAGAAGGAACTGCATAACCATGTGTTTGTGCACCCTGAAGTACCCTTCAAACACATGGTCTTGTAGATCCTGCTTCCAGTACCTGAAGGGGGCTGACAAGAAAGGTGAGGAGGGACTTTTAACAAGGGTGTGGAGTGATAGGATGAGGGGAGAGCTGTTTAAGTTTAGATTTGACATTAGGAAGAAATTCTTCACAATTGAGGGTGGGGAGGCCCTGGCCCAGGTTGTCCAGTGAAGTGGTGGCTCCCCCATCCCTGGAGATGTTCAAGGCCAGGTTGGGTGGGGCTTGGAGCAACCTGGCCCAGTGGGAGGTGTCCCTGCCCATGGCAGGGGGTGGGACTAGATGGGCTTTAAGGACCACTCCAGCCCAAACCATTCTCTGATTCTATGGTCCTTTATGGTTGAAGGGCTAACACATCCCTGGGGCAGACCAGAGGGCAGGGGTATCATCGGGAGGAGGAGTGGCCCAGGTACTGGAAACTGCAGTAGCTGGAGTCACAGTGAGCTCTCTGTGTGATGCAAAATGGGACAGTTTACTTTAGANATGCTGTGAGAAACTGTGTCAAAGGCTTTGCTGAAGTCCAAGAAGACCACATCCACAGCCTTTCCCTCATCCAGTAGATGTGTCACTGTGTCATAGAAATCATTCTGCACTGTAAAAAAACTCTGGATTCGAAAATTCAAACTCCTGGAAGAAAAAATATATGCCTTTTTACTCTTTTCTATTTATCATGCAGGTTAATGCTCACATTTCTTTATAATGTTTGTTACCAGGTGCTGTTGAGCAAAGTGCTGGGGAACATGATACTGCACCCAGTTTAATGTCGCAGTTTATTATGCTTTATTCTGTTTAAGAATCCTTCAGCCAATTATCAAATGCAAAATAGACTCTTTAATTTTTTTAGTCTAATGATATTGATGATTTTTTTTAATAGGGACTAAAATAGTGAGTTTGCATATTACATGTTTGATGTCAAGCACAGACCATATAATTTTCTGTTTGAGAAGGCTGCATCATAGAATGGTTTGGGGTAGAAGGGTACTTAAAGAATATCCAGTTCCACCTCCTGCCATTGGCAGGCACACCTCTCACTGGATTGATCAGGGGCTCCAAGTCCCATCCAACCTGGCCTTGAACACCTCCAGGGATTGGGCAGCCACCACTACTCTGGGCAACCTGGGCCAGGGCGTCCCCTCAAAGGAAAACTTGTTTTCCTAATGTCTCACCTCAATCTCCCCCCTTGCAGCTGAAAACCATTCCCCCTTATCCTATCCCTTCACTTCCCAATCAAAAGCCTCTCCCCATCTTTCCTGGAGCTCCTTTCAGCACTGGAAGCTGCTCTAAGACCTCCCCAGAGCCTTCTCTTCTCCACACTGAACAACCCCAACTCTCTCAGCCTGTCATATCATGATAGACTGTTTAAAACAGTCCTAACCTTACTGAATCTGCTGAAACATTGTTCATAAAAATGTCCTGTCATGCTGCCATAACACTGATAAAACAGCCATCATGGTTTCACAAGAATATTGGATCATTTACAGGTTTTATGATGTGGGGTGCGAACATCCCGTACATTGAAAATATTTCATCTGTTTGCTTTGTGGCTGTGGTTTGCAAAGATTAGGATTAGGATTACACAATTTCTGTGATATGACCCAACTAAAATGCTGCTTCGTGGTACGCGGCCCATTTCATGGAGCTGGTGTTGGAAGGGGCACAACCACCCCTTGCCACTTGGAGAAGTATTTTCCCAGCCACTGGCACTGCAGGTGATGTCAAATTGGAAGGAAGGTGGCTGAATCTTGTGCTCTTCTCCTGGGCTGCCTGGAATTTCAAGCAATTCTCTGGAAATAGTTCAGATATTTGTTTGTCTGTTTGTTCGTTCTCCTTATCTCACGAAGTCACAGAATGCTAATGAGATGCCATTCTATTTATAGAAAATAAAACATATGGGAAAAGGATTATGTCTGTCACACACTGCCAAGCTGATTTCATAAAACGACAACTCTACAGGGAAAGTTTCACTTCCAGTACTCCTGGGAAGCTGAAACGAGACTGTGAGCCAGAAAGCCTGGGTTCCAGTCCTTCCATCCGCAAGGCGTTTAACCCTTTCTTCCTCCCCTTCATCTGTGACTTAATTGGCTTAACTACACTTTCCAGTCTCACTCTGGGTGCTGTGGGGTTAATTAATGTTCAGAAAGTCCTTGAAATTCTTGGATGTTCACAGTAGTTTTAGAAAGGGACCTTCATATTAAAGTAAAGCCTTAGGGTTTTTTAAATGGAAGGTTGCTTCTGTTATAATATCTTTTGCTGAGATGGGGCTGTGGTGAGTAGCATCAACCATTAAAGTTGATTTTGAGCAGCCATTCAGTACCTGCAGAGCTTCTATATGTTTTTCTTTAGTTGTGGGTCACCCAGGTGCCCCTCAGTTACTTCCCACCATGATACAAAGCTGGAGAAAAGGGGCTGTCAGGCACACAGTGTGCACATCTCTGTAGGAACTGAGATGCCCTGCAGGCATCTCATAATTAAATTGAGAGGTAGGAGCAGTGATAATATCCTTGGCCTTCTCTCTGGGCTTCATAGATCTCAGTGAAGCAGGTCTTTGTGCACAGTTTGAGGATCATGAACAAGGAACCTGAACTGAGCGGTACTGTCAGTCCAAGCAGAGACAAATCCTCTGCATGTGTGATATAGAAGCTTGGTTTGCACAGCAACGTACCGAACTGGAGAGCTTTGTGAGCAGACAAACTGAAGCTGAAGGCAAAGTGGCCCAGATCTCACTTGCACGCAGTGCACCCAAGTGCCTGATAAGCAGCATTTTCCCTTGGTTGGCTCAGAGCGGTTCCTTAATAGTAGTGTCTCATCACCAGGGGTTGTGTGATGTTGTTGTCCATGGAATAGCACTCCAAGCTTTTACAGAGTGCTTAGAAAGACTCCAAGTCTGGACACCGGCTGTTGCCTCAGCTCTCCTCCTCCTGTACCACTCCCAGACACACCAGCAAAATGCTGGTATTCTCTGCAGCATGTTCTGCCTTGGAGAAGCAGAGGTCAGCTGAATCTCTGTCCAAGTGTGTATTTGTACCTCTGTGCAGCAGAGGTTTGAGCACAGACTCGGGCTCACCCTGTGCTGGCAGACCAGTGAGCCCTGAAAGACACACACTGATATTAGAGAGGGTGAAGGTCCCCTTCATCTCAGTGCTGAATCTTTGCTAACATGCATGGCTGAAATGCTAATTAACAGGTGGAGTGATGTTCTTGATCCCTGGAAGATCTACAATTAAGTGTTTCAATGTTTGGATCTGCTTCCTGCCCTTCTACTCCTTCCACCATCTCCTAAATGCCAATGAATTAGAAAAGAAGCTGCAGCTGGAGCTGCATGGATAAGCTCCATGGGCACAAAAAGTACATGCATGTAATTCTTATTTGTATCTCAATCTTCAAACATACAGTGCTAAAGCAACTGAGCTCAGTGTACAATGAAATAAGCAGCACTTTCAGAAAGAAATGCACTCTGAGGCAGAGGAAAAAAATTTTCCTATCTTATCTAATTGTCATTGCATTTGAACTCTTATTTTTGCCTGCGTCTTGCAGCCAAATCCTGGTCTCTTGAGCAAAAGTCAAAGAAACACGTTTTGCACAGGAAATGTCTGCAGGGACTGGATTTCCCTCTACAGACTCTGTCACATCTATAGGTACAATGTACAAGGCATAGCAATGGTTGCTTCTCCTGCACTTTCCTCAGAGAGAGGGTTTTGTCCAATGGATCTGCCGTGCACTCACCTGGCTTATTTATTTTCAAGGCGGGCAGTGGTGCCTGCGCCTTGAGTGCTCCTTCCCACTGTCTGGAGAGATTTCCTTGCCATACAGACAGCCTGTTCTCAAGTCCCCCTCCTTCCTCTGCCCAATCATTAACATAAATCATAACCTAGCAGATGAAAAGAAATTTCCAGTCTTTGTGATCTCCTGCCAGAGTTCTCCCAGTTTTTCTCAGTTTGGGAAAACAAATGTGCATTGCAGCGTGTCTAAAGGGCTGACAAAACAGGGCTTTTTCAGACGAAGGAAGATGGGTTCTGAGCACAAGGTCCCACTGTAGCCCTTGGGTGGAGCTGTGGGGCAGGACAACCTCTCTACCCACCCACCATACCACTGTGTCATCATGCAGCAGAGCTTCTTCACCCCTCTCCATGGGCCCCCAGAGATACCCACCACACCCCAGCCCAGGATCAGTGCCTGCAGGGAGGGCAGAGCTTGTCCCCATCCTCTGATACATCCCTGGAGACAGGGTGAGGAAAGGTGCACCAAGAGTGGGATAGGGGCTTTTGTCCCTGCTGTCATCCTACACTTCAGTTACCTTCAGGGTAAGGAGCTCCTGCTCCACCAGGTGAGTCAGTCACTCTGTGCAAGCTGAATATGGTCCTTAGGGCTTGTTTTGGTTTTTTTTTCAAATAATAACTTTTTTCCAGCTAATCAGTAATAGTCCTTTGGGAAGCAGGCTTGGGCTGCTGATGTTTTTCAGTTGTGACCTAAACAACACATGATTCCAAGTGCAGTAATTTCTTGGAGAGACGGGTGGCTTTCTAAGAGGACTTCAGACAAAGAACATATTTCCAATAACCCCGAGAAGTGAAATCACTTCTAAAATGCTGTCAGAAGTCAATAAAAAGTTCAGCTATGCTGATAAAAATGAACAGCTGAAACCAGACTCGCAATATGAACCAGTAAATCTTCTCCCTTTGTCAGCACACCCTCTGCCTTGCTCATGGTGGAGATTCAGCAGTGGAATTCATTTGCCACATGTCTCTGCCATTGTGGGACAGTGCACGGACACTGTCTGTAAGCCGACATCCTGGAGGAAACTGGAATATGTTGGGCTACTCAAAGATTACACCTCCACAGACGCGAAGCAGCAAGCCTGGAAAGTTCGACTTTGGTGCAATCAAATGCTCATGTCTCAGTGTCACTAGCGGCAGATAAAGCTGCCCTCAGCCCTTCAGCCCAGCATACTTTCACTAGGTTGATGCAAGCCCATATGGTGTCGTTTTATCATTCCTAGCTGCCTACTATATTGAATTTTGAGGTGGATTTCTGAAATGGATATGGCCGCCAAAGTCTTTCTGCCTGGGACTTTGCTGTTTGAAATTTTATCTTTATTTGAGTTTTTTAATAAGGAAAATATATGTCATGTGGCATGATTTTACTTCCTTTGCCAGGCAGCTGTCTTCCAGGACAGGAGATACAGCGAGGAGAGCCTTGGTGGGGTTTGGTGTTAGAGTTTCCCCCAGATTTTTAACTGAGTAAAGCCTGACTTTTACAAAATCATGCCAGGTCTTGTCCACCCAATGCCTTGATTAGTACAGGTTTTATTAAATTCCTCTGCTCTGTTCTCTCTATGCGTTGTTTGGGGTTTTTTTTTATTTTCACAGTGACATAATACACCAACAGCAGCATTTCTCAGATCCATCATCACCAAAAATCCCTGAATATTTCAAATCAGGACACTCACAGAAGACCTATTTAGATAATTTTTAGCTGATGTTACTTCTTAGTTGATTTCACTATTTAAACTTTAAAAGCTAAAGGAATATTAATGTTCATGTTGTCTTTTCACTTATAATCTTTGTTGTCTTATGCCCCTTTCAACCCAGAACTAAGAGCATTACATGAGCAGCTGATTTCTGCCTCCATGGGGAAGAACCATGCATATAATCAAGGTTGTTATACATGGGATCAAGTTTCTGGCAGTTCTCATCATTATAATTTGATCTGCCATCACAGGGCTTGTAGCTTGATTGGCATCTCTGAAGACTTCTATAATATGAATAATAATTATGAAAATGCAGACAAGGAATAATATTCCAGCCTGTTTTTTGAAAAAAAACCCTGTTCTTTCAGAGCCTGGCAATGCATTTGCAGGAATTCCTTGGAAAAGTAAACACCAAAGGCATGTGAACACAGTAAAAAAAAAATCACTTAAGGATTCGGATGAATATTTGCAGGAAGCACGTTACAGTTTCTTTCAGCTTTACAAACAGGATTACATGAGTAATCTTCAAGTAATATAAGGATAAATCAGTTTTGGAAGAAGCCCCCGATGGTTTAGGTACCAGCAGGCTTTCCTTTGCTAGCAGGCATGCTTGTGTTCCTGGCCCACCTCTCTTGCAGTGTACAAAACACAAGGAAAATCCCACTCTTTCTTTAGGCCTGAATTTGCTCTAATCCTGATGAATATGCATTTTACGTGTAATTCCAGAATGCGCTCAGATGCAGGTTTAGATTCCTACATTTCTAAGTGGAAACATTAGCATGAAAATGTTGCGTATAATTTTTCCACTCTTTGAATCTCCCTTTTCCAAGACAGCCCTGGGATTGAGCTGCTACTCAAATCTCAGTTCCTCACTCTTGTCCATGAGGACATCCAAACGATGGATGTTGTAATTGGTGGGTCCTTCAGATTCTCTTGTTTTCCTGTGGAGTCTGACGATATCAGCAATTCCCACAGAGCACTTGCTATTACCGCTCCATTGATTTGTCCTGTGATTCCTGCGGAAGGCAATGAGAGTAAAGATCTTCCCAATAATTTTGAGGATTTGGGGATAGATGGATACAAATGGATGAGTCAAAGTAGTCGAAACTTCTGTAAGTGCTGATCAGGCTGTACTTCCTACGACTGCTGTGGCTGCTTGGCTGTAATTCCTGCTACTGCTCCTTTCCATTCGTTAAATCATAGAATGGTTTGGGTTGGAAGGGACCTCAAAGGTCCAGCTTCCAACAGCTTTATTTCTATATTTTGACTACTGCTCTATACTATTAATACAGAAATGAAAACCACATTTCAGATTCAGGTGGGTAAAGCTTCACAGAACTATCATAAGGACAATCAATTCATTCTTACCCTTTATTAGATGCACTGTTAATTTAGTGGGCACGCTGAAAAGGAAAGACAAGACACAGAGTATTGAAACTGCAGGAATCAAGGATGTGTTAAGATGTAACTAAATATATTTATAACTCTATCTCAGTCCTGAATACTACAAACATAATTTGATCAATGTTATCACTTTAATAATGATTTTTAAATTGATTTTTGACCTGTTCTTTCAGTGTAATTGAAAATACACTTTTTGAAATTTAAGGTGCAATGCGGAGTGCTCCATTTTTATGTGGGTACATCTAAGGTGTCTTTAAGCCCTCACTCAGGTCTGCAGAACAGCATTTAATAAAAACAAAGTGGAGGAGGTAAAAGTTAGTCCAGTTCCAGGAGAGCTTTCAGCATATGCACCTGCTCTCTACACTAAGAAAAAAAAAATCTAAATTTTAATTAGTGATTTGGCATGGTCTGCTCTTCTTAACTAGCAGTGTCTTTTATTTCTTCATCTGACAGCCTCCTTCCTCACCCCCAGGGTATGATGGAAAATGACTCATTTTCATATAAGGTAGAGGAGTTTAGTGAATATATGACCTACAAATCTTCCTAATTTTTTTATAATATAATGAACTTTGATGCATTTCAGAGATAATCTGTCTGATGCTTTGCATATTCCTACTTAATTACAGTATATCGCCAGATGATTTAATACAGTCAGATAATTTTGACAGAGTCTTGGTTCGGAGGGCACACATACCACAAGCAGTCGTATAATTAGCCAGAGAGTTCATAGGGGAAACAGTGTGTGTCTGTGGAGGTGGGGAGGGCTGGCTGGGGAAGAGTTACAAATAAAAAGGGATATGTGGTCTCATCTTATGCTCACTGATGAGGACTTTCTGATGTCTTCAGCGTACTTTGGCTAAAACCCAAATATTACTTAAAACCCAAATATTACTTAAGTGCGGTCCCACTTCCAGCCTCTCAGGATAATGAGTAATAAGCAGATGAACACTGAAAAAAATATACTGAAGACATTTCTGAGCTCACTTTTTTCCTTTTTCAGTTTCATTATAATATTCTAGTAAAACTCAGATCTACTTTGTGGCCAGAAGAGTCTGGAATAGCATTTTGGCTCTTTATTTGAACATATGTGTTAATATTCCAGTGATTCCCTCTACATAAAATTGGCCTGGAATGAAGGAATAGGTGCTTGAGAATATTTCAAAGCCATAGTAACAGACCTAGACATTTTAGGGGCAGATGAGGTTTGCGAGATCATCCAGGCTGACGTCCTCTGTAATACGGGCTGTAGACAACTGGAAATAAATGTACACCTTCTTTATTTCAATAAATATTGTGGCAGAGTGGGCACAGCAGCCCAAAGCAGGTGGAGGGTTCCCATGTGTGTTACGGGTTACCTCTGAGCCTCTAAACAATCCCCGAGTCTCCATACCAAACCATGCAGGTGTTTCCATTCCCAAACACTTGAAAACACTGAGATTTTAAGTCATTTTGGGGGTAGAAAAGCTTTGCTGGAATTCAGGATTCCCTTGACTTAGATAATGAACCATATTTACTTCTGATTTATTTTTATTTTAGCTAGTGGAGTTGTGGAGCCCGGATTATCATGACCTATTTATTTTTGGAATATTTTGTTCTCTCTAGGAATTCACATATTTCCACCTCTCCAATCAAGCGTCAGCTTGGCAAAAGAGCTGTCTGTAAAACTTGCTGCACATCTGCAAATATCAAATGTCCACGAACAGGCAAAAGACTCACTCTACTTACTTTTTTTGTCAGATGGTTTCATTTAGAGCCCAAAGGGTCAGGAGTCACAGCATGACCTCATCAAATTAGACTCAACTGAGAGAGGTGTTTAGCACAACAAAAAGGAAGTAATCTGAAGGACATTAAATGCAAATGAGACTGCCATGTGCAAACTTCAAAAACACCTGATCCAAATGAACAGTGTTGACGGGGGTCGAAGGGGTGAGAAAGGAGGTTTCATATTTTGGTTGGATTTTTTTTCAAGGGCTATCAGCAATATTAAATCCTGTAGAGATGGCTGAAAATCTCTGAGGTATGTGAATATTTAAACTTAAAAATACCCACTTTTATTTTTGCCAGGTGAGAACATGTTGGTATTTACTGGCAGGAGTTTGGTTGGCTTGTAGATCAAACCTGGTCACAACCCTTTCTCTTTTAGTTGAGGTGTTACTAAGTATTTGCAGAATGGATACATTCTTACATGAGTCTCATTTTTGGGAGGGAATAGAAATTAATGTTGAATGACTAATTGAAGGAAGTTCCAGTTGTTGCTTATTCTTTCATACAGAGAAAGAAAATAAAAGCTCATTAGAGAGTTTGCACATTTTCCCTTCAGGACATTAATCCATGCCCCCATTGGCTGAGATGTCTTTCAGCCATGAAGGCAATGGGGCAGTGAAGGTCTTGTTATAATGGAACCAGGCTATTTCCAGATAATGTGAGTCAGATTGACTTCAGGGATAGATCTGCTTTCCAGATGTTGGATATAGTCAAATGGAGCAGGGAGAGAGAGATGGCAGTTGAGAATAAGGAGAATCTTAGAGTAAATAAGAAGAAAAAAAAAAGCTGTTTCAAAAATGCAATGAGTAGTGTTGAGGTTTTCAACACTGTATGAGTCAGGAGAAAAGCTGATAAACAAATATTTGTTGCTGGCAGATGCAAGGATGTCAAAGTGTAGTGAGAAATGAGTCAAAAGAATACTGAAATGGGTCAAAAGGGGACTGAAAGGAGTACTTTTTTAAAATGCAAAATCTGAATGCATCCATGAATGCAGAAGACTGGAAAGCAGTTGAAATGGCTGGAATGGTTGAAAAAGGAAAGCAAACCAACAGTACTTGCTTATGGGAAACTAGGGTGATTTAATACAAGGAACCCAACAAGAATCTAATTCAAGGAAGCTTAAGTATGAAAATTCCAATCATAGAATCGCTTGGTTGCAGAAGACCTTTGAGATCATCGAGTCCAACCGTACCTGTCCACTACTTAATCAGATCCCTAAGCATTCCATATACCCATCTTTTCAATACCTTCAGGGGTGGTGATTCCACTACCTCTGTGGGCAGCCTCTGCCAGTGCCAAGGCCTACAGAAGTCAGCGCAAACTCTGTGTCAGTATTAAGTCTGAAGAATTGTTCCTTCTCTCTCTTTGACTCTGTTCATCTGGGTTTGCCTGCATCCTGATACCCATGAGACCAAAATTAGCTGCCTAACATAGTAGCCAACCTCTAGGAGCATCAGTGCAACATAAATAACAGCATACTGGGAGTCTGTATGGACAGTCTTCAAGGCAGAGAAATATGGGATGATGGGTGAGATCTTTGTGAGCTGTTGCCAGGCAGGCTGAGAGATGCTTGTCCATGGAGAAAGAAGAAAATTATTTTATTCAGTGATAAGCAGATGGACAGATCACATCACACAGGTCTGTGCTTTCAGGAGTCTCTTCCCATCCCCACTACTCTCCTTTTATCTGGAGTGGTTGCAAATGCAGTCTTCTGCTCCTTTGAGGAACATATAGAGCAAGCCCTGCTAGAAGGGGAGGAGAGAGGGACTGCGTGTGTTCCTCCCATTGCCTGGGAAAGGTACTGCTTGTATTTCCTTCTGCATGAAGAGGTCTTTCAAGACAAAACTGAGCTTTCAGAGAGGGTGCAGCTTATGGGAACAAGACCAGCCCCACGATCAGGTGTCATTTTCTTAACCCGGCCAGTGGGTCTTATCTCAGAATCAGGCCAGCTGGCAGCAAGCTGAAGGCGATCGCTGGCAGTACAAGCAGTCAGGGGAGGTAGCAGAGGTCTGTACAGTCAAGCACATACACTTACCGTGTGGGGGCTCACATCTGGCTGCAAGATGCTTTGAACAGTTTGTTGGACAAAGGCGCTTGGTCAAAAGAGGTCAGGGCAGGTTCAGTTGTACTGCCAAGGGTGAAAACCATAGTGAAAGTCAATAAAAGCTCATGGCTTCTAGTTTACCCAAATAAGGAAAGAGAAGAATTGTTAACATAGGGTTTTCCCTTACCTTTTCAAGGTCAGAGGAAGGTTAGCACAGCTTCAAATTGCTGCATAAGCTTGAAAGGAAGAATGACAAAACATGGATTAGGAAAATACATGGTCTTATTTTTAAAAGGCTGCCCTACTGAAACAGCAGAGGATGATGGTCGCCAGGAGGGTGAAGCTCAGGCAGGGTAGGAGCGATGCTCAACTTTTTGTAGCTTGAGTATTTTTCTCCATGTTTTGAAAAAGTATGTTCTGATGAGAAAGATATTACAGCTGGGTGAGCTTCAGTTACAAGTAGGGTGTATGATTTTAATTGCACTTGTGATCATCCAGAGGCAAAAAATATCAGGAACATTGGGAGCTCTTCAGCCTGGTTTCTGGAGGCTGTCATTTAATTACAGAAGTCATTGAGCGTAATATATGGCAGGTTGGTAAAATCCTATCATTGGATTATTGAAGATGATCTGGTAGAGCTTCCAGACATAGAGAGATATTTTTATATGTTTATATCTAATAATATATATTTTATATTATTTTTATATAAAGAAAAGCATCATGGACAATCATCTGGGCTTTGCAAACCATGCTAGATCACTTCAGTTCTGCCTTTAGAAATAGCATAACTGACTCAGGTCAACAGTGAATGAATTATTTTCACTGTTGAATAAACTAATTTTGCTGTTTACAAGTAGTGTGTTAAATGAACTAAGAAAAAAACCCCACAGTATAAATTCCTGTTTCTGTAACATGATTTTTCAGTGCTTCCATATAGATGAAGGATTTGATGCCCAATCCCATGATAAATTAATAGTAGCTGGTTGTTCAAACCCAACAAATTATCTCCAGGCAGTTCAATCATCAAGAAGTTGATGTCAATTTACAGTAAAAAATATCTTCCTTCATACAGAAATAGAAATCTGTGTGTCTGAGGGAGGGAGGGTCAGAGAAAGACTGTGCAGTCAGTTTATAAATCAAGGACTGTTAGTACCTTGAGTGTTCTTCAAATATCGCAGCATGGAAAGATACCAAGGAATCTCCATCATTTCTGCCTTTTCCATCTCCAGTGACGGCATTCCCATTGATTGTATCATCATTAAAAACAATCATATAAACACAGAATTCAAAGAAACTCATGAACAAATACTTTATGGTATTTACAAGGTGCATTTTTTATGAGCTGCTTTTTCTTCTCTTTGAGCAAAGCTTCATCTGTATCTAGTAAAATCCTAGATGAGAAACAGTTTACTAGATATAGAATATTAAATATAAACATTGGGTGGCCATAATAGAAAAGTCTGAAAATGGTTTGAAAAGAAACCAAAGAAGCTTTTGTATAAACAGCTAGAATAAATATATGAAAATTTGGAATCTCTTATTAAAATGTACTTCACATGTGTGTAGTTACAAAACATCTCTGTTCACATGCATGTATGTGTGAGAATATATATATATGTGCTCACATAGTTCAGCTGTACATGCATACACATATTTTATATATTTATAACATCTGTTTATTATACTGATAAATGGTTTTCAACACTGATTCAAACTGTTCAAACCCCAAAATGTTTAACACAAAATTCTAATACTCCAGCTGGAGTTTAATGTCCCCCTTCTAAAATAATGAGCTATAAATATAGCTTTTGTTTTTACTGTTTACTCCAGATAACTTTGTAACTGGTGTGCTGTCCTGAGGACATGGAAACCTTCCATACACATATGCAAGATTTGATTGTTATTTAGTGGGAATAATACTAAATTACACTAGGATATGAAAGACACTAAGCAGCCCGAAGCACGATACAATGGTTGAACTTAAAAGCTCAGTTCATTTGCAGAGATGTTACTGGTTCCAGCTGTGTTCTCGGTAGAGGGGTTAAGGAGAAAGTCTATGTCCAGCTGGAAGCAAAATGAGCTACAAAGCTCTGTGTTCAGACTCTGAACACACACTAGAAACAAACCAAAGAAATGCATAAGATATAAAACATCAGCTCAAAATAAAAACAGCAGTGGTAGTTGATTCATATCACATCAATACCTGAGGTGCTTTAGCTCCTACATTCATCCAGGGAACTTCTTCAGGTGACACTTTGTTTAATAACGCAAAATGCTCTCATATACAACCTTTAGAATCTCCCTTAAAGTCTTGAGTGATGTATTTTCATCATTGAAATTTATACTAATATCAGCATTGGTAATTTATGTGTTTTAATTTAAAGCATCTGGTTTTAATATGTATAGTTCAAGGGTTTTTTCAGCAGTTGCCCATGAGTAAGCATTTGATCTTGATACTATATTTTGGGTCTACAGTTGATGACCATCTTTCCAGCATGTGGGGTTGCATTAGAAATGAAATCATTTTGGCTCAAACCAAAAATTGTTTTTTCACAAGTGAAGTGAAATTGGTTTCAAATAACTGAAAAGAGTGTCCTGCATTTCAGTCAACTTCAACAATGAAAACAGTCCTGTTCATTTCACATTTGATTTCGGCCATTCTCACCTCTTTTTTTCTGCAAAATGCTTTGTTGTTACTTTTCTGGATGATACTGAGAGACAAGAAAATGCCACTGTAAGAGAGAAGCTCTGCTATTAATTTTCAAACAACAGCCAGACTCAGTGCTCCCAGTTAAAAAGCAACGCTCTTTCTTTGTGTGGCATCAGGCCTTGAGCAGCATTTGCAGCTTCCCCTGCAGTTTTAGGATGACTCATGACAATTGGTGGTCTTCTTGAAGACCTAGTTGTTGGAGTTCTGTAAAGGCATTTGAAGGGAAGAGTTTTCCAGCATCTTGGCTGCAAAGAAGTGGTCAAGAATGCAGAGTTCAAAGGTTCAAGCACATGAAGACATTAATTAAGGAACCCAAGCTGTTCTGCTTTCATTGATATGAAATACATTAATGATAACCTTGGGCTGAATTTTTGGTTACCAGCCTTTTTTTGAAGCAAACCTCCATGATTTTGAGGGAGATCACATCGAGGGAGGTGATTCTACCTCTCTACTCGGTTCTCATGAGCCCCCACCTGGAATACTGGAATCCCCAACATAAGAAGGATATGGATCTGTTGGAGCAAGTCCAGAGGACACCACAAAGATGATCCAAGGACTGCAGCACATCCTATATGAAGACAAACTGAGAGAGTTGGGCTTGTTAAGCCTGGAGAAGAGAAGGCTCTGGGGAGACCTTAGAGCAGCTCCCAGTGCTGAAAGGGGCTGAAGAAAAGCTGGGGGCAGGGGGGTTTAAAAGGGCCTGATGCGATACGATTAGGGGGAATGGCTTTAGATTGGAAGAGGGAAGATTTAGATTAGACATTAGGAAGAAATTCTTTACAATGAGAGTGGTGAGACAGTGTTGGAGGAGGTGTTGAACAGCCCGGTCTACTGGGAGGTGTCCCTGCCCATGGCACGGGAGTTGGAACTAGATGATACTTAAGGTCCCCTCCAACCCAAACCATCCTATGATTCTATGATCTCTGGCTTTAAGAAGTCTTGGTTTCCTGCTCGAATGCTGGTTGTGCTGGGAAGCCTTGCTGAAGTCTTCTATTTATTTAGTATATTTAGCCGTACCTGAGTGTGGTGAGACAGCATTTTTACCCTGTTAACACAACTCAGACTTCCAGAGATCCTAATGGGAATGTCCCACTTCTCTGAAAGGACAAAATATGTCTTTTTGGAAAGTAATCCAAAATAATTTGCCTTTGGGTACATGAGCTGCAGGAGTGTTAGAAGGTCTCAGACCACAGCCCTGCAGTAAGCCAGTTTAATCAGAGTCATAGTAGCAATTTTATTTGAAGAAATTTAAATTAATCTCTCTAAATAAATAAATAAATAAATAAATAAATAGATTAACAAGTCCAAATCTTAATTAAATGCTATATTTTAAATTCTGCGAATAATATTGTTTAAGAAACATTTAATCATTGTATTTTCTTGTTTAGGATTAGCTGTTTAAAGACAAAAGACTCTAGGCTCCAATTAACTGCTGCCAAAAATTAATTTAAGTAGCCTAATTGACAACTTGCTTTAAGCTACACAAAATCTTGGCATAAAACTTATTGTCTAGGGAAAAATATTCCTAATTCATTACTTTATTATAAATGAAACTATTGACCAAAGTGCACTTGCTCTACTGCAGCTGTTATGTTAAACAACAATATGTA
Source organism: Piaya cayana (assembly GCA_013389865.1). Lineage (NCBI taxonomy): Eukaryota > Metazoa > Chordata > Aves > Cuculiformes > Coccyzidae > Piaya > Piaya cayana. Next base: position 141,963 of record WAAB01006862.1, read on the forward strand.
GATGACGACGATAATGAGTCCTTGTCCTTATGTGTAAATACAAGACACTCTAAAATTGCACCAGTTAATGACTGTTTGGTGCCACCAGCCCAGTAAATACCTGCTGGAGAGGCAGAAATGTTTTTTTCAGGCAGTGCTACTGGATCCCAGCCCTTTCTCTGTGATATCGTGCAGCACTTGTGGTGGTAAGACTGGGCTCCTAATGGGTTTCAGAGCTTGCGAATCCATCCTGCTCACCGTGAAAACTGAGCCCGACTGCCTTCCACCTCTATGCAAAAGAGAAATGTAAACTGTTCCACATGTGGGAGCAGAATGTGATCACTGTGGGGAGAAGGTAGCAAGGCTATTAAATGTAAAACCAGGGCTGAACAATCAAAATACTTGTCTGGGAGTGTGTGAGATACTTGGATATCTGTGAACAGGGAGAGAAAATTAAAAGCTGTAAGTACAGACTGTAAAGCTCTTTAGTTTCTTGTTTATGGTCGCAATGGGCCAACTTTCAAAGCCACTTCTTGAAACGTTGCCCATGGTTTTCCACCTGCAACTAGTTAGAAACAGAAGTCCTGTATTTTCTGCACTGGCACAGCTAATTTGCATCCCTGAATACCCAGTTGATTTACAAAGGCAATTGCTGCCTGCATGGGGCACGGTTCTGAGTCTGGATCTCACAGTCTGTGCCATGCTGGAGGATGGCTGGAGGGGCAGCCCCTTCATCATCCACACACCCACACTGTCACACGGTGCTGCACCTTCTACCATTTGGCTTTTCCACCTGCTGTTTGCTGTCATCCATCCCTCTCGACCTGCTGCAAGTCTGGAGCAGAAGTCTTGTGAGAAGTGGCTGAGGGAACTGGGATTGTTCCTGGAGAAAGGGACGCTGAGGGGAGACCTCATCATTGTCTACAACTACCTGAGAGGCGGTTGTAGCAAGGAGGGTGCTCTTTTCCCTAGTAACAAATGATAGGATGAGAGGAAATGGCCTCAAGTTGTGCCAAGGGAGGTTTAGACTCAATGTTAGGAAAAATTTCTTCATCAAAAAGGTTCTCAGGCCCTGCCAGAGGCTGCCCAGGTCGGCTGTTGAGTCCCCATGCCTGGAGGGATTTAAAAGACAGGCAGATGAGGTGCTCAGGGACCTGGTTCAGTAGTGGACAGGTATGGTTGGACTCAATGATCTAAAAGATCTTTTCCAACCAAATGACTCTATGATCCTATCTTCTTGTTAAGCCCATTGACTTAACGCAATGTTAGCCATTACAGTGCGCATTTTTCCTCTCAGGGCTGCAAAAAAAAATGATTACATCAGGAAGGTAGCTTACTGGCATGCAGCTTTTTCCAAGGAGTCTCTTTGAAGGCTAAAAAGGTTGCTTGGAAAATATAGTATCTTGGCTCAATTGTCATTGTCTGGGCACATTTCATTTCAGAAAATCACAAGCTACCAACACAACCATGTCATTGCGATTTTTCAAGCATTTTCTTTTTGTGCATGTGTGTTTTATATCTCGGTGAAGTCACATCCCCCTCAGGCTATTGGAACAAAGCTCATTGAGAGCTGAATGTACCCAACGAAAGAAAATTATGAAAAGAAAAGTTAATGTCTAAAACCATTAGTATGGGCGCTTCTTTGCACAGCCTCTGTGAACCCTGGGGCAGCAACCTAAGTTCATGCAAAAGGCACACTGGCTTGGATGTTCGTAAGTTCAGTCTGAGAACCTGTGAAAGCAAAACCTTCCCAACCAAGGGCACAGCATCCTTAGAGCCCGAGAGACGTTTTTATAATGATCCCAGGGCACTGTGACCCTTCACACCCCTCCTCCACTGAACAAACTGTTTAAAGAATATGATGTGTTGCAGAGATAAGGAGCCCTAAAGAATTTACAGCAGGTGCTATTTGAAGAGACTTCGAACAATGCAGAATTACCTGTGCCCATTTAAGTCCATTAATCTTCTGTTGTAAAAATAGCAATAAAAAGTGATTTAGAAGCAGGGAGGAGTGAACCTGGAAGCCCTGAGGTTAACAGACAAAGATCAGTGCTTGTGGTTCGTTTTCTTTCTGGCTGTGCAAGAAGTGACTGAACAGTTTAAAAATATAACTGTGGGTTAGAAAATACCAGATTACAACCATGGTGGCAGGTATTACTTAGCAGGCATATCATGGAATCATAGAATCACAGAATGGTTTGGGTTGGAAAAGCCCATCCAGTTCCACCCCCTGCCATGGGAAGGGACACCTCCCACTGGATCAGGAGCTCTAAGCCCCATCCAACCTGGCCTTGAACACCTCCAGGGATGGGGCAGCCACCACTGCTCTGGGCAACCTGGGCCAGGGTTCCTAAGATCTCATCTCAATCTCCCCTCTTTAAGTTGAAAACCATTCCCCCTTATCCTGTCCCTGCACTCCCTCATCAAGCTTTCCTGCAGCCCCTTTCAGCACTGGAAGCTGCTTTGAGGTCTCCTCAGAGCCTTTTCTTCTCCAGGCTGAACAACCCCAACTCAGCCTGGCCTCACAGCAGAGGGGCTCCAGCCCTCAGATCATCTCTGTAGCCTCCTCTGGATTTGTTCCAACAGATCCATCTACTTCTTATGTTGGGGATTCCAGAACTGGACACAGTGTACATGGTTATACTTAGTGCAGTATAAATACACAAGTAATAGCATCCAATGAACTGAAATGGTTTACAAACTGCAAAGACACCCACCACAGATAGACAGGCTCTCACTGAGTGCCTGGGGATGGCACTGCAATAAAAAGCTGTGGTAAAACAGAGTGACTGCCTGAAATTGGAAGGTAAGCAACAGCATTTAATCACAATAATTACCACCTGCTTAGTTATTATCTCAGTTGCAGCTGCTGATGTGTCCACAGTATGTACTCTCAGCTTCAGAACAAAGTCTTATTATGATGGATAGGCCCTCGGTTTTAAACTTATAAAAAAACAAATCAGAGGCCTAATCAGAGATCATTGGAGCCACAGGGGATGCTTCTCCACTGGAAGAAGCCCCATGGCATCAGGAACCCATCAAAAAAAGGTGATTTACGTAAATACAGCCAAAGAATATTTTCTTCCTGAACAGAAACAAATGAGCTGGCGAAGTATTAATTTTAAATACTTGACTTGTTAATGAGGGGTGTATATTATGAAGGTTGCATCTGTAAGGAGTTTCTGCTTATTCTCTGCAGGTGGCTTTGTTTCTGCCTTGGTCTGGTATGTGGGTACCTGCCCTGGAGGTATTAATACACTTCAACAAGTTAACATTAATTAAAAATACCTTTGTTTTCCTTCTTCATTAAAAAAAATCCCAGTTTGTGAAGTAGTTTTTGAAACTGTTTTGGTCTTGTTTATCATGTGAACAAAGGTTTTCTCAGTGGCACTTTAAAATAATTTAGATTAAAACCACTGTTTCATCACTCATTTAAAAACACACAGAAAGAGTTGACCCTTAGAAACTTAGCAGCTCAAAATAATTATGACAACACCTTTTCATTCATTTTTTTAAAAAGCAATATATTTCTGGGTTTGATCATAATTATGTAGAAAAATTGTAACTGTTTTGAATGAGGCAGCCATTTCAACAATAAATGATGAAAATACATAAGAATCTGAGGGAGGGAGGGAGGAAGGAAGGAAGGAAGGAACGAAGGAAGGAAGGAACGAACGAACGAACAGCCATTATTTATAATATTTAGTAAGATAATAAATACTGGTCTTAGAGACTAAATACTGATTTAAGCAATTTAAACCTTAGCTAGTGGAAATATTTTCTTTACAAATTGTTCTCCTTTCTTCCTCCCTCTCCCCTCCATGTGTGCTGATTAGCCTTTATTTCTGGACATCGGGTAACACAATGGAAAGACCTGAGCATCCAGGCAGAAAAACCAAGCCTTGTACCAGAGCCAGGAGGCAGCCGGGATTCCTGAGCCGCACAATGCTGAGGCATCGGTGCTGTGCCGCACCGTGTAATGAACCCCAAGTGGCCGCCTTTCATGTCTCAAGAGCTGCCAGTGGCTGGATGCTGAACAACGCTGCTCCCAGCTCCAGCCTCCAAGTGATTCTTTCACCCAACAATAACTCTCAGGAAGGCACAAAGCCTGCTGCTTCTGCCTGGTGCTTTTGGATGCAAACTGGGAAAATATGTCACAGCCAGCAGGACCCTGGTGCTCATTGTCCGCAATTTAAATACAGCCAAGTGGCACGAGATGGCAGGGACAGTAAAATTTATCAAACACATTTTTGGAAAGCAGATGGGAAAGGTGATTTAAAAAAAAAAAATCCACCCCTCAAATCATAGAATCATGGAACTGTTTGGGTTGGAAGGGACCTCAAAGCCCATCCAGTCTCACTCCCTGCCATGAGCAGGGACACCTCCCACTGGATCTGGGGCTCCAAGCCCCATCCAACCTGGCCTTGGACACCTGCAGGAATGGGGCAGCCACCACTGCTCTGGGCAACCTGGGCCAGGGCCTCCCCACCCTCACAGGTAAACATTTCTTCCTGATTTCTGATCTAAATCTTCCCTCTTTCCAGTTAAAACCATTCCCCCTTGTCCTATCACTACACTACCTGATAGAGCACCTCAAATCTGCAATCTGGATAAGATTTGCAACAAACAGTCATTTTGGAAATTGCCTCTATCTGTACAACACAGGCTATTTTGCAACTTTTCTTCTGACTTACCTGAAAAGAATTCCTCTCCCCCAGTTCCTGATAAGGAACTCACCCTCCAAATTCCCCACACAGAACAGCGAGCTGGGGTGAACGACGTGGCACTCCCCCAGTTTCCTACACTTAAGCTTTCATCTGTGAAAAATCCTTTTTATTAAAGGCAAACTGTGGTATAATTGAGCTAAATCTCCAGCCTCTGTTGGAGGTAAGCGGTGCCATGCACAGTTCATTGCAACGCCTGCTGTCCGAGGGATTTTTTTTTATGAGATCATATTTCATGAGGAAATAAATTCTCTCCTCCGGTCTGATGCAATCAGTTTACAGAGTGGTAAATAGCTATGGATACCCTGTGTGCTGCTTTGCAAAGTGTTTGTGGATATTTGAGGATGAAAGTTGTTACAGATAAGATCTTAATCACTGAAATCTGGAGAGTGAATGAGAATATGGCCCCATACGGATGTCAGGGCAGGTTCCCTGGAAGAAGCCCAGGCAGCCACTCAAGCACCAGCAGGACCCACAGGAAACTGTTTATCAAATGGCCCACCACAGCACAGCCCTGCTCTGACGACAGCTCCCAAGCCACCGCCTTCTCTCTGTAAGTCCCAAGGCACTGATTTGGATTCATTCATCCCTAAATTGCAGCTGTGGAATCTGGTGTAAAAGAGTTTGGTGTCATTACATCCATTTCACTTCTCTTTCAGGAAGCAAAGGAAGATAATAGATCCAAAATAGACAATCGATCTCAAATGGATTTTTCCTTCCCTCTACCTACACAAACTTTCATGGGAAACAATACATGGGATTTGCCTTGTATAAAAACTGAGTTTTCAGGGAGCTGCTTTTGGAAATGCGTATGGGTCATGTGCTCTCTAGGAATGGCCCAAGTGGTCCAGAGACATTCTCTCACCCATAGAAAGGGTATTATGTGACCTATAGAGGAGTTAACTCCTCTTAAATAGCAGCCACAATAAATGGTTTATTACCATAAACTTCTGAAAGCTGTCTGTGACTAGCAAGCAATGCAACAAATGTGGTCTTTGTGCCATATTCAGTCCTGAAGCCAAACTTAAGAAGTCCAAAGAAATCATAGAATCATGGAGTGGTTTAGATGGGAAGGGACCTCAAAGCCCATCCAGTTCCACCCCCTGCCATGGGTAGGGACACCTCCCACTGCATCAGGGGCTCCAAACCCCATCCAACCTGGCCTGGAACACCTCCAGGAATGGGGCAGCCACCACTGCTCTGGGCAACCTGGGCCACTGCCTCACCAGCAAAGCCTTTCCTCAGATATCAAGGTAGAGACAACTGGATTGCCAGCAAGACTGCTAACTTCTCGCAGCTCCTTCTTGAACAAATCCTGTGAATCTTTGCTCTGAGAGAAGCAGGAGATTCAAAACTTCAAACAGAAATTGGAAACTTTCTCTTGCTATGTTTGGGTACATCAATCCCAAAACAAGTGAGGAGATGTCCTAGAATTTATGATTTATGATGTGGATCAAAACCAAGGAAATTCTGCTAAAACTGTGGACGTCAGCTCCTACCCTATCACAACGTGCCATGGAGAACCCTTCTTCCACCAGCACATCAGAGAGCAGCTCTCGTCGCCTCGTGAACTTCTCTCGTGAGTGGGCAATTTCCATGCACTTGAATTTAGAGGAGACATTTCAGCACCAGTGCCTGGAAGCAGGACAGGAGGTGTCAAACAGGTAACCTTCACCACTATATCCTATTTAGTTTTATCACAAAGGCCAACATTTTGCTTTTTTTTTTTTTTACCTCTTTTTGATAATCATTCTTTCTCACTTCTCAGTGTTTTGCAGTTAAAAGATTGGTGCAAAAATTACCTCTACGGAATTTATGCTTCTGTTTTTTCTAATTTAGTGCTTCCTTAATGTGAGATAGTGAAACACCCAAAACAAGGCCTGATCTGGCAAGATAAGGAACACATGAATTGCTACTAAGATCAGTGGTAATTGTGTTTTAACACACCCATCATGAACCAAAATGGCATGGATCAGAAAGCAACTCAGGATTGGGTTCAAAAGGTGATGAAGTGGGAAGCTGTCTCAAGCGTTTTTGATATGACATCCAAAGGATTTACCCAGGTCAGAGCAACCTGATGAATTCACTTGAAAGTGAATCTCCTTGGAAGCTTTCCCTCATCCCAGAGAAAGCACAAGGGATCAGAAAAGCAGTTCTTCACAGATAGTGTGATATTCAGCTCAAGCAATCCCTTCAGTCCACAGGAGAGAAAAAGAGGGCAATGGGCTAAGGGTTAGGGAATAGTATTCTCTCCCGTGTACATCTCTCATAATGCATACAGAAACAAATATGCTCATATAAATTCACCTGCAAAGCATTTTGAAGAACAGAGGTTTTTTAGAACACTGCATGAGACACAAACTCCTGAAAACTATTTTCTTTAAAGGCAATTTGAATTATTTTCAAAAATAAAAATGTATTCACACAATGGTGCAGGTTCACCCTCCAATACATACATTTTTCTAGTACTCTCTTAAATTTTTAAGTGCTAGGTCATTTTCAAACCTTCCTAGGGCCCAAAATCACAGAATCACAGAATCACCGGGATGGAAGAGACCCATCGGATCATCAAGTCCAACCATTCCCATCAAACACTAAACCACTAAACCATGTCCCTCAGGACGTCATCTACTCGTGCCTTAAACACCCCTAGGGAAGGCAAATCAACCACCTCCCTGGGCAGCATATTCCAATGCCTAATGACCCTTTCCATAAAAAACTTCCTCCTAATCTCTAGCCTAATTCTCCCCTGGCGGAGCTTGAGGCCATTCCCCCTTGTCCTGTCCCCTGTCACTTGGGAGAAGAGGCCAGCTCCCTCCTCTCTACAACCTTAGTGATAGATCTAAATTAAAAATCCCTTTGGAAAAGAATGAAGTTCAAAGGATTTTTAATCATTCTTAGGGCACATATTTGAATTTGCTTTAAAATTTTTCTTTTCCAAGGTGCCTAGCCTACAGGAGTAATCTAATGCTTCCTTCAGACATTCCTCCCATGTTGATTTGACAAATCATGTCCCTGGCTTTTGGAGGCTAATACCAACTTATCAATAGGAATGTTGTGTTTTCTGTTATCCTCTGCTCCATGATCTGCACAGGATGCCTTAGTAAGTTTTTTAGCTAAGAGAAATCTTGATCTGGACTGGGTTTTGGTTTTTGTTGGTTTTCTTTAACTTCTGATTATCTTTATGACAACAACTAACAATATGAAAATAAACAGTGCAATCATAGAATCATAGAATGATTTGAAGGGACCTCAAAGCCCATCCAGTTCCACCCCCTGACATGGGCAGGGACACTTCCCACTGGATCAGGGGCTCCAAGCCCCATCCAACCTGGCCTGGAACAGCTCCAGGGATGGGGCAGCCACCACTGCTCTGGGCAGCCTGGGCCAGGGCCTCCCCACCCTCACAGCAAAACATTTCTTCCTAAGATCTCATCTCAATCTCTCCTCTTTCCACTGAAAACCATTCCCCCTCATCCTAGCCCTGCCCTCTCTGATTAAGAGATCTACATCACATCAGATTTTTAAAAAACATGAGAAAATGGGCATGATACCTCACTCAGCAGTGTAAGAGGTGGGGTGCCACTCCATACAGTATGAGGCCCAGTTGCACCTTTCCACCTTGAAGGTTTAGACCATGTTTTTTAATGTGGCCAGTGCTTGGGTCACTTTCTGACTTGGAATGGCAAAAAGCCCCAGTATGACCCACCAACCTGACAGACTACTCCTGTTTCTTTTCTTGGCTGTAGGAGCTCAGAAACCTTCTACCTGCAGGTGGCTGACATCCCATATACCAAGCAGGCAACATAAAGCCAGCACAATTTTTGCTTCAGTAGATGGACTCAGCACTTAGAAAAAAATGATTGTAAAGCAATGCTCTCTGTGTATGTTGATCCCACTGAAAGGCCTTCCCTGCTAATCTCAATAGCCCTAATTTCTTTAGACATTCCAGGAGGATTTTGCATCTCAGTCTAGACACACTTCATCCCTCTGTTTTTAGAGAGAAAGCCTTTTGAAACTGACAGAACTCCTTTGTTTTCCTGCTCTGAAGTGTTTTGGTGCCTATTAACAAAGTAGGATAGGCTAAAATGAAGGTGAAGTCTTCAAAGCTCACTATTTCCCTACACATTTTCCAAGGTACAGCCTGTAGGTATGGAGTTCCTAGACTTTTTGTTTCTTCTTTCTTAAAATTCCCTATTAAAGCCAATAAAAACCTGTGATCCAGAGTTCTAGCTCTGCTTCAGCTGCTCTGAGATACTAAGGAAGTCCCCTCATCCTTCAGTTTCCTACAAATATCGTTTTAATTGCTTAAATTGCCTATACTGTACCTAAAGTATCACCCAGAGTAGAGACTGAAAAAAGTGTAATTACCTCCCTTTCCATCTCCCTCTATGAACTCTTCTATTCAAGAATCAATCTTGTAGGGTATAAATACCTTCTGTTGGGATTTCTGAGTATTTCTGACATCAAACAGAATGAGACCTGATTATAATTTTTTTTTTCTCACATATGGAAGACAAACAGCACTTTTAAAGGCAGAGCCTTCATGGAGTTAAGGAAGCTGTTGTTTGGACCTGGTGAAAAGCACCAGCCATTGGGACCAGTCCTATCATTGTCCTGGGAGTCCTTTTGCAATAAACAACTCAGCAGCAACTTAGATGCAAAGGCAACACAATGTGCTTTATTATTTTCTTACCTTTCTGTACAGTGCTCCTGAAAAATGTCACTGAGTGTGACTCATCACATCTGCATGAAGTTATGAAAAAAGTAAGCCTTGTTAACCTGCTGTTTGAAAACCAGAACACTTTTATCAGTTCATATAATTGCTAACCCCTTATTCACTGTTCAACACTGAAGGGTTCTTTGCCTCCTAAGATCCCACTAATTGCTGACAGATTTGATTTCTCTGTGACAGCAGGAGTCCTGTTTCTGGCCTTTACATCAAGTAATTGCTTTATTTTTCTCCCTCTGCTCTGAAAAACGGAATTCCCTTCTCCCCTGCTTGAACCTCTGTAATGACTTCTTTCTATGTTATTAAATCCTTGCCATTTAAATCACATTTAGAGATGTTTTGAATAACTGATTCCAATTACTAAGGCTCTTACTAAGGAGCAGCTGAAAACGCAAGTCATTACTTGCCCATAGACAAGCAGCTACACCTTGCAGCAAAGTCTCTGGTGGACTGTATTTTATTTCTGCTCAGTAAGGTGCAATTTATACTCACAGGAGGCGGGTGTTCAACAAATATACAGCTGCTGGAGTCCTCCTAACTTGTTGCTTGTGCAAAATAGAGATCTGATTTTATATTTATTTTATAATTAGTGCTATTCCTTAAAGAAATCATCCGGTCCTTCCTGGAGTGGCTTGGGGATCCTGCTTGGAACAACAGTAGAGATGAGCAGATGACCGAGGAATGACCCATGGAAGGTTACTATCCCAAGATCTAATAAAATAGCATGGCAGGGTAAAAGGAAACATGACTATAGGTCATACATTCCTTCCATGAAGTATGATCAACTTCTGTTGTTCTTAACATTGTTTTTTAAACAGGTCACGATTCCTTGAATGTACTAAGAACTTCCTGGCAATAACAGTTTAGTTCAGTTATTAATCATACTTGTAATCATTAGCGCCTTTGTAGGCAAAAAAATATGTGCTGGGAGATGATTATTTGACAAATTACTGCAGGGGCTCAGCATAATAGCTTTGCTGATACAATCAATGTTCAGCTATTATAAAAAAAATAAATACAAAGCAACTTCCAAGCTGTTTATGAAAAACACCACCCTGTCAACGAAGGGCGGTTGACGTTTAAATGCTCGCGTGTAGTTGTCTTCGCAAATGCAGCCTCAGTTTGTTTTCATATTCAGTTACTACTGTAGCACGTGTGAGCAGCTAATAAATGAAGATAACTCATAATAAGCGAAGAATTTGCAGTTGTCTCAAACTCATGCATTTATTAAGAGCGTGAGTACTGTAAAGCAAAATCTGGCTGAATCTTTACTGGAAGCCACTGCTCAATGGGAGCAGCTGGCTGGATCTGTACTGGAAATGACTGGGACAGTTCATGCAGCTTCCAGCTTCTGCTAGTGCAGGCTGAACTGGTGCCTTGGAATCTGTACAAGAAATAAATAATCCCTTCTGTACTTTTATATTAACTTTCTGGTACTTCCTTCAGTCTAGCCCGGATAATTAGCCCTGCTAATACAGACAAAGGCCTCAGTTTACTTTTGACCAACAGAGGAAAACTACCACTGGAATAAAAGGCACGCTGATAAAAGCACAGCCTGACCACTGCACTTGCATCAGTGGGCAGGACCTCTGCCAGCACACCTAAGCCGTAATAAGGATCTCTCCTTTTTCTAGCCCTGACAACACAGAAACCAGCACAAGTCCTTAGTTTTTAGAGCCTGAGGCTGTGTATAGTCTGTGCAACAAAATTCACCTCTCAATCTGCAATGATTGTTTTCGTGCCACACTATTTTGCTTAATAATTCAATACATTCTTGACTTAGTATTTTCACTTTATTTATTCTGGAAAGTTATTTGATGTAGTGTAAGGTGTTCCTGTGTTTTGATTGGAAGTGTACTGTGCTTCCTCAGATTGCTTGTAAGTGCAAACAGACCAGTATCCACATGTCTCCTTCTAGGCATTGCTCTGTTTTCATCTACAGATAGACAACTACTAAGGCCCAGCCTGTCACTGAATAAATGAGCATGAGAACCTATGATTCTGTGGTTCTGTTTTCCCACTGACTTCCTTAGGAAGACATACGGATCCAGAACCCCACTGCCAATCCTAATATTGCCCCAAAAATATCACTCCAAGCATATAAAACTATAGTTAATGAGCAAACTAAAGTAGGTGGGTTCATTTGGTATTCAGAGATAAGCTTCCGAAATGTGTAAATTAAAATCAAAATAACATTTTGATGAGTAGAAGGGAGCTGCTTCCAGTTCTTTTATGTGCATGTTACTCATAACTTTCCCTTTCAATGCATGAAAATAAAAGGAAGATTGAGAATACCTGCCATTGTTCTAAAAAAAACAGCCCAATGTCAAGAAAAGTAATAGTTATGATGCAATTTTTTTTGCTGTGAGCACAGACCAATCTGCCTTGCACAGTGTATGTGGTCATTTGGCTGGAAGACCTTGGCCATGGGTGAATGAAGGGACTCACCGTGGCTGAATGAAGGGACTCACCTGTATGTACCAAGCACAGACTGAGAAAGAAAAGCTGGCTCAGCACTGGATGTCCTGCTTTTCATATATTTGAGTGAACTCCATTACTGTTTTTAATTAGAGTTGTTTAAGAGAACGATCTCCAAGTAGCAGCATCCAAAGGGGTCTTAGTCATTCCCACCACAGAACTCATGAGTCAGCATTTACTGGGGGTTGTTCAATTACTTTCAGCTTGTGTAGGAACCAGCAGAAGGGTAAAGTTTCCCTGCTCGGCCTGTGCAAAACCCTGGAAGTCAGCAGACTGGAAACTACTGTGGGAGCTTGGCAGCAACAGTATTGTGCCTGCACAAGGCGTGCCCAGGCTCCCCAGGATGCCGGTGTGGAGCGCTGCCAGCTCCGCGCTGGAACGAGTTATGTAGCCATACCTTGGGATACCTGAAACGAGGCCGAGAAGGGCAGGCAACTCAAAATGCTTTGGAAAACAGCAGCAATGTTATCAAAAGAGCCAGGATGTCAAACTTCACTTTTGAAAGTCTCCCCAGGAATCCCATCTATCTGCCTTTTGAGCCACTTTGAAGGTCGGTGATTAAATCCATGCTTACAGTGTGATTCTCCCACACATGGGGAGCAATAGGAGCTTTGTCATCACCACTAATGGGGACGGGCTTGCGAGGAATGAAATATGCAAGGGGCATGCAAGGGGGGGAAAAATAGGCTTGAAAATCATCAAATAAAAAGAGCCAATAGAGTTTTTAATTTTGCTCATACTTTAATTACTGAAAATGATAGAAGCATTTTGCCATTCTGAAAATGGTTACATTTAAAAGTGTCTGGGCTTGTTTGTTTGTTTCTTTTGGGAACGACTTTCAATAACCAAGACATATAAATCAAGTCATGGATTTGCTTTTCTTTTCTTCCACAGCTGCAGCTGAAACAACCAAACAGCAGGGCAGCTCTTCAGCAGCCCGGATCCACACTGAGAGCTCCGGCAAGGCTGGTGCGGGACAGGCAGTGCTGCTCAGCCCGCAATGCAAGCTTTGCCCTGATGGAGTTGTCTCATGATGTGCTGGATGTTCTCCTGGTTAGGTAGCCCACAGAGCCTTCCCAGGAGACTAATCTTGATTTGCTATCTTCTTGGGATCTTTCTCTCCATGATTTAAAACAGACCAGTGCTGAATGTTGAAGAAGAAAGCAGATTTTGTGGTTATTTTGGGCGAAATTAGAATCATAGAGTGGTTTGGATTGGAAAAGAACTTAAAGAACCTCCAGTTCCAACCGCTGCCATGGGCAGGGACACCTACTTTCATCTTTAGTGGGGCGAGATACACGCCCCACCCCTGACCTCACAGTGCTCCTCAGTCCCCAGGAAAGAAAACCCAGAGAACCATCTCCAAATCTGAGCAAAGCAGCTGTGTTGGGTACTGATTGCAGAAGAGCTGTGCTGGGTGGCAGGCTGGTAAGAGCCAACTACTGCATGGACATTTACCCCATGTCACAGACAATATCCACTAGAACACTATGGTTATCTTGCCCCTACTGGATACAGGGACTGTTGCAGCCTGTTTTTTTCTCCAGGATTCTCAAAAATGCATTTCCTCCTCCAACCACCAGACACCAACAAGCTGTCAGGTGCTGAGAATCCACATCGTCACCTGAAGATCACTGAAGAAGATGGCCAAAGCCATGGGACCTGCCATTGGAATCTTCATCCATCCCTTTGTTTTTAAAACCTTCCCTCCACCAACAAAACATGCCAGATCCACAAACAAGCCTGCTGGCGTTGTTAAGCCTACTCGCTCACAGAACCCTGCACTTCATGCTGGAACAAGTAGCAGAAAGAAGCCAAGACAGCACCAGGTCACAGCTTTCTGAGCAGTTGAGCTTGAGGAGGAGGTTTCTGTTGTTGCATCTGCAGGAGACTGGTCTGCCTACTTTCAGTTTTCTGTTTGTAAAATGCAAGTCGTAACTCTTCTTTTTGTCACAGGCACACTGTGAGGATAAATCTATTAAAGATGTGCAGTAGTCAGGGTCCACATCAGGGCAAAACATCTTGGGGAAGATAAATAACACCAGGTAGTCTCCTGCTTTGGTGCTTTAATGCTTTTATAGTCAGAAAAGAAACCTTGGTTTATATAAAGGCTGTCTGGAACGTCCAATATTACCATCCTCACTACAGTACTTTTCATTGGCTGTGTCTGTCTGTATCTGCATGTGACACTGACGCTCTTGATAACATTTTCACATATGATAAACCAAACTAGAAACCTGGCTTGCGCTTAACAGTGAATTGGTTTGCAAAAATGAAGCAAAACACAGTTCAGCCATTTGAGAATGTGAGGAAAGACAACATTTCCATAATAAAGCCTCTTCTGATGCTTCACCGTTCTTTCAGTAAGGGAATTTTTCCTAATATCCAATCTAAAGCTGCCCTGGAGCAACTTAAGGCCATTTCCTCTCATTCACTCATTACTTGGGAAAACAGCACCCACCTCACTACAACCTCCTTTCAGGTAGTGGCAGAGGGTGATAAGCTCTCCCTTCAGCCTCCCCTTGTCCAGACTAAATAACCTCATGTCCCTTAGCTGGTCCCATAACCCCTGTGTTCCAGCCCCTTCTCTAGCTCCATTCCTCTTCTCTGGATGCAGGCCAGCATCTCAATGTCCTTCTTGGAGTGAGGAGCCCAAAACTGAACCCAGGATTCAAAGTGTGGCCTCACCAGCACTGAGTCCAGGGGGATGATCCCTTCCCTGTGCCTCCTGGACACCCCATGGCTGATCCAAGCATGGATGCTGTTGGCCTTCTTGACTACCTGGCCCACTACTGGCTCATGTTCAGCTGCTTTCAACCAGCACCCCTATGTCCTTTTCCTTTTTCTTCACAGAAAGTAAATGAGGGGAAAATGTAACAACTTGTAAAGGAGTAAATATCCTTTAGTAGAAATGCCACTGGATATTTGCATTTCCCTTGACTTTGGTTCAACCAAGCTAAGAACCTCTTGCAATAAATTTAGTGAAAGCCATCGCTAGATGAAACCAAGCCACTGGGGAGCCTGTACTGGGTGGCTGCAGCCTCTGCTGGGAGCCACTCCCACCCCACCACACGCAGGAATGGGAGCACAGCATTGCTGTGTGGGACATTATATGCCCTTCACAGGAAGATACGCATCTCTACTGGAGCATGATTGATTGTGCAATCAATCATCCACACCAGGGACAAAGTTAAGCTCATGTACGACTTCACTGTTCTCCCTTCTTGCTTCTGGAGTTTTACCTACACGATTGCAGCTGCCTCAAAGGAGGGTTTGTATAGTTTTTTTTTTCCTCCCTGGAACATTTGACTAAATCACATTTGCAGATATTTCATATTTTTCATCCACGTGACACCTGGGCTTTATTTACTTTTGAAATAAGTCATCTCATTAACAGAATTCATTATCCATTATTACTGTCATGTCATTCTCCTAATAAAAGGAATGACTGTAGAAGCATTCAGTGGCTTAGCTGGTAGCATAGTGAGCTATTATGCTGCAAACCTGCATTTGTGCTGTATATTGGTTATGCCAAGGCTGGCAGAGCCTGGGAGCATCAATGAGGTAATAGTCTTAATCTCTGAGGGGAGGATTATGTTGTGCTGCACTGCAAATACCTCCTACTGTTAGCAGGGTAATACTTCAGATGGAGCTATAAACTGTTCAACAAATAAGGACAGGTGCTGGGAAGAGGGTGAAAACCCCTGCAATGTTCCACCATACTCAGCATAAGGATATCCTCAACATAAGAAGGATATGGAACTGTTGGAATGGGTCCAGAGGAGGGCTACAAAGATGATCTGAGGGTTGGAGAACCTCTGCTATGAGGACAGGTGGAGAGAGTTGTGCTTGTTCAGGCTAAAGAAGAGAAGGCTTTGGGGAGACCTTAGAGCAGCTTCCAGTGCTTAAAGGGGTTCCGGGAAAGCTGGAGAGGGGCTCTTGATCAAGGAGTGCAGGGATAGGATGAGGGGTAATGGTTTTCAGCTGAAAGTGGGGAGATTAACATGACGTTTTAGGAAGAAAGTCTTTACTGTGAGGCTGGAGGCCCTGGCCCAGATTGCCCTGAGCAGTGGTGTTCAAGGCCAGGTTGGATGGGGCTTGGAGCAACCGGATCCAGTGGGAGATGTCCCTGCCCAACTGGATGGGCTATGACATCCCTTCAAATTCAAACCATTCTTTGAAACTGTGCAAGTCAGTGGCTGAACATGTCCACTCCAGCACATGAACTCCATCTCCAGAGTTTACATAGGAAGTGGGGTCTTTTTTGAAGTAGAAAAACGGGAACTTTCCTGACCCAGGACTGCAGGGTCTAACTGACACTGGATTTGCATTTACACCAGGTTAACCACTGTTGAAGGGGGATCTTCATGGTGATTTTAAATTTAAAGCAGCACTGAATTTTGACAAGCTCTAAGCAAAACATGAGCCAGGTAAAGATCCACTAGGACATAAAAAATGGATAACAATAAACAAACATACACTAGTTTACCAATATTGCAACAAAGTACCCAGAGCATCCCTGTGCTTCAGCTGGTTTTCAGAAGACCTTGGTAGTGTTTTTATCTTTCTGCAACTCTGATTTAAGATACAGTGTTACTCAAACCCCCCTTTCAGTAGACTAAATGTCAAAATATAAAAAAAAAAATCTATCAGCCTCTGCTTTTTATAAAAATATATCAATTTAATAACGTAGTTTAAAGAAAAACAGAATGATCATGTTAAAATGCTGCCAAATTTATAAACTTTGACAGTCCCACATACTGAGATGAACAGGCAAATTTATTTAATAAGAAATAAAATACATTTTCTCCCTGCATTCACTGAAATAAAAAGACAGACACATCTGTCCTAAATTTCTTTTAAGGAACAGAATGGCTGCTACTAACTAGAAAATAGTGCGTTTCTGCTGGCTTACCTCAAGATAAATTTACAGCTTCGCTGTAACAGTATCAAAATTCAAAATGTAATCAGTTCAAGTAGAAGGAGATCAAACACTTCTGTCCACATTAACTCTTCGATGTCACAATCCAGTATCTCACACTGAAAGATGTGTATGTAAAATACAGGAAAGTTTGTGTGAGTTCTTGCTCTTTTTAAAGTTGAAAGATCTGCAGGATCTGTTACGTGGGGTTTGTGCAGTGGCGTAGAAATGTGTGATTAGCATTGTAGTATACCCTAAATAATGAGATACATGATTTTTGAGAGATGCAGTTCTTACTATTGATAAGAATCAACCTCATAGTCCACTAGCTGCTTACAGACCTTAAAAAAAAAAAATCTCATAGATAGAAAATGTCTCAGGAGCACTTCAGTGCAAAGTATTTCTGCAGATGGAGCACTAAATGATTGCAAAAGTGTCTCAGGAAAGGGATGATTCTTCTATCATCTTACCTCAGAGAAGGGATAGACCACTCACTGCAGGACATGGAAAACAATAATTGCAGCTATACAAAAGCAAACCAGCACATTTTCAAGACAGAGAAGAGTTGACCTTCTATAACAAGTAGAGTCATTACACAAAGTCTCCCTACCTCTCCAGAACAAGGAACTTATGCAATGTCCCACATCAAATGGAAGCCCCTTCTTCGTGAACTTTTACTCTCTTCCCAGATTTCTTTTTGATGCAAAGCTTTTGCTCCTCTCTGTTTTCTTTATGCTTCTCAGATGGCATCAAGGGGATACCAAGAAAAACCAGCAGAGAATTTCCTTATTTGTGAAGCTAGAATCAGACCATGCAACCTGAACAAGCACACAAGCAACTATTTAGCTTACTCTATAGGTGAAGAGCATACACTGGCCTTATATTTTGGGGACCTGAACACCTAGAGCCTGAACTTCAAGAGAAGATTTAAAATGCAGAGAAGATGTGGCAATACCCAGTTCTGATGGTGAATCTTCCTAATGAAAACCAAGAAAGGGTTTACTGAGCATGGATAAAGGTCAGATAAAGGGTCTATAGCTCCCTGTGAGCACTGTCTGATGAAATCCTTGCTTGTGGGTTGATACTACACAGCTGCAGCTGCCCTGCATGGCTGGGCTGCGTGTGCCCTGGCATACGTTCAGCTTGTACTACCCAAAGAGCGCTTTGCTGGTCCAGCCTGGAACAGTTCTGCAAACAAGGCAAGCTGTATGAGCAAAAATCACTTGCTGCCAGTATAAGCTGTGTTTGCCTGGAAGCTTTTGCCAGTGTGAAGTGTTCTTAAAATCTGTAAAAATAAAAACCAAAAAATGTCACACCCTTGGCTGGCATCGGCTTATGTGCAGATGCTTTAAAGATATACTTGGCCCAGGTTTGCTTTTGCTGGATAAGACTGCACCAATGTAATTGTAGAATGTTATGTTAATAATAAATGTCATGTTTATTAACATATTTAACAACATCAATAAATGGGAAGCTGTCAAACTGGTGTTACCCTGAGCAAAGACCATAATAACATAAAATGGTAACTCCAAGGGACTACATGAAAACAAGAACCTTTCTTCTGAGGGAAATGCAAAGTACTGTAACTGAAAAATAAAGGAATATCTCTCCTACCTGTGTGAAGAGCATCTTTGAGATAGAGAAGATTACTTAGACAGGGTCTAGAATAAATGGAAGCAGGAAAGGAATAAGTAATGAGCTTCTACCACAACAGATCAAGGTCTTTGGATTCCCAAAGGTTATTTCTTTGTTAACAAAAGTCAGTGAAAAAGAGTGTACATTGTTGTATATTAAGAAGCATCTAAAGTGATTCAGCCTGCCACAGTGGAGTGAAGACTTCCATAAGAGAGGCCCAGAGTGAAAATTAGTGGTCCTGAATATACCTGACTGGTACAAAGCATGTGTTCTCCCAGGAATAGACAGGCCAGACTCAGAGTCTGCCCAAGAAGTCTGAAT
Organism: Piaya cayana; assembly: GCA_013389865.1. Taxonomy (NCBI): domain Eukaryota; kingdom Metazoa; phylum Chordata; class Aves; order Cuculiformes; family Coccyzidae; genus Piaya; species Piaya cayana. The sequence continues at coordinate 160,753 of WAAB01006862.1, forward strand.
GCAAACCCTTGAAAAATAAAATTAAAAAGTAATTACCTGAATAGGGGTCATGGAATCCATTACTTTGAAGATAGGGCTTATTAGAACAAGAGAATATCAGACCGCTATGACAAGTGTGACCTGCCATAATCCAAGTAAACGACAGCTGCGTATAAAAAGGTACTTCTGCAGAGCTGCCTGGTTTTCAGAGCACTGTTAGCACTGGAATACAGCTTTGCTCTATGCCAAGACATCACCAACCTTCTTCACAAGTGGCTATAATGGGGGCTATAAACTGGGGAGACTAAACAGTTGTGATTCAGAATAGACTGGTTGCCTTTGCCAGTTGAGGTTTGGAGAGGGGAGGATTTAAACACATTTTAGCACCATATTTTTTCCTATTCAGTTAGCACTTTTTTCTCATAATTTCTTGCATGTTAGAAGGACGTTTGGACCTTGAACAGACAAAGCTCATGAGTCTTTCCAAATCAAGAGCTTGGAAGTCAATAGGATTACTCACCTATTTGAAAGCTCAATGGAGCAAAGGAGGTGAGGATTATAGGGAAGGGGAATGCATAATATTTTACGAGGAAAACTGATATCAATGGAAAAAATGGACAAGCTTTCATGGACAAAAGTTCTAAGTGAACCCTGTCTAAGGTTTTGGTTTTAGTGTGGATTAATTTCTTGGTTGACATTTCTGTTGCCTTGAAACACCCCAGGGCCAATTCCTTCCCATTTCCAGGCCCCTGGCTGCAGTGCCTTTTCCCACAGCCTGGTCAGACCTGAACTGCTCTCTAGATGTACCTATCTTCCTATCTTTTTTTTTTTTTTAATCCCAGGGCACTCAAGGCACCATGGCACCTCTTGAATTATATACCTGTATTTCAGGGGGATTTAGGACACCTGACGTGTAATGTAACGTTACACAATTACATCCCAGATCCCAGCTTTCAACAGCTAAAATCCAGCAAGACTAGATGAGGTGATTTCAGGCTGAGTTCCTTTGTGGTTCCATTATATTTTTTTGGACAATGATTAGCTGTAACATAAAGCAAATCTAAAAAAATCTGGCTCTGAATTCTCTGTATACTCAATCCTCTAATCCACCCCCACATAATCTGTTATATCATACAGCCTTTGGTGTAGGTGTGTAATTCAGATCTGATGACTGAACACTATTATGTGAACGCCCACAGGGTGTTAGCAGACGGAGCGATGCTGCAGTTCTTCCTGCTGTACAGCAATCAAGCTTGAGCATCCTGATTCCCCCTCCACTCTTTCACCCCATCTGCACCCTCTTCGGTTTCTACAGACCAGACCAGTGTCTACGCTCCACTCCCTTCTCTGAGTCTGCTTCAGGGAGATGGAAAAAGGTACTTACTTGTGTTTGACATCACCAGAGCAGCAGTCTCCCAGCTCTACAAGTTAGTCTGGAAAATAGGATATTTTGTGCTTCATTTTGAGCAAACTCATGAGCTGATGATCAGCCTTTGTGAGGATGAGCAAGAGAAGAAGAGGATGGGGAGGATCTCAATTCCCTGCATGTTCCCTTGATATTTCACTTCATTTGATATACAAGGTGATCATTTAGTTCAGCACCTGTTGGGCAGATTTAAACCTTGCTAGAAGTTATGTTGGCAAGATAGCTGCTTTTACAATACATATACAAGAGTGTATTCCCATTTCATAGATTCATAGACTCGTAGAATCATAGAATGGTTTGGGTTCCACACCCATGCCATGGGCAGGGACACCTCCCACTGCATCAGCTTGCTCAAAGCTTCATACAACCTGGCCTTCAAAACCTCCAGGGATGGGCAGCAACTTGTGCCAGTGCCTCACCACCCTCACAATAATAAATTTCTTCCTAATATCTTCCTAATATCTCATCTCAATCTCCCCTCTTTCAGCTTAAAACCAGTACCCCTCATTGCTTGCTTATACCACACAGTTTCTTCCTTCATTTACTATATTTAAGCTAGAACTGCAACTTTGAAACCAAATGTCTTCTTATACCCATTTAGATTCGCCAGCTTTCACAATATGTACTAAATGCAGAGTTCCCAAAAAACAAAGGACTAGTGAACAAGTGCTGCTGCCTGCCAATAAAAGTTTGCTACAGAAACTTCACAGGAAGCCTGATGAACATTTAAAAAAAAATACCAGCAACTTCCACCCACCCAAATACTAATTGAACAAATTGGCCAAAAGCCTCATATTCTTGCATAAATCTACATTGCTATTAAGAAAAGATGCAGTAGGGAAGATTCAGTCCCTCGCACGATGCAGCTTAAACAGAGAATAGCAAAAGGGAGCACAGCAAAAGTAATGTCAGTGAGGCTTAGGACAATAGAATCGTTAAGGTTGGAAGAGAATGCTAAGCTCATCCAGTCCAACCATCAGCCCCGTGCCTGCTAAACCATGCCCCAAAGTGCTACCTTTGCAAGTTTTTTGAACCCCTCCAGGGATGGAGACTCCACCTCTGCCCTGGGCAGCCTGGTCCAATGTTTCACCACTCAATGCATCCTGCAGTTGTTATTTGACTAATGGGAATCCTTATTTTGAAATCTAATTAAAAATTGTTTCCAGATATCACATCAACTGATTGCAAAATCTGCTTCGTCAGCACAGAACATTTTCATATCACTGGGACTGCACAGGTGCATACAAAGGTATAATTTGAATTTGTTCCTTATGAAACAGCTCATAAGTATAAAATTCCTTAGTTTAGCTATTATCAGACATATTTTTCTAGGTGCCTATAATGGCAAAACTAACGTAAGCCATTCATACTGTTAAAGCTTTGGGAGCTGACCAGGCTTGATACACAGGCTCTATGGGACCATAAAGAAAATGTCTGCAAGCAAATTCCTATCAAGACTGAATCAAAACTCTGTGTGAAATGTAATTTCAGCACCTCTGGCCTAGCAAAGTAATGCCAATTTAAGTATACAAGATAGGTCACTTTCCACTCTTGGCCTAGTCGAGTCAGCATCACTTCCTAAGCAAGACAGAGGGAGTGTGTGCTCACTAAGGAAAGAACAAACCAGTCTGTGGATGGTGCTGGTGATGAGAAGCTCAGTATGAGCTGGCAGGGTGCATTTGAAACCTAGAAAGCCAACCATATCCTGGGCTGCATACAAAGCAGTAGGACCAGTGGGGTGAGGGAGGAGACTCTGCCTCTCTACTCCTCTCTGCTGAGATCCCACCTGGAGCCCTGCGTCCAGTTCTGGAGTCCTCAGCACAGGAGGGACATGGAGCTGTTGGGAAGAATCTAGAGGAGGCCACAGAGATGATCTGAGAGTTGGAGCATCTTCTGTACAAGGACAGGCTGAAGGAGTTGGGGTTGTTCAGCCTGGAGAAGAGAAGGCTCCAGTAAGACCTTAGAGCAGCTTCCAGCACTGAAAGGGGCTCCAGAAAAGCTGAGGAGGGGCTCTTGATCGAGCAGTGCAGGGATAGGATGAGGGGAAATGGTTTTGAATTGAAAAAGGGGAGATTGAGATGGGATCTTAGGAGGAAATTCTTTACTGTGAGGCTGGAGAGGCCCTGGCCCAGGTTGCTGCCCCATCTCTGGAGATGTTCAAGGTCAAGCTTGATGGGGTTTGGAGCAACCTTATTCTCTGGGAGGTGTTTCTGCCCGTGGTGGGGTGGGGGAGGAACTGGATGAGATTTGATGTCCCTTCAAACCCAAACCATTTCATGATTCCACCTATGTTATAAATCAACTTTATTCTTACAGGAACCAACCTCAGTGGTTCCTTAGTCACCTCTAGAGGAAAAACCAAGCAGTCACGCTCCTGTTTAGGCAGTTCTTAATCAGGCTGGCATGTTTTGTCCAACCATGCACCACTGACCAGAATCCCATACAAATGACCGAAGTCTTTCCACACAAATAACTTTTCCAAGCAAAAAATATAGATTATACCATAGGAAATCAAGGTGATTATTAGTCCTTTTTTTGTTTGAAAGTAATAACACATCCTCATTCTCAAAGTCACAATTGCATTTTTTAATGGCTGTAGCTGTTGCCAGCACTCTGGATTAGTAAATCAAAATAATGAAATTGTGAAATATCTTCCTACCATCAAGAAAAGAAAAAAAAAAGAAAAGAAGACTTTTAGGGCTTTCCCAAGCATTTTCAGTGACAAGCTTGCCAATCAATTCTTGTTGTGTAGTTGAGCAGAAAAGAACTACTTATATGACTTATAAATTTTTCTTAATTTCAGAACAAAGAACATGTAATAATTATTGGTCCTGGAAACTTAAATATAGAATACCCTATAATCCAGAGTTCATTATGACTTGAGGGACTGGTAATAATAATAAGGCTTTATGCAGTCCTAAGAAGCTTCATATCTAGGAGGTAAATACTTAAAAGCCAGGGTGCATCAGCAAATCCAGAGGCAGGAACAGAGATTATTATGGTTTTAAGTGAGAGAACATTATAATTCTTGTTTTTAAATCAGCTTTAAATCTGATTGCAGAAGAGCTTGGTTTCAAAAGGGAGATTTGAAGTTCAACAACATGGGAAGGACCTACATTTCAGATACTTCCTATCAGATATTGTGTTGGTATTTCACAGTAAAAAAGCAGCCTGAAAATCATTAAACAAACTAAAGGTAAGAGCTTTGATCACATAGTAGAAATAGGAAGCAGGTAAGTATGCAGTGATTTCCTTTGTTGTTCTGCCCTCAGACCACAACGACTGAAATTTAAAATCATTGTTTGTGACTTTTGTTTTCATGTACACTTTCTATCTATAATATTTTCATGATCTCGGTTCAGCACTTCATATAGAAGGACCCTCACTGCAACAACCAACCAGAAACCTGCCCTTGTTTTTCACAAGCTACAAAACCAGTGTGGTTCAAGTTATTAAATGACCTCCTTATCCTTAAAGCAATGAATCATAGAACCATCGAATCACAGAGTGGTTTGGGTTGGAAGGGATCTTAAAGTCTACCCAATTCCACCCCTTTGTCATGGGCAGAAACACCTTCCATTGGATCAGGTTGCTCAAAATCCCATCCAACCTGACCTTGATTGCCTCCAGGAAAAATAAATTAGTAGCATTTGAGCCATAAATCTACATCAATAATAACATATAATCATTCTCATATAACTCTAGTTATGGAGTCTAACTATAGGTACTCTTATAAGTCTAGTAAATTGTTATAGGTAACTCATTAAGGGTTGCAATGGCGTGTTTGTCTCCTGAAGGGCCAGGCTGCCTTCAGTCATGTCCTCTTTGCTTTGCTTTGCCCCTCAGCAAATCAAGCCTTGTGGATGAAAAAGAGAGATCCAGATTTACTTCTTGGATGCATCAGTGGTTTCATAGTCCTGCTCCAAATAAGAGAGGATTTCAGTCATGGGCTACCCATATTCCAGAAGTTGGCAGTGCTAGGCTAAGAGATGGACTTGATCTTAAAGGTCTTCTCCAACCTAAATGATTCCATGGTTCTACAGATACAGTAGCCATTGGACTGCAGAAAAGAAGGACTAGTGGAAGACTAGTTCTTTGAAATACAAATTTGGGTTAGAAATGAATTCTATAGAGTGGGCTTCACCATCAGTTTTGCTTTGAAATGGCTGTTTTAGCTGGTCTGGCTGCTGCAAATCCTCTCATTAAGATGCTACCTCTCCACAAATACCAGGAGTAGCAGAGGTCACAGAGCCCATTAGTCAGCATAAATATTCTCTTCCTATAATGCTTGGCTTTGGCTGTAAATTGCTTTCGGGATTTAGCACTGACGAGTGACCTTACAGAAGTGAGCCTGCTCCTGCAGTGAGGGACGCTGGGCAAATGTTCTGTAGAACAAGACAATAAAAGCATCCCAAAGCAGTCCCTGAACTGAGGGAAAGGTAACAGCTGGATTAATGTTCAACTGCTTCATTTTGGGGTTTGCCATGAATAACTAAGTGTAATTAATAAATAGTGCCCTGAAGACAGGATCGAAAAGATTTTGGGTGTGGTGCTCAATCCTTCCTGAGTTGGGGAGTAAGGCCAGCAGCCTATAATGGATTTAACTAATTCTCTTAATTGCAGCTTCATTTGCCTGATCTTTCTAAATGGTATTAATCTAGTGATTTGCAGAATAAGCACTTGGAAAAGACTTACCAAAATCATGTTAGGATCTCGAAGATATATTTCTCTGCTTAGATATTTTTCAGTGGAAGAAGAGATTTCATTGACAATGCAAATTCTATTAATTTGGCTAAGCATTCACAAGCCTTTGTTGGTATAAAATAAGAATTAAAAATGCCATTAACAAATTCAACCTTTAGAATCAACATTGGTAAAGACAAATTCTGCAAGGCTCCTAATTAGTTATTTATAGATTAAATATTTTGTAAAAGACAAAACTGCAGCACTTCACTCTCATTTTCCATGCTCCACTTTGAGAGACAATGAGATAATCACATTTCTCTGTCACTCTTTGACTGGACAACAGCAAACCTGCACAAGAAGCCTTTAGGTCTGAGGAAATTCCAGCTATCAGAAGTTATAGCTCGTTTCATCGCCATCAGGTTAGGAAAGCTAATGCCTAGATAGAATTAAACCTGGCCAAGGATGTTGAAGACACTAAGAAAAGCTTCTATAGATACGTCAGTGATAAAAGGAAGACCAGAGAGAATGTGGGCCCTCTTCAGAAGAAAATGGGAGACCTGATTGCCCAGGATATGGAGAAGGCAGAGGCACTCAATGACTTTTTTAGCTCAGTCTTCACTGGCAAGGGCTCAAGCCAAATCACCCAAGACACACAAGGCAAAGGCAGAGACTGGGAGATTGAAGAACCATCCACTGTAGGAGAGATCAGGTGTGAGAACATCTAAGGAACCTGAAGGTGCACAAGACCATGTGAACTAGATGATCTCTAAGGTCCTTTCCAATCCAAAGCATTCTATAATTATGTGATCTCCTCAGGTTTTCCATATCAGATCTTCCCTCTGTTCCCACCACACCACCACTTTGCTGTTCAGTCCCCTTCTCTGAAGAGCTCCTTAAATTGGGCCTAGCAGAGTTAAAGCAATTAATAAAGACTTGAGATGCAGATTAACATCAAAAGTTCTTCGCAGAACAGTTTAATAGACACAGTGGGGTTGGGCAGATGGTTGGGCTGGATGGTCTTTTCCAACCTTAAATATTCTATGAGTCTATGGTTTGCCACCTCCACTGTTGTTTTGCCTTCACTTGGGCTATAGGTTGTTAGGGAAGACTTTATTTTTCACTCTGTGTTTGTACAGCATCAAGCACAGGGAGCCTCCAAAGGCCTCACATTCTATTGTAATATTAGGAATTAAGAATAGGCATTACTTAATTCTCAGTATTAAATCAAAGAGAAAAACTCTGCTTCAAAGCTGCACACTCTGTTGCAAGTAGCAAAGTACTTGTGATACCCACGGTCTTTTTGCTGCTCTTAGCTAGCCAATCACTTAATTTTGTGTAGTTTAGCACATTACAAGATTGTTCAAGAGTGCCATAAATGATGTCAGGCACCATCAGAAACCACTTCGGAAAATCATTGCCTGTAGCCAGATCAAAAGGTGAACACCTGGAAACTTGCAGTTCTGGGAAAGCAGAATAAATCTTCTTTCCCCCTCCCTTTCTCTTCCTCTTGGAGATTTGTTTCTTTTTGCCTTAAAGAATTTGGAAGGTTTATTTACAGCTTTTCAAATGACCCCTAATCTATTTAGAAAAACATAGCATGGCAAATTCATCTCGGGTGTAACTCCATTTGTTGACTTAAGCAGTCTTGTGCCAGAAGGGAGCCTGGCCCGGGAGTTTCTGTGCGGAGAAAAACAAAGCATTTGAATACAGTGCTTAATTGGCTTGTTGAGTCCCATTGCAGACTGTCCTGGAATACATTTATTAAAGGTAATTCTCTTTTTTTGCTAAGATTGTATCAGTAACTGAAACTCAATGTGCAGTTTTAAACCTTGTCTTGTTCCCCAGACTTCACTGCTGGAGGCTGATAATTTTCACAACACCTGACAACATTTAAAGAGACGTTGTATTATGTAGTTTAGTGAAATCTAAGACCACAAATAACTGGGAAAGTTGCTTATTCTGTCAGATATCAGCAATAGAATTAATTAAACAATCCATCAGGGTAATCTTTTGGGAAGCAATACAAGAAGTTATTTACTCTGGTACTGCAGAACTGAGAGATGTGCTGAGAGTCTGTTGCAGAAACATATAAATAATATTAAAACGGTGCCTGCTACAGATAATTTAATCAAAATATAATTGCTTTCCTTAAGTTAAGAATTGCTAGCATTCTCCTTCTGATGAGGTTTATATATCAATTAATTATTTTTCTCAGGGAGGCCCATACAATAAATACTTTTATGAATACATAAACCCCAGAAAAAAGAGCCTGGGGCACAAACAATCCCATCAAAAATGGGAGCTGCCACACTCCATGCAATAGTGCCCCAAAAATATATCATAAATCTGGCTGTCAGAGCACTCTGTCTCTCTGTTGTATTTGGAACAGGAGGACAAGGGAACAGTGGAAGGATGTTGGGGGAAAGGATTGGCAAACAGGATAAGGAAAAGGGAGCAAAAAGGAGGGAGAAAATTAGGAAGAGGGAAATACATTCTGAAAAGCAAAAAAGCAGCAAGTGAGATTGGGAGGTAGAGACAGGGCCAAAGCATCAAAGGACAACCACCCCTCTTCCCTGTGAGGCTGCTGGCTGGATAGAACATTTTATAGCATGAATCCACACCAAGAAACAAACTAATGATGAAGTCAGTAGAAAAATGGTGAATAATTTGTGTATGCTTTAGAAGAATCAGTTGCTTGGTTTTCATTTGGATACTACCGACATTGTGAGGGCAAGCTTGTTTTGTGCTTTCTCAGAAACACAAAGTTCTGGGCAACTGTAATTATATTACTATGAATGAGTTCACTTTAAAGAGTAGCATTTCATGTAGTTTTGTAGAAGGCTTCCATCTCTTTTTTCTGAGTTCAATATAACAATGTGAGAGTTGTGGTTACTGTACTGCTCTGGGCTTTCACCATGACTTTAGTCACATAGTTTAACAATTTATAATGAAATCCTGAGACCACAGAACGTATGCAAGCACATTTCAGGCTGGCCTGATGTTTCAAGATTTGTTTCAAAAATGAAAATACCTTTCCATGTGCAAACAAACAGATTTGCAGAAAAAGAACTAATGAAACAGCCCTTTGATGAAATATCTAATCAAGTTTTTTACAATCCCCAGTCCTTGCTAAAGAAGCTGTGTGGGCATATGCACATGCACTGCTGCTAAAATTGGTTTACTACATATGCTAATAATACACATGTATTATTATTAGCTAATACATATGCTAATAATTTCATCCAGGGCAAAAATATTTGAGGGAAAAAAGTATTATTCTGTAGAAGGCTGCTTTGATATCCAAGAATATGTTGAATTTATACATTGAGACAAAGAACACTGAAACACCAACAGGTAATATAAAAGCAACAAATATAAACAGTATTAAACCCCAAAGAATACTTTTGAGGTGAAGTAAATGAAGTACACCAATTATTTCTTATGTTTCCAATGCAGGATCAGTGGGATTTTCAAACTGACTTCATGAGAGCAAGATCAAGCTCTGTTGCAGCAAAACCATCATAGACTGAATTTTGATCTGGAAGCATAAAGTCTGAAAACTTTTGTTTTCACTTTGGTGGGCTCTCCTGTCCGAAGCAGACTTATAATCCTTTCAGTGATTCCAGGTTACAAACGACACAGCTAATTCAAAAAGAAACATTTAGACGTTTGATGTTAACTGCAATTACAGCTTTATTCACTTAGAGCTCTTAAACCTTTAAATAAAGCAGAAACTTGACACACAGTTTCTATTTTATTTATATAATAGATGTATCCCTCAAATTTTGAAGTGATAAATCTGAATATAGAGTAATAATTCTCAGTATTTGCTATTTAGTTTGTATGTGTTAGTATTGCATAATAAATACAAGTTTTAAATATTTTTTCGTAGAGGTCTTTACTTGAACTTAAGCATAAGTTATCTAAACAGTTGAAAAAAGATTTATAGTTATGAAGAGGCCTATATGTCAAGCAAAGTTTTATGATATGTTCCATAATAAATTAGCAATAAATGGATACAGGTGACTGTGGAATTTATGGCCTTTAATGTTTTAATGCTTCACTAAAGAAAAACCTATTATTAAGGTCCTAAAGGGTAATACAGGAATACCATCTACAAATTGTCAAATTAAATAGTTGTTGCCAGGTATTTGAAGAGTGGAACATTGTGGTTTGACCAGCAGCAGGGGCAGACAGCAAAGAAAGTCACAGAAAATGAGAGCATTTCAAAAGTACAAGTGAAGATTTCACTCTGCGAACCCTACTTGAGTGGTCACCTCTGCTCCCATCGGACTGTAAATAAGGAGCTTGACCCTTAACCATCTCACATTTGAAGAATCTATAATTATAATTATCCGAGTGATCTAAGTCTATTGTAGGACTCTGAATTACCCATACAGGTAAAAGCTGTTTAATCATCTCAGCTTAATTGATGGTTAACAGTCTGTGAGTGAAGCACTTGGCTGAGACTTTTCCAAGTGTTTAAATCCATGTGAAAATTATTCCTTGAATCCAGGAAATACCACACCATGGGGAAAAGAACAGATTTCACTATCCTGACACTGTGACCTCAGGTAGCACTAGGAATTGCCTTAAAACAGATCTGGGCAATTGCCAAACCTCGACAATGTGCCAACCACCTCTGCTAACATCTCTTTGGTGAAACCCCATCAAAAGATAAAAACATGGATAAAGGTGAGGAGAATCCAACCAGGAGATAAACTGAGTCCTTGGATCAAAACAGAGATGGCATGTGAAGGAGAAAGGAGCAGAGATTTCTTTTTGAAGGGAAATCAGACCTAGCAGTAAGGAATTAAGATCCCGAAAGCACTTGGCATCACCTGTTCACCCCTGGGAAACAGCCCTCACAGAGATGTAACCCAGACTCAATCCAGCACTCAAGAAAAGACTGGGTCAAAATTACTTTTTAAGATTAGGCATAGCCAAGCCATTAGCACAATGTCTGCATGTTAACACATCAGCACAAAGACAGGGCAAGGGGGAGGGGGAAAGAGTTATGCAAAAGTGCTCTGAAGGGCAGTTCATCTCTAAAAGGAAACACATGTTGCCCAACCTACGCCTAATCGGGCTGGACAGTAATTAAAAAATATCTTTTATTTGGAGAGTTGGGTCTTGAAACTACCAACTCACACCATTAATCTTTTTGATCTACTGCAACTATCTGCAGCAAGGGTCAGCAAGTGGGATCTCTGTCATTTGTAGAGGGACGAGCACCTTGACAGGACAGTAAGCTGTAAAACAGATAGAGTCATTACAGGCAGTTATTGATTAATTTGGGTTGGAAAAGGGGAGGAATAACCCAATGCACCAGTACAGGTTAGGGGAGTGACGTGTTGGAGAGCAGCTCTGCAGAGAAAGACCTGGGAGTCCTGGTGGACAGCAAGCTAAACATGAGCCAGCAACATACCCCCTTGGCCAAGAAGGTCAGTGGTGTCCTGGGGTGCATGGAGAAGAGTGTGGCCAGCAGGTCGAGGGAAGTTCCTCTCCCTCTTGACTCTGCCATAGTGAGGACACATCTGTAGTATTGTGCCCAGTTCTGGGCTCCTCAGCTCAAGAAAGACACAGAACTACTGGAGAGAGTACAGAGGAGGTCACAGGGACGATGAGGGGACTGGACCATCTCTCTTACAGGGAAAGGCTGAAAGACCTGGGTCTGTTTAGCCTGGAGAAGAGAAGGCTGAGAGGGGACCTCTAAGATGGAAACTCTAAATAACTGCTGTGTTTCCATGAGGTTTTATTTGGTATTCGTCACTTGCCCTACAAATTCTGTGTCACTCTAAAAGATAGATTATCACATAAAGATCCCATGATTATTTCTCTGAATTCTTTATCCCTCAGGACAGAACAAACTGAGACAATTGTGTGAGCAAACAATTGTTGAGCTTGAGCAAGGGTCTCCAGATCAGGTTCTAGGATATAACATCAACCCTCTGCTGTCTAAGAAGTATTTCCATTCAGGAAATATTGGGAAAAAGACAACCTAGTACACATTTGTTTTTTGTTCTTAAAAAAACAGAAGTCAGCAGACTTACATCTAATCATGATCCTTCTTAGGTTAACAGTGGTTTTATGACTGACTTCAGTAGCTCTGTGTCTGGGTCGGAACTGGATGGGCTTTAAGTCCCCTTCCAACGAAAACCATTCTATGATTCTTGGAAGAGTCTACAGAGAGAAATACTCTGGAAATTTAATTTTACAAGAACACTCAGCTTTCGGGGACACAGCAAGTAAACCAACTCTTGCGTACAGAGAGTTGATATTTTCTTCTAAGTGAAAAGTTACATAAAAATAGGACAGATTTGTTTGTTGAAGCCAATATTCATTTAATTTACGTATTTAGCTAGCTAACTCATACACTACTACTTTACTCCAGGTAAGGTTTTCATTACAACTACAGGCTTCTATAATATGGTTTTCAAGCTATTGTGCCTCTATCTACTATTCCACCATGATAAATCTTTAAAGATTAAATAGCTATGTTTCTTGAGATTTCCAATAATGACATATACAGTAGTGTTTAGATGAGTATAAAGAAATAAAATTTATGGATTTCAGATGTTTCTGAGTTTCTGAGATTGAAAAATATGCAAGTGAGGAAGTGAAGAGGTATCATATAATGAACTACAATTGCTTTGCATCTGGGATTTTCAAACATGTTTAAGCCATTGGAATCTCTTCTTGCATTTTGATATATTTCAAAGAGTTTTAAAGATTATTTCTTCATACAAATGCTGCACACTGGGACTGAGTGTGAATCAAAGACCAACTCTGGATGCTGCTTTTTCAGTCCGTGGTTCGGCATCACAAACTCAACTGAGGTCCCAGCTGAGGGTCCTCCCTGTTACGTACAGGATTCCCAATTCTTGTAATATTTTGTGTAAGGAGGCATCTTGAATACTAAAATTATATCTGTGACCTCTGAGGGCTACAGCTGGGAAGGAAGGGCTGGTAAACTTCAGCTGCAGCCACCAGAGTGTTGCTTGGGGACTGGACAGCAGGGACTCATGATGTTTCCAGTGACTACCAGTGGAAACTGCAGTATCGCTCGTTAGGGCTTGCAAAATACAATTACTTTTGCTGCCTGAGCAGTGTGTAGTGAGCTAAAGCTAGTACACACTGAAGTGTGTAGAGATACAGAAGATGTGGTTTTCATGGAATCAGAGAGTGGTTCAGGCTGGAAGGGACCATAAAGATCAGCCAATTCCAACCCCCCTCCCATGAATCAGGGTGATCCAAGCTCCATCCAACCTGGCTTTGAACACCTCCAGGGATGAGGCAGCCACCACTTCCTAATGTCTAATTTAAATCTTTAAGTTCCCTTCCAACTCAAATCATTCTATGATTCTCTGAAGTAACAATTAGGACAAAAGGAAATGGTGTCAAGTTGTGCCAGGGGAGGTTTAGACTGGTTATTAGGAAAAACTTCTTTAATGAAAGAGCAGTGAAGCACTGGCAGAGGCTGCCCAAGGCAGTGGTGGGGCCTCCATCCCTGGAGGGGTTCAAAAACCTTGTAACCATGGCACTTCATGACATGGTTTAGCAGGCACAGTGGGGTTGGGCTGACAGTTGGACTGGATGATCTTAGAGGTCTTTTCCAACCTTAGTGATTCTATGACTCCATGAATCTAACTCAAGCTTTTGTCTGTAGATGCACTTTATCAAACATCCTCACCCTGGGACTGGGAGAATGAAATGACAACACCGCACTACCTCTCCAGGAACCAAACTAACTGCAACTTGTCTGGAGTTGAATGTCTGCTTCTGGGTCTATTTCTACAAGGCTAAAGTTAAACTCTACATCTTGCCCTCTGTCATTTGATAGAAGAATGCACTCATCCTAACATTTGCACTGCCTGTCGTGCTACCATCATTAAGAGAAACTACTACCTTGTAAAAATGTAACTACATGTGTTTCATAAAAATTGATATAAAAATAACAATGCTGGGGTGCTTATATCTTTCTGCAACAATTGAATTCTGCAACAAGCATCTCTGGTTCCTCGTCCTGCGAATGGATCAGATTACATTTCACTAGGTAATAAAGTGTGGTACAATAGCCTGCCCAATCTGTTTTCATCTTGTCTCGTACAAAACCTCAGATACACTTACTCATTATTCAACCTAATGGGCCTACATTTGGCATATATTGAATGTTAGCGCTCTCCATGGGAGTTGCAGAGGTTAACTGCTCCTAACAGTCTCTTTCCTTCCTCCCTGGGCATGTTTTTGCCGTGAATAATAGAAAAAACAGGACTGAATGTCATAATACAGTAGAATGAAGGTGCCAATACAAACCACAGTGATGAAGTAATGGTAGCAATTCTTTTGTCTTAATCCCTGATGATCCCAATGGAATCTAGTCCATACCTGGAAATAGTTTGAAATGTATCAGGGAAGGAATCTGTTCCTGCCAAAATGCTTGCAGAACTGAACATCCATGTTATTAAGCACTATTATCATTCTTTATTCACCTTATTGGCAGAGTTCAAATTCTGTCAGAAGCTGAACTGGAGATGATACAATCTTCATTCAACTATCATTTCAGAGGAGGAAAAAAGTCTTATTAAATAGAAATCAGAATCATAGAATGGTTTGTGTTGGCAGGAACCTCAAGCCCATCCACTTCCAACCTCCCCTGCCATGGGCAGGGACACCTCCCACTGCATCAGGTTGCTCCGAGCCCCATCTAGACCTGGTCTTGAACACCTCCAGGGACAGGGCAGCCACCACTGCTCTGGGCAGCCTGGGCCAGGGCCTCATCAACCTCACTGCAAGGAATTTCTCCTTAATGTCTAATCTAAATCTTCCCCCTTCCAATTTAAACCCATCCTCTTTTGTTCTATCACTCCGGGCCCTTGTGAAAAGTCCCTCCCTGGTTTTCCTGGAGCCCCTTAGGAAGTTGCTCTAAGGTTTCCAAAAGCCTTCCCTTCTCCCGGCTGAACAACCCCAACTCTCTCAGCCTGCCCTTATAGCAGAAGTCCTCCAGCCCTTGAATCCCCTTTGTTGTCCTCTTCTAAATACAAATGACCTAATTTAATGTTAACTCAGAGGTAAATCACAGTCATTCTAGTGCTGTAAGCGGTTCTGCTGCAACATATTAAAAATCAAATTACTTTTGAAAACAGAAGCTTAAAAAATATTTGTATATAATTCATAGGCTCTACAGCATGGAAAGACATAAACTGCTAATTCTGCATGAAAAGGAATAAACTCTTGATACAGTGGAAATATTTTCTTTGCTTTCATTTTGCGCTATGATATTTTTCCAGTCCCTGCTCTCAAAGTAGATACATCACATTTTGACGTAGTTAGGTGCTTTTCAAGGTGTGAAATTGGTAAGCACCAACACCAAAGGGAAAAAGATTCCTTTAATACCGTGCTGTGCCACTTGAAGCAGTCTTACCCTTTGGCTTCGAGCCAGCAAACTCCAGTGAGAACTATTTTATAGCACATGACTATAATAAAAGATATTTAAACATGGCCTAACAATGGATTAAACTAGTAAGACATAGTTTGTGTTAGATCCCAAGGATGAATATCAAAAATAGAGGCAATAGTTTTGAAACAACAGCCAGCAGTGAAAAGTTTACTTCTAATATAAACCAGACAGTCCCCCAAATAATTTGTGGTTTATTTAATTCTTACCGTTCCTCTTGTGTTCTTTGAGTAAGCTAAAGTAAGACACCCGCCTAAAAACACCAGCTGGTTTCGATTTTGATTCTGGATCTCTAGTGAGCTGAAAAACTGTAATCTGCATCTGCAAGGGTGGGGAGGAATTTCTGTAAACAGCAAAAATAAGGATTTGCTTTGGGGAGGAGGGAGGGCAGCTTATGAGAAGGTGCATTTGGGAAGAGAAAAAACAACCTTGCTAATGTATTATAATAAATTACTATTTTGTCATTACCTGGTTATATTTGCACAAACATCAATTGCATGTGAGCCCTGAAAAAAAGAATGTCTCATTGCCTTTAATATGCACTGCAGAGTGCACCCATACAAAATCACTACTGCAACAAAACCAGCTGTGTGTAATAGAAAGCAAATGATTTACAATGTTACTATAAGAAACTACTTTATTTCATATTATCATAAAAAGAACAGCACTGAAAATTTGCATGACAAACACAGGGATCCAGGAAATTCCAAATCTAATTCATTTTTAGGTTTTAATAGGTATTAACTTATGGAGGTGAATTGTTAAGAGCATTTCTTGAAGAATTGTGGTATGGCTGCAATACTGGAGCTCATATTCAGAGAAATGAGAACAAGTCCAGTAGATGAAGAAAATGCATAAGCCTTAAATAATTTGGATTTGTTGCTGAACCTAAAAAAGCATATTTATTTTTATCACCATGTGATGGCTGAAGGTTCAGGTCTGTCGAGGATCTCTCTCTTAAGTCATTAGGACTTCACTTCTGTAAACCTAGACTGCTGGATTAGATGCTGTTCTTCAAACTTCAGTTCAGTTATCAACCTGCACAGCTGCTTTTTTAAAATTTTGTAAAATTATAAGAAATCATAGAATCACAGAATGGTTTGGGTTGATAGGGACCTTGAAGATCATCCAGTTTCAATCCCCCTGCCAAGGCCAGGAACACCTCCCACAAATAAATGTAAGCAGTTTCTGACCCACGTTCTGCCCAGTCTTGTGGAACAGTTGGGTTACTCAAGTGATTTAGCAGCCTATGAAGGATCGATTCCCATGAGTAAGGATGCAGAACTTGATCTCACACAAGTCATGAAACACATTTCTGTTGTATTGTGGAAGGCAAGCTTCTTTTATGCAACTATCGAAGGAGATAACAGTTGTTACCAAAAAGGTGGCAGGCATATAAAACAAAACCCAAAGTCTTGAACAAATGAAGCTTTATAAGACCCAGGCAGGACTCAAACAAATGTTCAATGAAAGTCACTTTTATGGCTTTACTTTGGTTTATCGCAAGGCAGTAATAAATGTGTCTCATTAAAAGCCAGTAAAAGAACACCACCTACACCACCAATTGCTGTAACTGCAGATACAGCAGATCTGGAATAGTTACCTAAAGACCCTCATTTCCTAGCATTTAATGCTTCCCTGTCCATATAAACCAGCCTTCTATGGATTTAAAGACTGTTGCATGCTAAAAGCAGCAGCTGTTGCTGGGAAAACGACACTTTCAAAGCCCTGTTTCATTCTCAAGGTGAAGTTAGAGGGAGGTTGAATGAACATGGAGCTCTCTTTGGGTAAAAAAAAAAAAATTGCTAGAGGAGAACATGCCAACAGAAAGACAAGCAATTCCCCCATTCTGGCTACGGCCTAAGTGTTCTGCCTCAGCTTTATTGCTCAGCGGGTCAAATTCATTCCTGGTGAAATGGCAGTTCCCATGGTGAAGCCGCAAGAAAATTCTGAAACCTTCTGGCACCTGTCAAGAAATGGGGCTGTGAAAGCCAAGGGAGGAACTGGCATGTAGAGGCTGGGATTAAGGATGGAAGCCACCACATAAAAGGTTATTCTTGTTCTAGTTGTTAGAACTTTTTTATTGCATAGAATTTACATACATGCTTATTAAGTGGTTTAAAAAAGAAGCCTGACAGATATTAAACAGCATGCCACACTCTTTATGCTGCTGCCATACAGATGTGTCCAAAGCATAAACAGACTCACAGTCAGCACTCAGTTGCTCAATGGGAGCGTTTCTCTCCTGTAAGCTTCTCCAAACTTTTCAGGACAATTAACTTGAAAACTGGAAACTTTTTTCCCCCTAGATTTGATCCTTTTCTTGATCTCTCACTGCTTTCCAATTACACAGGGAAAATGTATAGCAAGTGTTCTAATACCCAAGATTGAATTTCCTAAACCTAAGCTAGCAGAAGAATTACTGGGCCAGGGATCCTGGCACAAAAAGTACAGCTGTGAGTGAGCTGGTGGGAAAACTACTGGAATATCATGACTACTCTTGGTGTTCACACTTCAAAGAAGCCATGGAAAATTGAAAATAGATCAGAAAAGAATGATTTCAAGATCTGGAATATCTGCGTTGTAGGGATAGATATATGTAGCTTAATTTGTTTACTTTATCAAAAGAAAGGTTAAGAGACTTGATTGTGATATATTAATACCTACATGTGGAGAAGATTTGTCAAGGCTGTGTAATTCAGCAAATAAAAATGAATCAAGGCCCAGAAGCTGAGAATGGTCAAATTTGGATTCTGGATAAAGCAGGCAGGATTAAGAGTGAGGTTGATTAGTCATCAGGAAAATTTCTACAAAAGGACCCTGGGACCTCCACCCGGAAGCTTTTCAGTGAAGGCTGGGTGGCTGTTTGACCAGGGCTAGGTGTGCAGGATTCCCACATGAGAAATTTTGCCAGGGCAAATTTGTTACTCATGATGATCCCTATGACCAAGGTTATGCTGGGGCAGGTCAACCTCATTCAGTCAAACTGGTTGGCAAAACCAGCATTAGTCTAGCATAGAAACATAGAATCATTAGGTTGGAAAAGACCTTAGAGATCATCAACTCCAGCCGTACCAGTCTGCTACTAAATCATGTCCCCAAGAACCTCATTTACTCACTTTTTAAACCCCTCCAGGGATGGTGAGTCCACCACCTTGCTAGGTAGCCTCTGCCAGTGCTTGAGGACCCTTTCTGGGAGGAATTTTCCCTAATTTCCAACAGTCATGCTGTTCAAACCCAGCAATGGTGCAATTACTAATATCTTACCTAAAAACTTATGTGAACTCTTGATATTGTCAGTAGGGATGGAAGGACCCAGGCAGGACATTACAGGAGATCACAGAATCATAGAATGGTTTGGGTTGCAATGCATCTTAAAGCCCATCCAGTTCCACCCCCTGACATGGGCAGGGACACCTCCCACTGCATCAGGGGCTCCAAGCCCCATCCAACCTGGTCTTGAACCCCTCCAGGGATGCGGCAGCCACCACTGCTCTGGGCAACCTGGGCCAGGGCCTCCTCACCCTCATCATGAAGAATTTCTTCCTAATGTCTAATCTACATCTTCCTCCTGAGATAAATTAGTTAGCTAGAACATTTGATTGCCAAAGTGGAGTATTTAATTATAAAGCCTTTTCTATCACTGTAAATGAACGTGAACGTGTTGTAGCAGTAGTATGGGAGAGAGAAAGACTGAGATTGAGCACAAGCAAAGAAACAAAGGAGAAGCTGAAGGAAAACAAAATATGGAGATGATTTAAAATCACTTAAGAGACCTGTGCCTGCTAATGCATTTTTTCAAATGATTATGACTTACATAAAATATATTCAGACATCTTCTTCTCATTAGAAATGCTAAGTTGAAAAAGATATAACCAGTATCCCAGTGTGTTCCTCTTACATGAGATTTTCAACCACAGCTACGGAGTTGCATCCAGCATCGGTATGCCCAAACATCATATGTTGCTGGATGTTGAGACATCTGTTTTCTTACATGGACAATCATATTTACCCCAGCATCAGTGACAGCGTTTCTAGGGAACAATTGCTAATGTATTAGCATGATTTCTATTTTTCTGTTAAGAGTAGTATGCTCCATTATATTTTTCCAGCAGATGAGAGTTTCAAAAGAGCTGCTAGAGAGCTTTTACTGCTTTTTCACAAATTAGATAGACTAAGCTGTCAAACATCAGTGGATGTTTGACATCAGTGTCAAACATCCAGGAGCACCATTGGTTTAAGCCATGAAAAGGCAGTGAAAACCCTAATGTGATGGCCAAATAATGAAAATAAATCACTTTTGCTAGAGGTAGGTCCATTCATTGTTAGTATCGACTTTTTAAGTGAGGCTCAACCAGAGACAGCCACAGTGCCAAACTTCCACAGCCATTCCTGTGTTAGAAGCAAAGACAAAGGAGCATGAAGAGCAAAGCTGCATATCTAGCAAGAGATTGTAACACCAGCTGTTTTCATTTTTAATTACTCAGACTCCAAAACGAACTAAATCTGACTGCACAGCTTTGCTTTCATGCACAGGTACATTTTCTGAGTATAGTCCTGAAGTGATAGTGGACAAGCTGACAGAAGAGACTCCATAGATTCCTTCCAGTGTAGGGGAAAGGGCTTCAGAGCTGCAAATAATAATCAAAGGCTAAATTCTGCTCTCTGTCACACTGGAGAGCAATCGAAGTAATTACCCCACTGACTTCAGTGGAGTGATCTTAGATTTATATTACTGTAAATGACAGCAAAAATTGGACCCAATATAGAAATAACTTATCAAAGGCCCTAAGTATAGTTGCACAACTCAATCTGTAAATAATGCCACTAATGCACATATGGCTAATTTACATCCAGACTATGAGAACATATCCAGTGCTGATTTCCAGGATGCGCGAAGCACTAGGCAGTGCCAAAATAAATTTGCGGTATTCCCATAGCCCTCACGATCCTTCCAGCTTTTGGTGTTGGGAAGATGTCCTACAGATATTTTGGAAATGTGAAATTCTATCAGTTATATGAGTTAGTATTACATAATTCTTACAAAAAAAGGCACAGAAGGCTGTAAAGCAGCACTCTATGTCTACTTGCATGAGCACTGCAAGCTCTCTCAGTAAGTTGTTTTGTATCTAATTTGTCTCTTACTGGGAGCAGAATTTTAGGAGCAGCTTGAGTTTTCTAAGAATAAACCATGCTTCAAAGAAAAAAGGCTTCTAAGTAACACTGGAGAAGAGTGCTTGGAGTACATACATTTAATACACATAAAACTTAACTACAGCAATTTAATTTAGATTCCTTCTTTAATCACATATTTATGTTAAGACCTTGCTGAAGCCAAATTGAAATTTATATTGCTAGGAGGCACAGATGATATAAAATCTGAATTAGTCACCAACTCAGGAATAGAAAAAAAAATCTTCTCCAAATCACAAATATTGATTAGGGCTTTATAACAGCTCTGCAATGGGGGGGGGGCAGTTAGAAAATCTGCGTCTTGGTTTACCAAGACTTGAAAGTTAAGTCTAATAAATACATCTACCCTCCTTCCTTCCTTCCTTCATAAAACAGTTTGTGTTGTTAGTTTGTTCTACTTTTTTTTTTGTATCATAGGGGAAGAAGCGTTCTCCCATTACCAACACACAGGAGGTGTTGAGACCCTGCAGTTAACTGCAGATTAATCTCGGCTGACTCAGTGCTGCAGGTGGATCCCATTAGACCCTTCAACAACATAAGAGACATGGAGTAGGCCTCTGGTAGGAGAAAAATCCCTGGGAAGAAATTTTAGGGGTAGCTAAGCCTGGGAAAAAAAGTCTTGAGAATGAGCAGGAAGTTTAAATGTGTTGTTTTAGTTAAAGAAGCCCACGCTTCAAGGAGGGCTTATTGCTCTTTTCAAGGAGCACATTGTGCTTTAAGGTGGGCAAGTACTTTACCAGCTCATTGCAAATGTTAACTCAGTATGCAAAGTAATGATAAAAGCATAACAATTTAATATTCTTGCAAATAATTCCTTTTTGTCTGCCCTCATATGGCAGTCTATTGATGTTAAGTGCCTAGGTCCTGTAAAGCATTTTGAAGTCCTGCAGAAGAAAAAGAAGTAGAGAAGTTCAGAACTTCTGTTATTAGAACTTTTTTTAGGACATAATTTTCTGGTATTTGCTGAGATTCTCCTTAAGAGAGTTGATAACGTTGGATAATTTCTGAGGTAATGGTCTCTGAGATCCTTGGAGACCTATAACGAGTGAGTAAATGTATGAGTTATTTAAACTCGTGAAAAATACCTCTGAAGAAACCTCATACTCAGACAATGATAAAAATCTCTTTCTTTCTTTTTTTTTTTTTACCAGCTAGTTCATTAGGAAACCAGAATGAAGGTCACAATTTTCAAGTCATTTGTTTCTATTGCTAATGCTTCTTAGGCTCTGTTAAGCATGAAAAAGATTATTCTCTGTAGAGATGGCAAAATTGTCCTTGACTCTCCTTACATCTTTTCTGTCAATCTCCAAAACATAAAAGTGGTTGGTGACCTTCAAGCATGGGACATGTATGGAAAACAAGAAAACAGTGTGCATATTCAAGTCTGAAAACAGATGTCATATAGCCAATTGCTATTTCTAATGTACTTTGAACCCCATTTTGAGGAGTTTTAGGAGAGCCAAGGGCAAATCTGAATCCAGCCCTTAGCAGTTAGTGTTAGGAATGTTGTATCTGACTGGTCCTGTCCCCCGTGGAGGTTCTGCTGAAGACAGTCTGAGTCCTACCATTTTGAGGACGGGGCTATGGCTTTTCAGTGTGCCTAAGGTATCTTGCAGCTATTCCATATTAGAAGCACTTAAGGAGTTTGCATGATGGGGACGCTTTGACAGTACAGCAAACTGATTTGCCTACTTATGATTTGTGCTAAATCTGCTGAGAAGTAGGGGTCTTTGTGTCTTTAAACGACTGAACTGAAAGCTAACCCAGACACCTGACTAACATCTTGAGACACAGACAGTTTAGGACAAATCTGCATGACTGGCAGGTTTAATTATAGCATTTGATGACTGTTTTACAGCATTTAAGCCTCTTGGAACTTCACATCAGATGACAGTGTTGAAAGACTGTGAAACAAGTTCAGCTAAAAATGAACAAAAAAGATGATGCTAACAACACGTAGTACGTGGTACCTGGTGTTTACTTGCAGTCTGATATTCTGTGCCTCCATGTTTCTGGTTGAAAAAATACTGGCTTTCTATCAAAACAAAGGACAATTCCATGGGTATTTTCGTGATTTCAAGCTCCCAATCTCGTCTTTAGAGAAGGTTTCCTTTGCTATTTTTTGTATGATCCTGTTTATTGCTGTAATGCAAGAAAACTAGCAAAGAATAAGGCAGTGGCGACCTGAATTGTATCCTAAGCATAGTGGAGGATAAACCCATACCCAGCAAGAGAGAACAAGGGCACAGAAATGACAGTAGCAACACCTGCAAGCTCGGTACTTGTGAGGTTTGCATAGGGCTGTAAGATTCAGCCCTAGTTTTGAGGCAAAAGAGAGCTGAAGGATGAGGCGGTGCTTCTGAGGAGACACCCCATAAGAGTGAATGTGGAAAGTAAAAGAAAGCATGCAGAGCAGGACAGGGCTTAACTTGCCCAGAATGAGAAAAGCACGAATGCTTGGGGAATGCAAAATTTCAGTTCAGGACAGAAATGTGATGAATATTCATCTGGCTTTTACTATTTGCATCAAAATACTTCCACTTAATGAATTCTTCTCAAACCAAGACAGCAGAGAGAAACAGTAGCTTGAGAAAACCTTTCCAATCCACAGTGGTGGGTTTGAGCCCAGCTATTTGATTTCTGCAATTGATTAATTCCAGTGAATTCCTGAAGAAGTCACTAATTGAAAAAATAGCAACAGCTAAGATAAAGTTAACAGCCAACAATGCTTGGTCTCATAATTTGCATGGTTCCTCCAGAAAATGTGCAATCTGGGCAGTTGCAACAGCTACTGAAAGTTATAGTCAGTGATGCAGAAAGCAGAAGCTCATTACACATCTAGGCAAAACCAGCTCATGCCTCACAACGTTCAAAACAAATGCATCACCCAAGATCTGCCAACAAAAAGCGATTCAGCAAATAATTTCAAAGAAGAGCTAGTATTTTTATTAAAAAATAACAAAATGCTCCCTGCTTCATAAATAGAAATCAGGGAAAAATGAAATCATCAAATTATCTGCTAAAGATTCCCATTGTAAGCACAACTGCTCTGATCCTCTTTAGCAAGCACGCAACTGGAAATGAGAAGCAGAAGATGGAACTGTCTCAGCAGCACAGGCAAAAAGATTTCCTTGCATTTTCTTTTGCAAGGGCAGCCAGAATATCACGGCTGATGTTTAATCAGATGTACCACTGTCTCAGGAGGGAGAATTGAGAGGGTATTTCAAATTACTAAGGTTGAGAAAAATCCACCCTAATTCTTGGAATTCCCTTTTTAAAAAACAACATAGGTCTCATGGGCCAGAAATGCCTGGAAGAACATGTAATAGAGATAGATGGTACACATGAGGATTATGGTTCCATATTAAACACTCCATAGTTATCCACTGTTGTTCTATGATAAACAATCATTTTGCAAACTCACTCTCATTGTTGTATCATGTTTCCTGTCCAAGTCTGCTCACTCTAAGGATGTTGTATCACGAGTTTTTGAGTCTTGGCTTTGTTTCTTTTAGAGGATTTTGAGCTCAAAATGTTATGTTTGGAGTTTGCACTCAAAAGCAGTTCCCTTGAGCACTATATTGTGATAAAAAGGATTCCTCTCTGAGGATGGTAGCTCCCGTATCATTCCCCGCCTTGTCCTTTTTCTCTGTCCTCCCACCACCTGTTTACAGTAGTAAATAGCTGATAAAAGCAAGCCCAGAAATCCTACTGCTGAAGAAAAAGCCACCAAAGATGGAATAACTGGCCTCGGAAAACTGTTCCTGCAGTTCCGATTTGCACTATCTGTGGCTGCTCCAACACCCCCTCCCTGAGTAGATAATGTCCCTCCTTTCTCTTATGTTCTTAATACACTTAGCTATTGCTTCCTAAATAAACCACTCAAAAGAAAATAAATAAAGTTTGGCTATGAAGGAGCATTGTGATAGTGTGAACTAGTTAGGAGAAGGAATATGGTGACCTTGATACGTAAAAACTGTGAGTCCTTTTCACAGCAAAAGCATGAATTACAGATCTTGCCAGAATTCAATCTAAGAAAAATTCCACACTTTACCCAGGAGACATTTGAGTTTTAATTATTTCTTTCAGAGTCCCTAGACTTTCCTTCTCTGGTATCTATTTTTGTCTGCTTATTCTAATCAGCGAAGAGACAGTGAAAACAGAATTTGTCCATCACTTCTGTCAGCTTCACAGCATCCTTCCCCATGTGAACTGTTGTTTAGTTAGTGTCCACTTCAAATTTAGGTAGAAAAAATGTTTTTTCAAAGATTAGTCATCCTTATTAGCATTCCCACTGTACTGCGAAGGCAAAGTATTTAATATTAATGCCCACTTATACTCCTGCACTGTTTGTCCTATGTCCACAGTGCTTGGTCTCAACACAGGGAGGAAAAGCAAAAGCAAAGGAACAAGTGCAGTCTCATAACGAAAATGGAGCAGAGAAAACAAAATGGATTTTTTAACATAATATTCACAAAATCACGGGGAGCAATGAGCAAAATCTACAGTGCATGCAGCCACTGCTGCGGTGTTTTAGCTAGCAAGAATCTGAGTCATTTCTGGATTAATGCTCTACCATAGTGCCAGGGGACCCTGTGTTGCTGGAGATATCATTCTTTCTCTAAGATGTTTTGTCATTTATATCACACGTTACATTCAAGAAGACGAGAATGCCCCTATTCCAAAGAGAATGAAATCAAAAGGCCGGATTGCAACTTGACCCTAGAGAGTTATAACAGGGAATAAAATATATCTGGTGCACCCTCAAGTGAAATGCACTTCGAGCACAGGGTGGGGGAGCTGAGAGGGCATCTCCCCAATGCCTGTTCCACCAGCAGGGCAGAGAGGAGAGGCAGGAGAAAGGTTCTGCTCTCCTCATATGTCAGATTGCATAGGAAAAGAGGACTAATAGTCTGCTTATTTTTTGAAAGCAGGAAAGGCAGATTGGGTATTGTATTGTTATACTGTATTTGAGGTACAAAAACTCTTCCCCTGTTCAGCTGCACATGTGTTCTAGTTAGACTCCATTTAGAAAGGGCCAATAACAAGAAGTTATAGAATACCCATACAAGACAAGGAAAAAGCACAAATCCTGCCTTGTTACAAAAAAACATAAAACATTTCCCAAGAGAGCATGCAAGACATGAAGTTCAACTTAAATTTCTGATTAAATAAATATATTCTGCCTACCTAAAATTCATTTCTTGTTTCAGTTTGACGAGTGCATCATGTTTGGTTTCAATTTACTGCAATGAAGAATATTCTATTAAAACAGAATTTGTATGTGGTAAAATTCATTTAAGAAATAACGCAATGTACATATGTCTCCTTGTTTTCCAACAAGAGCCCTGTGGCTTTCCCCCATGGCCTAATTCTCCTGCAGAATAATGTCACCATAACCCTTCCTGGCTCTTCCAGCCTGAATTACTGATGTTTTTAACTCAAGCACAGCAGTTCACCCTAGGAGCTTAGTTGACAACTAATTGCAGAACATCTGGGAATGATAGCTGAGGATGAGAGACACTGGCAACTGGAGAGGACAGGAAGCAACCTTCAAGCGAGGGAATGGCGAGGGTTAGAAGGGACCCATCAAGTCCAACTCTTGTTCCTGCACAGGTCAACCCCAACATTCACACCGTCTGTCTGAGGGCACTGTCCACATATTTCTTGAATACTGTCAGGTTTGGCGCCATGACCGCTTCCCTGAGGAGCTGCTCCGCCACCCTCTGGGGGGAGAACCATTTCCTAATTTCCAACCTAACCCTCCCTGGCACATCTTCCTGCCATTCCCTCAGGTCCTGTCTTTGGTCACCAGAGAGAAGAGCTCAGCACCTGCTCGTCCTCTTGCCCTTTTGAGGAAGCTGTAGCCCATGATGAGATCTCTCCTCAGCCTCCTTTTCTCCAGGCTGAACAGACCAAGTGACTTCAGCCACTCTTCATACAGCTTCTCTAAATGTGATTCCAAGACATGTCCTGGAATTACTATTTGCAACTGGACCATATATTTTCCAACATAAACAAAACACAGAAACAACATGGAAGAATAACGAAGTTACAGCACTGTTAAATATCACAGCATACAGACAAATATAAACAGTTTAAACCATGTACAGACATAATGAGAGCTATGACTCAGACTAATAACGATGTGTAGACTGGGGATCCCCAACCTTTTCTGACACTGGACAATAACTCGCTCAGCACTAACTGCTGTGGGCAGCATCATTCTTTTCTCTCTCTCTAATGGCCTTCAGCTGCAACTTTTTAATTTCCTGTAGGTCTCAGTAGTATGAGGTGGTCTCCCAAGCTTTTTTGCATACTGACCCCATGAGCCAGAGACTCATGAGTGAGGGATGGTGGATGGAGTGTTATCTGACTTGGCAACTGATCGTTACAGCCTGCGGGATGGGATAAGAAGCCTTGAGATTGTGCGTGGGCTCTTTTTTTGTTGTAAAAACAAAGTCAATACCAGTGACTTCACTTACAAGTCTGCATGTAGCATCCAGGTGTACCATCAACAAAATAATATGTCCTCAAAACCTCTGACAATTTTTTTTTCAGTTTCTTCTTTAAATAGAGGATTGCCAGAGCAAGTGAAAGGAGTGGAAAATAAATAAGTTCTTGAGGCTGTTCCCAGTAGTACAGGCAAACTGAGAGCTTGCTTGGGAGCAGCAACACTGCAACTGGCTCCATGGCCACCCCAAGCCTTTAATATAGAAGATTAAATAACAATAATGATAAGAACAAAAATCATACTATCCATTTGGATTGGAAGACACCATGAAGGTCAACTAGTCCAACTGCCCCTGCAGTAAGCAGGGACATCTTCAACTATATTAGGTTGGTCAGAAACCCATCCAACCTAGCACTGAATGTTTCCAGGGATGGGATGTCTCCCACCTCTCTTGGTAACCTGTGCCAGTGTTTTACCATCCTCAGTGTAATTTCTTCCTAACATCTAGACTAAACTTCTCCTCTTTTAGTTGAAAACCACTACCTCTTGTCCTGTTGCTAAAGGTCTTAGAATCATAGAATCATAGAATAACCAGGTTGGAAGAGACCCACCGGATCATCGAGTCCAACCATTCCTCTCAGACACTAAACCATATCCCTTAGCACCTTGTCCACCCATGCCTTAAACACCTCCAGGGAAGGTGAATCAACCACCTCCCTGGGCAGCCTCTGCCAGTGCCCAATGACCCTTTCTGTGAAAAATATTTTCCTAATGTCCAGCCTAAATCTCCCCTGGCAGAGCTTAAGGCCATTCCCTCTCATCCTGTCCCCTGACACGTGGGAGAAGAGGCCAGCACCCTCCTCTCTACAACCTCCCCTCAG
The DNA here is from genome assembly GCA_013389865.1 of Piaya cayana. Classification (NCBI taxonomy): domain Eukaryota; kingdom Metazoa; phylum Chordata; class Aves; order Cuculiformes; family Coccyzidae; genus Piaya; species Piaya cayana. Next base: position 188,829 of record WAAB01006862.1, read on the forward strand.
GTAGTTATAGAGAGCAATGAGGTCTCCTCTCAGCCTCCTCTTCTCCAGGCTAAACAACCCCAGCTCTCTCAGCCACTCCTCATAAGATCTGTTCTCCGG